>ML798881.1:121219-136839 GCA_009831015.1 Picea engelmannii
GAAAACTGCTGATATATATATTTAGAGAGTATTGATATCACTGTTTGTGATCTGAGTCCTTTTTGTCTCTCTTTGTTTTGAGATTACTGTTACAGTGATTGTATAGATCTCTGATGTCTTATCATTCTTAAAGTAGGGTTTTTTTTATCTTATTGTCAGAGATCTAACTTTATTGTTTAAAGATCAGAGTTCTATTTCTCCCTATACGCAGTTCTGTACATAAGATCTAAAGGTAAATTGCTTTGAAAATTAAAAGAGACTACTGTTTTTCTTCTTACCCTAAAAATCTAACAACATCAACTACAAAGCCTTACCATATGTAAGCAAGGTAGTTACATGTTTACCAGAACTAAAGGTTGAAGATGAAGGTGTATGCAAGGGATGTGCACAAGGAAAGAACATAAATAATCATTTTCCAAAGAGCGACAATAAAGCAGAGGGAATTTTGGAACTTGTCCACTTAGATGTATGCGGTCCAATGCCATCAACCTCTCTAAGAGGATATGTATATTATGTATCTTTTATTGATGATTACTCTCGTAAGACTTGGGTTTATTTCTTGAAGTCAAAAGATGAAGTACTTGGAAAGTTCAAGGAATTCAAAGCCTTGGTAGAAAGCCTCTACAAAAAGAAAATCAAGATACTCAGGTCAGACAATGGAGGAGAGTACACTTCAAATGAATTTGGAAGCTTTTGCAGAGATGCAGGGATTAAGAGGGAGCTCACCACTCGCTATAATCCTCAACAAAATGGTGTAGCAGAAAGAAAGAATAGAACGATTATGGAAGCAGTAAAGACTATGATTCACGATCAAGATCTTCCAATGCCCTTATGGGCTGAAGCAGCAAGAACAACAATATATGTCCAAAACAGATTATCCCATAGTGCACTTGGATTCAAAACTCCCGAAGAAATGTTCACCAGAAAGAAGCTAGCAGTAAGCCATCTCAAAATATTTGGTTTTCTAGTATTTGTACACATTCCAAAAGAAAAGAGAACTAAGTTGGATCCTTCAGGAAAGAGAGAATATTTGTTGGATAATGTGAGGTCTCTAAGGCCTTTAGAATTTACATACCAGGTTACCATCATATTGAGATCAACAGAGATGTAACCTTTGATGAAGATGAAACACTCAAAAGATCAAGGAAATGCCAGCTTGAAGAAGTATATGAAGAGGAAACTATAGCTCCCAGAGTTGCAGAACCCATGAAGGAAGTTACAGTTACCCCTGATAATGAGATTCCAGAAGATCATGATATGATTGAATCTTAAGAACCCCCCCGTATGACGATCTCTCACAAGAGAAAGCTAGCTTGGGAAAAATAACCTATTCACGTTGCAAAGAAGTATGGTGCTCCAGACGGAACCATGAGTCAAAGCAAGAAGCCTAAGCCATTCTCCAACTATATGGCCTTGATGTGTGATCCCATAGAGAAGGAACCTACTTGCTTTGAAGAAGCCGTTCAAAAGAAAGAATGGATGGACGCCATCACAGAAGAATACCGGTCCAGTATAAAGAATGATGTATGGGAAGTAGTTCCCAGACCAAAGAACAAAGATGTGGTATCTTCCAAGTGGATATAGAAAATAAAACATGCAACAGACAAAAGTATTGAAAATCATAAGGCAAGATTTGTGGCTCGTGGATTTTCTCAAAATGAAGGTATTGACTATGAAGAAACATTTTCTCCTGTAGCTAGATACAGTTCTATCAGAACCATCATAGCTCTTGCAACCAAAATGAAGTGGAAGTTACACCAGATGGATGTGAAAACATCTTTCTTAAATGGTGTTATTGAAGAAGAAGTGTATATAGAACAACCACAAGTTTTTGAAGTTAAAGATAGAAAGACTCATGTCTGGAGGTTGAAGAAAGCTCTGTATGAGCTGAAGCAAGCTATTAGAACTTGGTATGGCAGAATTGATAGTTTCTTTACAAGCTTGGGCTTTACCAAAAGTAAAGATGATCGTAACCTTTACTTCAAGGTTATGAATGATGAGCTAGTTATATTGCTACTATATGTGGATGATTTATTCTTGATAGGAGAAGAAAAGCTCATCATAGATTGCAAGAAGAAGCTCGCTACAGAATTTGAGATGAAAGACCTAGGCTCGATGCATTATTTCTTAGTTCTTGAAGTTTGGCAGAGCCTAGAGAAGATCTTCCTTAACCAAGGGAAGTATGCAGTTGAAATACCAAAGGGATTTGACATGTTGGAAATTGGAATGTAAAGCCATGAACACACCCATGGAAACGAATTTGAAGCTCCTGGTTGATACTTCGTCAGAGTTGGTTGATGCTACTCTATACAGACAAATTATTGGATTGTTGATGTATCTGACGAATACCAGACCAGATATATGCTTTGCTTTGAACACCTCGAGTTAGTATTTGGTGGAGCCCAGACATGTTCACCTTGTAGCTGCAAAGCATGTGATGAGATACCTTAAAGGGTACTTTGGATTATGGTCTCTGTTATACTGGAGACCATTACTTCAGACTGTATGGTTATACTGATTCAGATTGGGCTGGAAGTGCTTCAGACAGAAAGAGCACTTCATGATGTTGTTTCAGTTTGGTGTCAGCCGTGACTTCATGGAAAAGCAAGAAGCAATCCAGTATTGCTCTCAGCACAACAGAAGCAGAGTACATTGCAGCATGCTCCGCCAGTTCGATCTGGAGATGGAAGCCACCATGATTCTATGTGATAACCGGAGTTGTATAAAGATGACAGAGAACCTAGTGTTCCATGATAAGTTGAAATACATAGAGATCCGGTACCACCACATTTGTGATATGGTGCAGAGGGGAGTTGTAAAGCTCCAATATTGGCATCAATGAGTAGGTTGCAGATGTGTTGTCCAAGCCTCTGTCTCGTGTGAAGTTTGAGTACTTCTGAGATAAGTTTGGTGTTGTCCGAAAGGACCTCCCTCGAAAGGGGGAGTGATGCTGATGATACTATGGTATCCTGACAAACAACGGGTTGCTCTGTTAGGATTTTATATCCTAGGGGACTGATCATCCTGTTAATATTATGGTAGCTGCGGGAGGTATTTACCCCCACGTGTGAACCTAACGAGAATAGAGGACTCTGGGAAGCAAGAGAAACCCTAATGAGTTGGCTAATAACCCTAGAAGCCTTGTCGGCTCAAGAAGATAATTTATATTAGGCTATTAGCCTCCAAGAGAAGAAGTTGGCCAGAAATAATAATAATATACTGAACAAACACATATCCAGAAGGAGAAGTCGGCCCCAACAAATTTGGCAGGACTACTATAAATACAGGGCGCCAGTTCTCATTTGCAGCATCTCAGAATTGCAGTTTTCCCAGTTGGTGCGCACTGCAGTTGCAGTCTTGTGCGCAGGTTTGGAGGAGGGTTGTAGGTGCAACTGCAGCAACAGCTAGTTTTAGTATTGGGTTAAATATCTCTTGGCTAGGGTTTGGACTATCTGATCAGCCTTTTGTGATGCGCTATCCTTAGGGAATGATGCACTACCCTTTGTTTGGCTATCTAGCCTAGGGTTTTCTTACGGAGGAATTCTCAGTCAAGGTTAAGTTGCTCGGAGGGAGGCTTCGGCCTATGGTTGGGTGACGAAGGTATCGTCAATGGTAAAATGAGCACACCATCTTCTATATTCTAACACATCCCTGGGCAGATCCCGAAGGTTCGGTAAGGACGGTCTATCAGAGTACCTGTGCATGTATATGCCATCTATGGTCAGTAGTGGTAGCTTCGTTAGGATTTTATATCCTAGGGAATCTTATGATTCCTGGGCAGATCTCGAAGGTCTGGTAAGGACGGTCTGTCAGAGTACCACAAATGTTGTTGTTGATGCACCTGCTTCATTCTGTTGCCACATGTTGATGATGTTGTTGTTCCAGCTTTGTGCTGTTGATGATGTTGTTCTAGCTTCGTGCTGTTGATGATGTTGTTTCAGCTTCATGCTGCTGCTGCTGATGATGATATTACTCCAACTTGTAAACGATGATGATATTGATGATGAGAAAAATTTCCGATGATTTATAGATGTGCCAATCAGTATTACAGATGCTGATGATGATGCTGCCCTCTCCTTCTCTTGATGATGTTGTATTGGGTCATGTCAGTAGAATATCCTTCTCGTTAAGGGGGAGTGTTGAAATATTGTAACTTCGAAGAATATTCTAATTATATTTGAGTTATTATTTAATAGATCAAATCCCCTTTTGCGGATTGATCCATTCGGGTTTTGTATAAGATCAAATCCCCTTTTGTGGATTGGTCAAATTGTATTTGTATAGTGGTATTTGTAAAGTCGCCCCCTAGTAATTATAAAGTGGTTTTAACTTTTAACCACTTTTAGGAGAAGTTGGCCCCACCAAGTGAAGAGACATAACCCTAGCACCTCCTCAACTTGTATTTATATGTGAGGATGATGCCTCATTTGAACACACTCACTCTCACTCATCCAATGCGCATATCTTGAAGGCAGTTGCAGTTGCAGGAGGAAGGAGAAGAGAGGCGCATGCTCAGTCTTGGTTTATCTTTGGTGTTTTGGTCTTAGTCTTGGCATTGTATTGGCAATCTATTATTGAGGAACTTTTGTTGGGTTTTCTCCCCCATGAGGGTTTCCCAGGATAAAATGCTGCGTACCTTGTGATTGTGTTTCTTTCAGTGATCCTTTTTATGCTGTTGTTTTGAAAATGCATGAATGCTCATGTAATTTGGAAATAACCTAATAACAACAGTAAAAACTTAACATCTTACTGTATTATTTCTTTTGCAAAACTGTTTCTTGTGAATGGCAAGTCTAACCTTTCATGATTCAATGACTATGCTCAGGTAACTTTTCAAGTTAGGTGGCAGTGGGAACTAAGTGACAGTGAGGGGCAAATATCATTATTAATTTTTTTATAGAAATGCTGCATATAGTACTTCATAGAACAGATAAGTACATCATGGAGCATTAGAGAATTACAACGCACAAATAACAGGAGTAGTGGGAAAGCCTGTCCTAAAAAGGTTGAAAAGGCAAGCTTATGAGCCTGAGCACCAAGAGGAAGGGACACAATGTCTCGATGGAAAACATTGGGTGTGATTCTAACAAGCAAGCCCAACTCCTGCTTAAAGCTCCTCAGATACCCTAGGATAAATGGAGAGGGATCGTCCTGAAAAGTAACTTTACACTGATGTTTCCACACAAAACCAATTGCAATCAGCCAAACTGCCTGCCACAGGGATTTGCAAATGTCCCTAATAATTCAAGTCTCTCCCAGGAGAGGAATTTTCCATGAGAGCAGTAAAAAGGAAGTGGAATTCAGCTTGAAACCATGCCCAAAACACTCTGGCAGATTGACATCCCCAAAAAAGCGTGATCAACTGTTTCATCCTTACCACACAGAATGCAAGCGGAAATAAAGCATACTCTTGAGCCTTGACAGCCAACTCTTTTTGAAGCAGAAGCCCCCCATACTTCGTGTTTAAAAGAAGACTGATTTCCAGATGGGCTGGCACCTCCTCAACCAATGCGCCACAGGATCCTTCAAACCCCACCTTTTTTACAAGTGGAATACAATGTTGGATGCGTGCCTTACCAATTACATGGGTCAAACATTATTTTTTCCTGTAGAAGCAATCCATCTCTGCTGTTTCCATGTGATTTATGAGTTTTTAAATTAATGAAGTGCTGGTATGAAATGTGGTCCTGATTATGAAATTTCTCGTTATTATTCCTCAGGGACACCTGTTCATCTTATTAGAAGGTTTGTACTATGTAGTCATAAAGCTGTTAATAAGATATAGTACATGAGGAATTAATCAGTATTGCTGGAAAGTTGCATTACTTTATTGATTCTGTGCAGGCCGCTCTTAAAGCTGCAGCACAAACTAGAGATGTTAAAGATGATGAAATAGCAGCTCTTCGATTGGAAGCAGAGGTCAGCCAAATTTCCAAATAGTGATGCTAGTTCATAGTGTAGAAATGACTTATATAGAACAAGGATATTTTTCTGTTTTTGCAGAACAACTACTTGAATGATGATAATGCATGTCAAGTTTGATATACTGTTGTAGCTATATTGAAGAACTCAATAAACTTCCTTGCCAATTGGTATGACATAGGCTGCAAGGGATGAGGCAGCATCAGCTGCTGAACAGTTTCGTGAAGCAGAAGCTGAAGCAAAATCACTGCGTTCCATGACTCAAAGGATGATTTTAACTCAGGAAGAAATGGTTTGCTATTTATCGTTTATTTGAATGTGGAATACAAATATTACATATGAGACATGTAATTCATGTCAGTATTGTGTTCTCTGGTGATATGGGATAAATTCTTATACACTTGTTGGGTTGATTAGGAAGAAGTGGTTCTGAAGAGATGTTGGCTTGCTCGTTATTGGAGTCTAGCTGTGCGCCATGGTGAATATTTTTCCTTTATCCTTTTGTACTTGCTTAACGCGGATGGAATTTTCATTTTAGTATAATAAAATGCACTGTTTTCCCTGTGCCTATTTTCTTACTTATTTAAATAAACATGGTTACCAAGAATATATATTTGATTTAGCACTTGTGATTTTGTGATCTAACTGAAGTTGGTTGCTGCTTGAAGATATTTTTGTAAGCTTGAAACCATGAAACTGTTATAAATTTTAGGTAATGTTGGAGGGTGATGCACTGAAAACTTGTCATTTCTATCTTGTAAGTTTTTACTTTTAGGCAGTAACTTTGTGTCCAATGCTGCAGTTTGCTTGGGAGAAGATTTGTGATTATAAACTAGCCTATGAATGTGCTCTATGCAAAGCAGTTCTCAAAGGGGTTAAAGAGTTTGCTTATGTCGTCTTGTCTTTTTGGTCCAAGCATAGCTGCTTAGGATTCATTATGCTGGTGTAATACGTGTTCAAGAAATGCACTATTTGAATATGACTTTGAAGGTGGTGAAATGCTACTAGTGTTTAGCAAGTTCTTAGGTTTTCTTGAATGAGAGTGTATTGGTATAGTGGACAACATCCTTTCTTAGAATAGGCATAAAACATTGAACAAAAAACTCATGTAAATATAAAGCTTTATCCACAAGGGAAAAATTATGTAATTGAGGACCCCTAATCATTGTTTTTGAGATATACAGTTGTAAACACGAATATATATATATTTATGAAAAGATAGAGAAAGCCCAATCCTCCCAATTTTGACGTTTTGTGGTCCTTAGACCTATTTTTTTTCTATAACGAGATATGTCAGGAAGTGGAGGAGGCATAAGTTTTTCACTTATCTCTCTCTGTGTAAAATCCAATTTGTGAAAAGATATATTTATTATTATGCACACACAACAACTATTGTCATCTAGCCCGGTGGGTTAGCTCAAGTGGATGAGTGCCATTGTTTGCTTGAATGAGGTTCCAGGGTCGAATCCCTGGCTAGGAGCTTGTTTAGGGCCTCACTTGATGTCCCCACCGGGTTAGGCCCGTAATCAGGCCGAACGGTTTACCCCGTTTACCATCCAAGAAATGTGGGGAAGTACTCGGGGGTTTCCTGTGCTCTATTCCCAGGAAAAAAAAAGCCCGGTGGGTTAGCTCAAGTGGATGAGTGCTGTTGTTTGCTCAAATGAGGTTTCAGGGTCAAATCCCTGGCCAGGAGCCTGTTTAGGGCCTCACTTGATGTCCCCACTGGGTTAGGCCTGTAATCAGGCTGAACGGTTTACCCCGTTTACCATCCACGAAATGTGGGGAAGTACACTGGGGTTTCCCGTGTTGTATTCCAAAAAAAAAACAACTATTGTCACCTGTTTTTCTGTTAAAGATGTCAAAACACATTTACAAGCTGTTTTTGTTTTCATACAGGAATTCATGCAGAGATTGCTGGTCCAAAGAATGAACATTGGTCATCTCTAGCCCCTCTTCCACTTGAGGTGGTTATCTCTGCTGGACAGAAAGCAAAAGAAGATCCTGGGAAGCTAAGTCGCCCTTCAGATAATGGTATTGCTATCAAATCATAGATTACTTTTTGCAGATTGTATTGAGTTGAGTTATTATTGATAGTGTAGATCTGAAGATGCTATTATTTTTTGTTTGTCATAGAGCTTAATATCTACTACTTACTCACTTGAACAGGATATGATGAATCTGAAAAAAAGGCTAAAGTCATACGTGATCTGAATGATCTAAGTGGGGAAGGAAATATTGAGAGCATGCTTTCTGTTGAGAAAGGTTTGCGTGAGCTTGCTTCTGTGAAGGTTGGACTTAATGAACAGTAATCCTTTGAATTTCCTTCTTTATGACTACCTTCTGTGAACTGTTTTTTCAGTTATCAAATGCAGTGATGAAACTATTTTCCTGGATTTTCATGTTGTGATTTAGTTTTAAAAATGGTTCATATGAAGACTAGCATACTTGTACAAAAGCAAGAAATTTCTCTTGTAGGCTTTGTCTCAAACTGCTCTGCATCCTCGCTGTCTGTTAAATAAAGGAAAGTTCAGAGTTTTTGAATTTGAAATACAGCAGATGAATATCATATCTTTTTTCTCATACAACATTTCCATTTCTAGAAATTCCATCTTTTAATGTCTCAGATATTTGGGAATGTGGAATGTTTCTGAAATGTTTTTATTTGGCTGAATTATTATGTTTATATTAACAGGCTCCCGAGGGAGGAAGAGTTACATGCACTCTGTAACTATTACCAAACATATACTTAGGACCCATAAGACTGGCGTACATTTGCACAAAACTATAAGTAAACCAGTAGTCTTGTATGAAATGTTCATTTATCATCCGTAGAAAAAATGACCTGAACAAATTAGATCATTTTAGTTAAATTGAACTAGCGTAGATTTGACTGAGATTGAATTCTTAGCTGGGAGTTTGGTGGGAGCTTGATCTTCCACAGGCGTGCATGTTCCTCTTCTATAAACATTGGTTCCCTGTGAGAGTCTGTAGGTTCTTTGGAGGTGGCCGAGGTGTTGTTTGTTCCAGAGCTGAAGGTAAATTTGCTCTCAGTATCAACCCTGGAGGACATGGGATATGTAGTTACGTTCGAGGATGGATAGGTACTCATATGTTTAGAGGGAGCATATACCTAGGATGTAGCAATGAGGCTTAGCATCAGGGAGGGTATGTACAAGGTGCTGTGACAGCCTGTAGTGGGGTCCAAGGGGATCTTGGATCGTAGATTAGTGTCAGAGACTGAGTCTGGTGGACCAATGGCTTAATCCAAGACTGTCAACACTGTCAACTGGTATGACATGACATTGATGGATGAGGAGAACAGGTTATCAAATCAAAGTGCAACAGAGGTAGCAGGAGGGTCTTCTAGTTCATAGGGAGCAACTACAACAACAACAACAACAACAGATTTGAAATCCTTACCTTGTCAGTATATTCGTACCTATCAATAACCTACACCAATACTTCTTCCTAATTTCCCCTTCGGGAGTTCCCCTCCTTGAAAAAAAAGAGAAGAAATACCTATGCCTAGCTAAGGCTATTAGTCACTACCTGTGCCTAGTAGTAACTCTTTCCCTCTCTGTAGACGATATGGGGAAATACTCCCATGGGATGGATTGGTGTTTCATGGGGTCATGGATTGGTACCAACCAACAACAACACAGGCCGTACTGGGCCGAGTTTGTGCAGGTTGTACATGCCATACAGGCTGGACCATACAACTAGTTGCTGGGGCAAATTTTTGCTGAGAGGAAGAGGAATTTGGCTGAGGAAATTTTTGATTTCTTGCTGCTGTAATATTGAATTTTCGTTAATTACGTTAACATTATATTTACCATAGCAATTTAAACTTCTTGTGCATGCTCGTTTCTCCATAGGCGGTGTTGCACCATCGCCACTCAACCATAGGCATCTACTCGTGCCACCCCCGAGCATAACATATACGTCCTAGGAAACCCTTCTACACAGGGGGAGAAAACCTAACAACCTTCTTATAGAGAATATCCTTGCCAAAACAAAATAACCAAGAACAAGCTCTATCCACTAGAGCAAACCACAAAGAAGATAACCCAACAACATAGATGCAACACACCCTAGCCAAAGTGCTAGGGTGTCTAGCCTCCACTAGCACACCACCAAGAGATAACCAACTATGCAGCTACAACTCTCTCTAGCCTGAGCGCTATAGTGGATGGCCTCCACCAACACATCACTAAGACCAAAAGAGATAGACCCTCCATATGCGCCCTTCTTCCTTCTGCAGCTGCAGCTCTCTCCACCAAACTTGCACTATATCTCCATGAGAGAGTGTGCCAAATGAGGAAGGCGTCACTCTTATTTATACTAATTTGCCCAGTGACTTTTCTGGCAGGGACGACCCGACTTTCTGGAAAATATATTTTCTGTTTATCTTTTTCTTCTGGAGCCAACTTTACTTCTGGAGCATTATAATTCTTCTTTACTATTTTTTGTGAGGCCGACTTTTCTTCTGGGATCTTCTTTGACTTCCAATGGTTTTCCTTTAACGTCTTGGCAACTTTATGTATAAGAAAGGTTGTCCCGGAGGTGAATACCTCGCGCAGCTACCAGAAACATCAACATGTAATACTTCTCTTGAAAGCCCAATAAAAGCCCCTCTTCGCTGGTTTTCCCCACACTGGGGTTTCCAGAGTATTTCTGGTGTTCTCATTGTTATGTGCTTAGTTTCTGAATATGCTTTTGCTGTTTATTTTGGTTAAATAACTCAGTTGTAGATTATTTGCATAATTTCTGAAATTATTACAGCAAAGTATAATTTCTGGGTTAGTAAATTATTGGCATTTAGTTTCTATTGCCGAGTTATAGGAATTTAACACTAATCAATTCCTTGGCCACCATCCCATGTTGGTGTGCTCATGACTTTTTGTGCCCACCTTCGCTCTGACTGGTGATGTTTTTCGTGAGTTTGTTTGTCACACATGCTCTGCTGTGCACTTGATTTGCAGATGCCAAACGCTCGTGCACATAGCCACTATTTTGTTGGCCATACTCATGTGTGCACATGAACATTTTGATTTGTGCTTTACTCTTCACAAACTAATTTTGCATTTCTCATAAGTTTTGAACACTTTGACTTCAAATATTTATAAATCTCTTTCAAAAAAAATAAAGAAAATTGGCTGTCATATCTTTTTTTGTTAATCCTATTGTACACCTTGGTATGCATGCGTGTGTTTTTCCATGCTTGGCTGACTTCCTCTTCCACCCTTTGTGTGCTAATCAATTCTTTGGCCACCATCCCTTTTTGATGTGCCCATGCCAAAACAACTCTTCGATGTGTTTCATATGTCCACCTTTATTGTGGCTCTAATATGGTGATAAATTAAACATATAACATGCAAAAATATAGAGAGAAGATATAGTTTGATATTTTTGATATTGAGATGCTTAACATAACTTTATGACATGACAGTACATGACCATCAATGTTACATGCACAAATAATGATAATTAAGAAAGAGTAAATATAGGGAATAAATAAATAAAATATCAATAAAAATAAAATATGATGGGACATGATAAAATAATAATAATAATTAAAAGACATAACCCTTCACAGAAAGGTATCACTGTGAAGGAATATTTATACGGTGCCTTAATTGTAAAGAGCGTCATCATTATTTTAGTCATTCAACATACACATATTAATATATTTTTTTCTTCATGTCATTGAGTAAATTATTGTGGGTTTTTATGCTCCATTTCGTATTAGAGCGGGTTTCGGTCTAAGTTTGAAAGCTGTCGTAGGATCACCAGCTTCCATTGTACAGACCACCGTACCATTTGGTAGCCATCGCCGTACCAGTTATCATATTGTCGATCGTCATTCTAGTCATTGCACGTTGTATGTCTTGCAACAACCGTACGATCACGTGCCACTTTCGTACAACCACAAATTTCTAGTCGTCGTACAATAACATTTGCATATTGTTTGTATGATCTTCCAATTCAAAATTCCATAAGTTGTTGCAAGTTTTCACACAACAACGTTCCGTACACTTGAGCTAATATGTACAACAATCAACAAATTCAGTCAAAATTGAGCATAAAAATACTCTAGTAACTAGGAAAATGGCGGATACTAACTGTAGATTGGATAGATTATAGAAACATTGCAACAAGATAGATGCTCAATACAAACGGGTCATTGAGGAACAAGATAAACTTAGGGTGAAGGTTGATCAAAATCATAATGAGCTGAAGCAAGAGCAAACGAAACTCAAGGAGCAAGTTAAGAAGAATCGTGACAAACTAAAGAAGGATATAAGTGAATCAAAGGCCCTCATTAGGGCTTTCATCTAGTGTTAATTATCTACTTACAACCACTCCACAACCCAGTTCTTCAAGTAGAGCTAATCCAAAACCAAGTTCCCCAAGTACTACTGATCCACAATCGAGCTTGCCTACAAATGGATTAGTGACTGCCAACCATTCACCAACCTATACAAATCCACCAATTTTCGCGTATCCAATTAGGGTAAAACTATATTTATCAAAGTTTGTTGGGAATGAAAAACATTGTGTGGTGGTTTAACAAAGCAAAAGAATACTTTGACATATATAACATAGAAAAAGACGATGAAAAAGTCAAGCATGCCTCCATGCATCTCCACGGTGATGCATGCAATTAGTATGTGTGGTGGAAAAAGTCGATGTATTCATATGACTGGGATATGTTCAAGAATGATTTCTTCAAAAGATTCCAAGGTATCTTTGAGGATGCTGTGGACGAATTCATGCACAAATGGGAAGCACTGGCTACACATGTGCTCGGGGTATTGAATGAACAACTAATCCAATCCTATGTGAATGGACTAAAGCCATACATCCAAAACAAGTTAAAAATGCATAGTATTACATCCACAGAAAAAGCCAGGTGTAAGGAACAAGTTGCATAAGCTAAATTATAAAGATCATCCTTCCAAAAATTTGACAAAGTTTATTCAAGATGGAAACCACCCCTAACCACAGATCTAAGAGGAGAATAATTACAGTTTGGAAGCCCAATGATGAAGGGAAGGAAAATGAAGGTATTGCGTGGATAAGTGGTCACCAGGGAACAAATCTAACAATAAAAAATCATAAAAATATGACGCTGATAGAGAATCAAACACCTCCATCAACAACTCCGATGAAGAAGAAAAAAAGAAGGAAAATAACTGTCGTAGATGTGGTAAGAATTGGGTTCCAGGTCATAGTTGTGCATCCAATCACTTATATCATTGCAAAATTATAAATGGAAAGCAAGTAGAGGTTTCCTTTGATGAAGACATGTTAGCTGACGAGGATGAAAATTTACTGAAGGTATCATTATCAACAATCACGTGCACTGGGTAGACTCGTAAGGAAGAATAATCAAGGGGTTGTAATAAAGTTATAGGCCGAAAAGAAGAAGTTCAACCAGCTATAATAATGTATACTCCATCTCATTTAAGGAACAGTGGTAAAAGCTAGATCATTCGGGATGAAAAACCCACAATATTGCTTACAACAATTATAAGAAGAATGGAGCTAAGGAGACTAAAACTCAAGGGAATCATAAAGAATAAAAATATCACAATCTTAGTAGACTCTAGGACACAAATTTGTGGACATCAATCTTGCAAAACAACTAAGCCTTTTTGTATACCTTGTGAAGGATCTCATTGTTACAATTGCTGATGGACAATAAGTCAAAGGAATAGGAAGGTGCCATAAAGTCTCTGTATAGATACAAAGCTTCAGACTACGAACTAAATGTTATGCTCTGCTACTTAGTGGGATGGACATGGTGTTAGGAGTAGAATGGTTGATGCAACTGGGCACCTATGCCGCAAACCTCCAAGAACAATTTATGGAATTCAAATGGCAAGGTAAGCACTACAAATTATATGGGTTTGGAAGCCTATGTCAACTGCTAAAAGAACACAAAAATCTCATGCTTCTGCTACAAACAAGCCTTACGAATATTCAAAAACAAATCCGGAATCAAGATGACTCTCCACAATCAAAGACAAAACCATCCAGGATTGCTTCAAGGACAAAGCATTTCTAAAGAGGAAGACAATGTTACATACATAAATAATGATAACTAGGAAAGAGTAAATATAGGGAATAAAAAAATACAATATCAATAAAAGTAAAATAAGATTTTTTTCCTTGGAAAAATTAAATAAGATAGGTTATAATAAATAATAATAATAATTAAAAGACATAACCCTTCATGGAAAGGTATCATGGCACCTCCTTAAGGAATATTTATATGGGGCCATCACTGTAAATATCGTCATCATTATTTTATTCTTTCAATATATGCATATTATTATATTTTTATTCTTCATATCATTGAGTAAATTATCATGGGCTTTTATACTCCAATTAAATACTCTAATGCTTTGTTCTCAACAAAGTTGAGTTCTTGGATGATGCCAAAAGAGCCTTGACATCTCTTAAACTGCATTGATTAAGTTTTGGGTATATCAAATTTTTCATTTCAGTAGATCTATTGTTCTCAAATCTAATATTTTTTATTGCCATAATTGATCGGCTCTATTTGTTTTTCAGGTGGAGGATGCGGTAGTGTTTGCAATGGCTCAACATCGTCGACCAAACCTTGTTCGGGTGGGCCAGGCATTTTCAGGTAGGTCAGTGATTACGAGTGCTTTATCAAATTTCTACTGCTTTTGGGCTCAGTATCTTTGAGTTTTGTTGGAGATTTTGACCATCTTTCATACTGTTATGTACACAACTTATTAAATTGATGAGAAATGCATCACATCACACTACTGTGGAAGTACCCTTTAAAATGTCCATCTGCCCAGCAAAACACATGTTTGTAGATATTGTTTTTCTTGCTACATAGCTTTTCAGCTGTTTGATGCAGTGTTTTTCGAGCACATATTGGTACACTGCCTATTTTGTGTGTTTTGACAGGCAAGTATTTGTGTATACTTCATATATCTGGTTATATACGTCATTTTGTTTATACCATAGAGTAGACTTTTATTTGCTGAAAAACGCAGGTTATTTTTAGAACATTCTTTACTTGAAAATGTATGTGTTTATGTTTAGTGCATAAAGTTGTATACGTCATTAAGGTTTTTTTAAAAGATTATGATTACTTGAAAGCTTAGTTGTTCTGAAGTGCAATATAGGAATATATATTTGGCACAAATACTTGTCCAAAGCAAACCAATAAAACCGCATTTCTGTTTTGCCCAAAATGTTTTGCTTAGATAGAAGCCACTTTTTAGTGTGTTGCCTACCTTCTTGGCCATTTAGTGAGAAGTCTGAGAGGTTAAACATGTTAGGTCCTGTTGCTGTCTTATACACACCTGAGAGACGTGGAGGAAATCTTCAATCCACTCGGTGTGTCCTTGGGGGCAAGTGAGAGTTAAGGTGCTGTCACCTAATTCTCAACTCCTCCGTCTAGGCCAACTCCTAGCGAAGCCAAGGGGGTAGTCCCTAACAAATATACTAAGGCTTTGAAATAAGTTAAGTACAAAAAATGAAATCTAGGAGTTTATTATTCTTTTTAAACAATCAACCATAAACTGATAAAACATGAAGTAAACATTCACCACGATATATAATCAATAAACATATACTTGCATAAAAAGGATACTGAGAAACAATTGTTAGATGCAAGTTTCATTCAAATTATTTCCAATAGATAACCAAAT
>ML798881.1:142020-166824 GCA_009831015.1 Picea engelmannii
CTATTGTAAATCCTTCAATCCTATCCCAAGTTGTTCTTAAGGGGGGATGTTAGGATATTTAGACACTTAGGAGTTAGTAAGATCTACTTGGTCTATTGTGTCCTTAGGTAAAAGTGTGTTTTCTAGTGTGTTTCTTTAGTATGCATTAGTATGCATTTGTAGTTAGGAAATCCGACGGCCACGATATGTTTCCGACATAGAGTAATCTGACGGTTCATACTCGCCTCGATTTTAACGACCATTGATCCGTGGCTTAACACCCGATTGGTCCATGATCTCTATTTAAAGAGCATGGGGGGTCATTTGCCGATGATCGATTGTGAGAAACCCTCTTGTAAAATCTCTTTGTAATCTTTTTCTTTGCATTATTAAATTGCTCCAAGTGGTCGCGTTGGTTGGGGCTGTGGATGTTTCCTCGTAGGGGTTTTACCACATGAAAACATCGGTGTGTTGATCTTTGATCTAGTTATGTGAGTGGTTACTGAAGGTGTTCGTCCTCTGTTGGAATACATGTGTTGTCGAACATGTCCCCCCTTCCAAAGATGCATTTTACTTAAACAAATGGTAAAGATGGTTCTTGATGTTGAAAAGTCTTGTCCTCTCCAATATGTTTCCTCATTCTGTAAGCTCTTTCACTTGATAATATACTCTTGATATGGTCTCGGGTCGAGGAAATGAGGCAAAATGATCTTCAAAGCTTTAATGTTTAAACAAAATCGGTGCACTGTAAAATGAACAATCCATCTTAGGTTGATTTTGTTTGGGATTTTTGTTGATAAGATTCTTGAGTTGAACTTCTTTGATTATGATGCCAAGCATATCGTTGGTTGCATATTGTTGCCGTCCTTATACACACTTGCAAACGTGAGCTAAGTCCTGCTCACTTAGTGTGTCCTCGGAGGCATAATGCCTAGGTTCAAAGTCCACGCGGTCACTTTGACTTGAACCTCTTTTGTCTAGGCTAACTCCTAGGGAAGCCAAGGGGGGTAGACCCTAGTTACTAGATGAGATTTATGATTAAGTGTTCTAGGAGTTGGTTTTAATTAGTTAGGTGGTCAAGGGGAAACTAGCCTATGATGTCAATCAACAAATGCAAGATGCAACTATCTAAGTATGAGAGTTAGACCTTTTCCTAGCGCAACTAAGACTAGTGCCTAAGATTGGGCAATGGGGTCAACTAAGTTAGGGGGATGTTCGTTACAAGATAATTACAAGTTTACAAAAGATTACAAGATTACAACAAGATAGATACAAAGAATATCTAGAGATATACATGGCTAAACTAGATTAGATACAAGTGCTTGAAATGTGCAGGAAAGGAGATACACAAGATGAGAGATAGTCAACACATCAAGCCAAGCATGCTTGCAACAGATAGAATTCTGTTGGACTCCTTTTCAATGGCCAAGAGATGCAAAGCACTCAAGACCTAGTCAAGAGAATGCCTCCAGATGGATGCGCACTTCTTGAAGGATCACACCACAAGTACAAGAATTAAGGATAGATGAAAAACGTGGAAAGCCAAATATTCCAAATGAAAGATGTAACCACTTAAGCGATTATTCTACAACACAAAAGACAACTTGCATGTAAATTGGGAGACAATGAGATTAGTGCTTGCAAGTGTAAGATGTAAATTGTAGGTGTTGTAGACCTAGGATTAAACTATGTGGTTAAGTGTGATGTAAATTTTATCCCTATGTAAGTGTCAACCCAAAAACTCTCCTCCCATAGTTACCAGGTGACTGCTGGATGCTCAAGAAGTAAGGCAGCGAGGCCTACCCTAGCTTCACAGGTCAGCCCTAAGATGAGAGTACTCCCGGAAATGATGCCGTGCGTCGTGAGACCGTCCCCGGCCTAGCACCTTTCGTTGCCTTCCTCTGACCCCGTTTTAAATGGCGAAGATGGTGAGTTAAGGTGTCCTATTAAGTCTAATTAGTTTATTGTAGACCTATGAGCTAAGTTTTGCGAAGTGTCTTAATGCTTGTAGCTTGCCCAATAAAGTTGCCAAATTACTAAAAAATGAGTGTGAACTCTTAAACAATGAAATTGCAGACTTAGTTCTCAAGTTATTTGAATTATTGCATGCGAGTATTAAGAACTGAAGGTGTCGATTGTGAAGGCCAAAGCCTTTGAAGCACAAGATTGCAAGTTAAATTTGCTTATAAAAGATTAGATTGCATATGAAACATAAAACAAAACATATAACTTGCGGAAATTAAAAATGGTTAATTATCACATGGAGATGCCAATACTTGCATGCATGTATTAAAATATAGATCTAAGAGCGATTACTACATGTGAAGTAAATGACTGAAATGAAAGATTAATTAACCAGTTATTTGATGCATGCGTGTTGGATTAAGATTTAACATTTAGAGATTGCATATGAAGATTTTTTGAATGAGAAATGAGAAGATTTTTTGATTTAAGCATGCATGTAGATATCAACGATTAAACTAGCTAATCTATGAACTAAAAAAGGAAGAAGGAAGGAAATCTAACTAAAGCATGCAAAGTAAAGACTCAAAAATAAAGGAATTGCAAGCCACTTGGGTACAACTCCTTGGGCTTGCTTTTACAATGATTTAGAGTAGATCGGGAAGAAGAAAACGTTACCACAGTGAAAGGAGTTGTTGGAGGGTGTGTTGTGTATGTAATTTGGGAAGCATGCCCTCTTGTCCTGGCGATAATCTGCAAAATTCAGCAA
This sequence comes from Picea engelmannii, assembly GCA_009831015.1. Classification (NCBI taxonomy): domain Eukaryota; kingdom Viridiplantae; phylum Streptophyta; class Pinopsida; order Pinales; family Pinaceae; genus Picea; species Picea engelmannii. The sequence goes on from ML798881.1 coordinate 144,731, forward strand.
GCGATTGCTTGCTGATTTGAGCTGCAACACACTCGAGAAAGTTATGGAATTTCTGTTTTTTAGGCAAAAATTCCTTGCATACAAAACCAGAAAATTATATGATTAAGTGACCATTCTAAGCATGTTATATACCCAAAACTGAACGTAAAAGAATGAGGAAGAGGGACAAAGAATGCTAGTGAAGTGTAAGTGAAGATGAGGGTAGATTTGTCCTTGAAGCTATCCCAATAACTTCATAGAGGTGATGTGCAAAACTTAAACCAAAAGTGAGATGGAACAACAGATAATATCCTACATGCGTAGACAATACAACATAGTTTCTATTATATAAGCATGCACAATATATATAGATGAACAACTATATTATTGCCTCATCTAGCCTAGTAAACTAATTTACTTGAGCAACTATCTACCAAAACACATAAAGATTCATAATGATATCACCTCACAATAAGTGGCAAATCCAGACTAATCTTGAATGCTACAGTTTCCTCCAAAGCAGTTTTTGTATTATTAAATGGGAAAAGGTTGTATTATCAATGCTGCTACAAACTCTTCAAGAGCCAAGACCAGTGAAGCAATGTGAAAGAAATGAGAGAGAGAGAGAGAGAGAGAGAGAGAGAGAGAGAGAGGGATGGGAAGAATTCAGTAGCATAACAATACTGTGAAGAATGATGAGAAATGAGGGAGTGAGGGGTTTCTTATACAGCGTTGGGAGACCAAGAGACCCCTCATGGATCTTCAACACTTGTCAAATATCCAAAGGTGAAGACAACTCATCGAGGAAAGCAACCAATGAGATTACAGGCTTTTAGGGTAAGGGGAAATGGCAAGAAGGTGAGGGGATGAGGAGAAAGCAAGGAAAGGAGGGAGCAAATTAGGCAAGGAGGTCCACGCATGGGTTTAAGGAAGAGTTTCCTTGCTTTCAACGGAGATGTTTCCATCTCCACGTGAGGTTTCTCAACTCACAAAAAGATAAAGCGTGAGTTAAGGGAGGAAAGACGTGAGGTAAGTTTGTGGGAGTTGGAAAGTGAAGATGGCACATGCCTAAATGGCATATGAGAGGTGGATAGGCAATGCATAGGCAAGCCGCCCACTGTCACCTCAGCGGCCTTGCCTCTACACTTCTAGGCCAGGGTTTCTAACCTAAGGAGGGTTTTCTTGCGAGGTCAAACTTGGTCATATCATTGTATTTCGGACTGGTGAGGACAAGGACTTTGTTTTACTCAAAGTTGACTATCTTCTCTAAGGGATAATACAAGTCAAACAAGAGAAGGCAATGCTCAATGAATGCTTGGAACGAAAACATTTGCAAGTGTTAGTTATCAATGTGTTGTACCATTAATATCATTCATCCATCATTAATCAAATGAAGTTGCAAAGCACAAAAACCAATGTAAAGATTGCAAAGTGCAAGTATCAATATATCACGTGCATAACATCAGTAGCAAATTTTGTGGACAGATTTTATGTGCCGAGTACAAAACATTCAAATGATCAACGCAAGACAAATGAGAGCATCCAAATCATCCAAGAAGTACTTTAAACCAATGCCACAATAGGCAGCAAACATGTATCATAAATATCATTCATAGCTTATGATAGTGACCCACTGAAAATGTTCTTGCAGTTATGTATCGATATAGATGAGCCGTCGGCAAGTTTAAACCATTTACATATACCAATGTCAAACAGGTGTGATCATTTATCAATGCTGCAAAAGAATTTTAAACTGTACAACCAGACAGTGTGCAGATTGCGTACCAACAGCAGTCATATTATAAGGATATTGATACCATAATGCTGTAACAAGATGAGTATAACACAGTAATGATGCTTTTCTAAACTTAGATTATAATGAGAGGTATTTCTTGCATGTTTGTCATCCAAGATATGTGCACGAACAATAAAAATTGCTAGTAACAAGTCCATCACAAAGTGTATTTCGAATCAGAGAGGAAAATCATAAACGCTGGCATAAAAGAAAGGAAGAGACCTGTATAATATGCAATTTAGCCAGCCAAATTTTATCCAGTGTTATTCAACAACAAATGAAACTTGGATATGCAATATTGAACAATGAACAACCTTGTAAAGAATAATAAAAGACAGGTGACATATTAGGGATCTGGTGAGGTTGTTTGACACCCTTGTGCATTGATTTGTTCAAGTGGATGCTGTGGGTACGAGCATGTCAAAACGTTGCCTTAACAAGGATCCTATCATTACCAAAAGGTACACCTAAACTTCTGAAGTTAGACAGTGAACAGACCTTCAAGAAATGACAACGTCCAGCACCTTGACAAGGTCGTTGGAGACATTCTAGCATTGGTTTACTTTTATTGATTGGTCAGCGCAAAGGAGCCTCAAAACGCTGCCAAGACAAGACCTGTATGAATACCCAAATAGGAATTTGCTCTCTGCGGTTTTTTGACAGTTATGGGAGGGATTTCGGACAGTAGACAAGATGCAATATGTAAGGTTTTAGACACGGGCATTTGGTATCCTTCCAAGTCGATTGGTAATCAGAGATAGAGTAGATCATTCAGGTCTCAAAACATTTGCGGGGGAAGGGGTTGGACAGCAACACACACAATCTTATTTCTGCAGAGCAAGATAGACCTTCTGAACATCAGTGAAGGAGGGCAATGATTCAGATCAAAATCAGGTGTAGGAGCAGATTTGGATATGGCTTGACAACTGGAGCAATCTGGAATAGAAAAGACTGGCAATGACCCTCTTGAATGGATGGTATGCCTTGGTTTGAACCCCTGGAAGCCCTGCAGAAGTACACAATATGCAGATTGGCCGAAGGGAAGGATGCTAGGGTTGCAAATAAAGATGAATCAAACCTGCAAACAAGGAAAACAGCCCTAGGGTTTGACCAGATAAAGATATGCAGCAAAGAAAACACTTCAAACCCTTGAATGCTGGCTAGGGATGATTGTTATCCCCAACTCCTAGGGATAACTAAGGAGATGATGTCTCGAGGCCCTCGGGTTGCAGACGTGGAGTACCGAGAGAGAGCTTTACCAGCAGTGTCCACTTGCATAGACAAAGACCCACCTCACCACCACAACTCCAGGTTCATTATGACGGTATCCGCCACATCAGCTGGCCTCCAGAAGACATTGGGTCTTGCTCCATGAGGTACAAGTCAGGTATTATGGTGAGTGTTATTTCAATACTTGAGGCATTTGAGTTTGTTGCATCTATTAGCTCAATACGCGGCGCCAGATCTAGAGCTCCGGAGGAAAGCAAAGGGGGAAAAAGCCCGAAGACCCGAAGTAGCTCTCGATCGTTGATCGAGAAGGGAGCAAAAGGGTCGTCGATCTGGTAGAAGGGGTCAAAGTCCCGAAACAGGAACGAAGCCGTCGATTGAAGAGGACGCACGTCGCCATATCTATAGCTCTGGGTAAAAGCACATGGAAGAGGGTGAGGTTTGAGATTTGATTTCCCCAAAGTCTGGAGCCACGAAGGGATCTCAGCCGTCAATCTCTGGAGGCCACACGTCGTCAGATCCTTAACTCCGGATGTTTTTCTTCAAGGAAAAATAAGTTTGAGTTTTCAGTTTCCTGGAGCCTGAAGGAGATCTCAGCCATCGTTTGAAGACGATACGTGGCAGTCATTAGTATGGACATGTGGCACACTCGTCGATCGTGACACCAGGCACCTATTTGACAATGACATGTGGCACTCAGTCCAGGTAGCCGTGGGCATATCATTCGCTTCTTTCTTAGTGACACGTGTCACTTCTCTTTCATGACACGTCAGCATAGCAGTGACAGGTCATTCTCCGGGAGGTGTTATTGTTCAAAGTCAAGAGTAGCGCCCCCCTCCCCCAGGGCACAGTTTGGTGGATTCTAACGTTGGCGGGCGGTTAAGCTTGGCAGTAGCGCTAAATCTAGTAGGCGCGCCCAGATTGCAGACCACGTCCAGATCAACAACCATGCTTCATTGCAAGAACGCAACTTGCTCGATCGATAAAATTATTGAGTGGTCCTGCAATTGAAACCATGGTTTGGCGAAAGTGATACGTGGCAGAAGGCGGTGGATTGCGGGCCCAAAAGCGGTGCGAGTTCAAACCGCTTTTGACGGCCCCACAATCACTTGCTCATATAGTGTCCAATCCGAGAGCAGCGTGTGGCTGCCCCCTAGGCATTGAGCCTCGTCTCGATCTTGAGGGTTCAGTTAATAAATGAAAGGACTAGTGGTTGAAACCTCGACTCACTCAGTAATTGGAAGGCATGGAAGGTCCGGCCATGGGGGCTGAACCGTCAGCTTGTGGTACCCCTGTGGACAAATTTTCCTGCAAAAACCATGCCAATCTGAGCTCGCGTCTGACAGAGGGATACATGCATAGTCTGACAGAAGACTGCTCGGACGCAATGCTTTGAATGTAGTGATCAGATCACACTCCTGATAGTCGGGGACTGTTCTGAGTATAAATAAGTAGTTTTGATATTTTGTTAAGGTCGTCAACTGGTTGAGTAGAGCCCCCTATTTTGTAATGTTTTGATGCCATAACTGTTCTATGGTTATGTACTAGATTTGAGACTTTCATGTTAATAGAAGTCAACTTCTTTTCATCTCTCTGTAAAAATTGTGCTAAAACACTCTAGCATGGAGGATCCAGTCGAGGGTTGTTATGCTGTTGTAATGTAGGTTTGACTACAGTGGTATTGTGACTAGTTTTAGTCAGCTCCCTTGTTATCTTTTTCCCTCTTACACTGAATGGCTCGGGCATGGATGATCCATTCAAGTTGTTGTAGCTGCATTTTGATGTAGGTTTGATCATTGTGCTATTGTGACTGTGTGGTTTGGACATATTTCAGTGTCTGAAGCTTGAGCTCAAGAGTGATCTTGAGTCTGAGTTTTTCTTCTCCAAGCTGCTTGAAAGCCTGATGCTCATAGCAGTCTTGTTCACCTTTCTCACTAAGTCTTCCCTCTGCTCACACTTAAACTCAATTCACTGACTGAAGTTAATGTGGCCCTAACTTCCATGTGCATTTCTTGTCTAGTTTCGTGTTGAACATCATTCATATATTGAGTTTTGTCCATTGACCTCCACTCATATAAAACCAACATCCACCAAAAACTCTGATGGGTATTGGGCTTATCCTCTTGCAATCTGAGGGCGACTCTCAGTGCTAACAGGACCCATGAAAGAATAACTAATAACAAATGCCAACCAGGGAGGGGCATGTGTGGGCACTGTTTTTATTGCTTAGGTAGAAGCCCCACACATGTTTCGAACTTGGGGAAGCATGATGTGACCAGGGTAGAGTCAAGGTGGGCACAATTTTTATTGCTTAGGTAGAAGCCCCACCTTGGCTTCAACCTGGAAACATCCTAAAAGAATTGAAGGCAATAAATGGGCTTGGAAAAAGGTTGCATTGAAAACGAAGGTGCAACACACCCTCTACAAAGGCACCCATAAGTGAGACACTACAACCCCTTGTATGCCATGAACCCCATGCCCAAAAGTCTTCACCTCATCCATGACACATCATCCACATGACTTAGAAGGAGGTCCCCTCGGGAAACACCCCTAAACTTGAGGTACGATTCACCCAATAGGTCGTTTTGTCATTCCTCCCATACCTAAACTTGGCAAATTGCATAGGATCTTTGAGCATTGGTTTATTTTAATGAGGTAGTTTGGATGTACTTGCTTAGATGGCTCTTTTATTGATTTGATTTACTCATCATGATGCTTTGACTTGAGATCCTTGGAGGGCATATCTATTTGTCTTTGTAGGACCCAGCTGGTGGACAGTTTTGGAGGAAGAAGCCTAGCTTGGGCTTCCATGGGGATTGAATCTCATAGGTTGGATCCCAAGAGCCCACATGTCGGATCACAAAGACATGCCTTTGGAGGCTTAGATGATATCATGAAGGACCTAACCTAGCCCCTACCACCCAAACGTTTTGCTTGAAGGAGGAAAAACGTCACCTTCTTGGAGCTTGACGTCATAGTAGGGCTAGGGTTTGGTGGTGTTTGAGGACACTTGGCACGTTTTGGAGGAAAGAACCCATGATTGTGGAAGAAATGGCTTGGATCGAGGACACTTGGCCTTTGGAGGCTTAGCTCACCCATCTCCAACTCAACGACTTGACTTAAAGTGCCAAAAGTCACCAAAAGGAGGGTGACGTCATGTTTTAGGGTTTCTTTCCTGTGCAAAAGTATGAATTAAATATTATTATTTTGTAAAGGGGAAAGTTTAGGGCTGTTGACTCCTTATCGTGTGGTTTACCCTAAATTATGTGGACAAACTATGTTTAGAACATTTTGTATAAATAGAGATTATTTGTATCTCATTTTATCATAGCTCTCCCATTGTGAGAAGTGTTCTAGCTGAAATTTGCGCCCTCTTTGGGAAATCTCTTCTCTCTTGTGTTCTTGTCTTGGTTTCTTCATGCTATTGGTGGAAGAAGTAGTGCGCTACCTCTCTTGGATTTTTTCTATTGCATTTGTGGTGGATTTAACTTGGTAAGAGGAGGTTTATCTTGTCATTTCTTGGACTAGGTAAGGATTTATCTTGTTGATGTTTCATTGCTTGGTTGCAAGTTTGATTTGCTAGATTTCTTGGGGAGTATAAGGATTTACAACCCACCATTATCTATCATTTTTGTCTAGAATTTATTTGTTGCACAAGGTTTTACTAGGAGAAGTAAAAGGGTTTACGCCCTTGCCCGCCTTGGGAAGTAAGAGGGATTACACCCTCAATGAGATATTATTGTTAGCTCTTTATTTACTTGACTCCATAACCAAATAGCTAAAGGCACTAATATAATTGCATTGGAGAAATAAAATCTTGCATTAGTTAACGTGAAAACTCGGGATTTTGAGGTTGTCTAAATTGGAATCAATTCTATGCTTTATATGCTTGGTTGAGCCACTAGGGCATCAACTTTGGCTAAGTGCTTCTTGCTTCTGTTATAAACTTTTATCTACAACCATTAGGGCTTCAAAAACCCTAATAATCTACTAACCCTAGTGCACTTTTTGGGTGGATTGTCGACAAGTTTTGATGGTTGATCTCTTGGCTGTAACCACTTGAATGCTACAACCATAAGGCTGTGTTGCGGTCCTTGTACACACCTATTAACGTGGAGAAGTTTCAAATTCACTTGGTGTGTCCTTGGAGGCACAAGCCTAAGTCCAAACCCACTGTCACCTCGATTTGGACTTCTTTCGTCTAGGCTCACTCCTAGGGAAGCCAAGGGGCGTAGACCCTACTTAACTAAGTTAAGGTTGATTAGATGATCTATGAGTTAATTTTTAGTTCTTAGGCTAGGGAGACCCAACCCACATGACAAACATTCAATGCAATGCAAACTTTCAATGACAATCACACCCCTTATCCACTAAACAATGTTAAGACTACTGCCTAAAGATAAATAAATGGAGTCAATGAGAGATACAACAAATTACAATTATATCAAAGTAAATGATGCTATGGGATACCCACAAAGAGTAAAAGAAATTACTTCGCACTTAAACTAATTATGAATATTATCTACAAATTGAAATACAACATGAAATATATATATATAATGAAATGAATAACTAAATGATTATACAACTATAAATTAGATAGTGAAATATCTACACAATGGATTAGATAATGAACCGAATACTAGCTTTATACAATTATCTCCAAATGAATAAAGAATGCTTATTACAAAAATAGAGGTGCTTTAGTACATGTAAACATCCACGATGAGAGAAAGTGACTTAAAACATGAAATTGCTTGGAAATTAGAATCACATGAAAAGTAAATTGCTTGAAATGTAAAGTTGGACAACTAAGAAATTGAAATTGCTTTGAAAACTTGAAGTGCAATGTTGTAAACGTTGTGTTAGTTAATTTTAATAAGATTTAAGTCTCTCTTTGATTAAGGGGATTAAAAATGTATAAGATACAAGCCTAGACTATGTGACTACCCCAAAATGTTATCCCCTCAACCAAAATGAATTGCTGGGTGCATAAGAAGAAGGACAAACAAGGTCCTTCCCTAGCTCCACAGGTGAACCTGGAATGCTTGGGCGCTCAAGCAAGGAGGACACATAGTGCCATGAAGCCGTCCCCGACTTAAACCCCTTGTAGCCTCCCAAGTCACCCTTTTTGGTGGTTGAAGCAATAAAGGTTTGGGTGCCTAATTAAACTAACCTCCCAATCCTTTGCCCTTTCTTTTCACCCAGGATCCACAAAGTGGCAAGGGGAGAGAATACGGGGCAGAGATGGAGTACAAATATGATTACTTTTGCAACAATTTAAATGACTTGAAAGCAAAGCAACCCCATAACAATGGCACAAGTGGAGGACTAGCCTACTGTTTTGGCCAAGGTGGGGGTAATGATAGAATTTAAATGACAAGAAAGCAAAAACAACCTCGACAATGGCACAAGTGGAGGACAAGCCTACCGTTTTGGCCAAGGTGGGTATAATGAAAGGAAATTAAAAGACTTAGAAATAATGAGCAACCCCACAACAATGGTACATGTGGAGGACTAGCCTACCGTTTTGGCCAAGGTGGGTGTAATAAAAGAAATGCAAGAAAAATAAATCTAACTCTAGCTTTCACGATTTTGCAAGGATGGCTTAGGCCAATATCTTTGCAAGGTGTGGGCAATATTTCCTAAATTATAACAATATCAGATTTTTATCTTTCTTGAGAGAAGGCAAACCCAAGAGACTCTCTTTGGGTTGCTTACAACACTTTAGAAGAGGAAGATGAAGAGGGATTTGATATTCCAACTTTAGAATGCCTTTGGAGTCCCTTGGGGGCTCAAAACAAGTAGCATCTTCTCCTTCTTGTTGAAAATCTCCATAAAAATCAGCAAGGTATTTTTGCTAGAAAATGCTACAAACACCAAAGATCTTGTTAACTTTGATAAACCCAATGAAACACAAATTTAAGTAGAGAAATTTGAAAATAAGAGTGAGTGTTTAATGACCACTGAGTGCAAATAAGTGCTTATGAAAGAGAAGAGAATGGTGGATACAAGAGGAGGAAAACAATGGAAACTTTGGTTGATTGAATGAGTGAGTTTTCCACTCTAAAAATCACTCCTCCAATCCTCTAGTGACCTGCAAACATGTATATCTCTTGCTACACAAGAGACAAGGAGGTGAGAGCATCTAAAAAGCATGCAAAATACTTTGCAAACTTGAAAAGAAACTACCACAAAATTAATAGTAATACTACCACTAATTATTCCCAAACAAAATACTTTGCTTGGGTCTCCAAGTTAAACTAGTGAATACAAGAAAATACAAGAAATAAAATGCACAATATCACCTCACAAGAACACCATGAAGAGCATAAAAAAGACTCCCAATGCAGACAATAGATCCTCCAAAGCTTCCTTTGTTATCCACAAAATGTTGCTACAAATACTTGTAGCAAGATTTACAATGAGAACATGAGAGAGAGAGGAAAGAATGGGAGAAATTTTGGCATAATAGACTTGCTCTAAGAATTGATGATGGAATGAGAAGGAGAGGCTCTCTTTTATATATGAGGAAGAGGAGAGACCTTACTTGGATGAGCTCCAAGTGTCATCCATCCAAGGGGGGAGGGTCTCTTAAAGGGGGGTGCACTTTTAGGGTTAGTGAGGTGAGTGAGGGATAAGGGGTGAGTGGGGAGAGGGGAAAACACCTTTCCCACTGATCAAAAGGGTAGTTAGGGTCAAATGGGGTTACACCCAAAGTTTTTGGGGCCCTCTTGCATTATTTTTGATTTTTCATGAGTTCATGAGCAAGGGGGTGCCCCTCTTCTTAGGAAATGGTCATCTTAGGTTGTTGGCTTAGCAAGGGGGTGTTTTCTAAGTGTAAAATCACTTTCCCAACTTAGGAAAAACACTAGGAATCCTTTTCCCACTCCCTCTTATGATTTTAGTGACTTTTACAAAATTTGGCTATTTTAATTTAGCCAATTACATGCTGATTTTTGACCAACTTGGACTCCTCATGGACAATGGCCTAGCAAAACTTGTCCAAATGAGTTGAGACTTGGTTCAGGGGTGTAGGGGTTCATAAACCATTTGATTTGAGTACTCATACCCCTATACAAAATCCCCAAGGACCACCATTTTACACTTTACATAAAAATTAATTAAAAATTCCCAGTTTGCGGGAATTTTAATTATTTAAAAAATCCTATCAAAACTTAACAAAATTCCGCAAGACCCTAGAAGATGTCTAGCATGGTCATTTACAACACTTCTAGACCTTAGTTACCCCTTGGGATCGATCATTAGAACTCCTTTCACCACTTTGGAGAATTATTGTGAGTGAAAAACTCAAGGATAATTAAAATTGAAGTTGAGCTAGGTTAATTACCTGAGGAAAAAAAACACTCGATGAAAGGACTTCCCTAATGATAAAGTCCTAGGTAACTAGACAAAAATAACTCATGCTAGCATATTACAATATTATCCCATGCAGGGGAGCGAAAATTCCAATTACATAGAAAAGCGCATCGGGGGAAAAATTTGCCTTGTTGAGAAAAAATATTCAAAATGGTTGTACCACTAGGTACATATCTTCATGGAACATGGAGTTGACCCCTAGTCGAAATAGGTGGTCAACAGGCTGCAATATTATCTCTGCAATACTATTTCATTTCATCCTTGTTTCATGCTAAATTCTTGCTCTTTCATTCTTGGGTTAAACTAGTATTTACTACCTTGTCTCTTGCGTATTTAACTAGGCTTTAACACATTTATTTGCAACTCTTACTATCTTTTTGTTGCGGATATATATTATTGTTTACTGCTGCAATTAGGGACAACAAGCTTAACTTGCTTGTCCACCTAACATATTACGTGCATACTCGACTTTCCTTATGTTTCGAGCAGGTACAAATCACCCTCTGCAGGTACTCATACCTTTCGGCAACCATTGGCTACCACCAAGACTCTTTCCCAAGCCTTTCCGCACTTAGTATCTTGACCTATAGGGGCTGCACTTCGATCATACCACTTTCCATCTCATTTCTCCCTAGGGTCCATGGGATTCCCCCCTTGAGGTGATTACTTCATCTCTAAAGTGACGGGAATACCTGCCTAAGGTGACAGTGGGTAGGTGTTCTCTTAGTTGTCACCATTTTGTGGTTGGGTCGGGCCTTGCCCAACCTACAACTTGTGCGATAACAATGATAAAATGAAGAATCGACCAACAAGAAATGGTAAAATGATATGCAATGAGGTTCAATAAAAATATAAAAATGATTGATTTTTTTTTTAGTTTTAGGTGGTTGAAGATAACAAGAATACCCGTTCCTTTGGAGGGCTATGGGGTCACTATATCAAATCTAAGAGAAGCCTAGGGTTTGAGATGAAATGATGTTGACGACACTCGGAGGATTGCCCTTGAAGCGTCACCTAGGGTTAGAAGGTTCCCTTCAAGGTTGGATGGGAGGATTGGTCCATGAGGAAGCCTTTCCCGGTACTAGCAAGGTGAACTAAAGGTTGGCCAAGCAAAAGGACAGAGCCACAAGATGTCGTACGTTAATGCATGAACAAAGAACTTTAATGATCAAAGGGGAAGGTGAGAAAACTTACCTTGAGAACCCTTCCAAGTGGAGCATTGCACGTTTCTTTGGTCTTGTAGTAGCCTTTCTTCCAAGCAAGCTCTAAAAGTATTTATCTAACGCTTGAAAAATAACTAGACATTCACAAAAGAAAAGAAATAGATACTCAAAAGAACTCTTTAGCCAAGCTTCTCATTAATCTCCAACAATTTGAAATGGAGGAGTCTTCCTTTTATAGGTGAAGCTCCTCCTCAAATACACTACAAAGCCATGTGTGTTGAAAAATCTCACTATCCCCAACACCTAGATACTTTTCTACCTTGTGGTTTTACTTGGTGAAAATTAGATTACACCACATAGAATAAAATATACTGGCTGGAAATAAAAACAACAGAAGAAAAACTGGAAACTAAACTTCACACATTCACACATAAATTCTTCCCTTCAAATCATCTTGTCATTAATAATGACTCCAAACTTACAAGGGCTCCCTTACTGGGAAAATGGCCCAGTGAAGAAAAATACAAATTACAACAAACTTGTCAACTTGGGCCTTGAAGAAACCTTTTGCTCGATTTTCCCATATTTGCCTGTTGGACACTCAGATCTGCATTAGATCTGCCTACTGGTCCTCAAATCTGCAAGATCTTCCTGCTGGTACTTCAGATCTACTAGATCTACCTGTTGATACCTTATATCTGTACTAGATTTGTCCACTGATACCTCAGTTTTGCTAGATCTGTCCACTGGTACCTTAGATCTACTAGATCTGCCTACTGGTACCTCAAATCTGCACTAGATCCGTCCACTGGTACCTCAGATCTACTAGATTTGTCCACTGGTACCTCAGATATACTAGATTTGTCCGCTGGTACCTCAGATCTAGCTTTGTTCGCTGGTACCTCAGATCTGCTAGATCTGTCCGCTGGAACCTCAGATCTACTAGAACTGTCCACTGGTACCTCAGATCTGCTCCTGAGAAATCTGTCCTTCGATTTCTGGTTGTTGGGTTTTCTTCTCCTTGCTAAACTACCTGCACTTTCCTCCTTTGGACTCGATGTCTAGATGAAAGTCCTTCTTCACCTTTGCTGAGATCCCCTTGAATCACAGTCCTTCGTGACTCAAGCACTTGAGAAAAAGTCCTTCTTTGCTCTTGTCCTTGATCGCCTTGAGTCACAGTCCTTCGTGACTCAAGCACTTGAGCAAATGTCCTTCTTTGCTCTTCAAGTGGATGTCTTTCTCCTTCACCTAACCTTGCTTTTATAATCTCGAGTTATGATCGAATGAAACATAACCCTAATATCCAAAGAGATTAACGGTTGAGATTAGATCTCACCTCACTTGAGATCAATGGCTAAGATTCATTTAATTCACTAATGCTAATAACTTTAACATTCATTAAATTAAACTAAATTAATTATAAAAAAAACTTTAATAATTCCTTTTATTATAGTAAATTACTAAGGTTGAAGGCTTTGGACGACTTCCACAAGTATAGACACTTAGACCTGTGCGAAAGTACGTGTTCAATGCTACAAACATCAACACTCCCTCTTAGCAAGGAAGGTACTTCTGGAAGGGCCACCTGGAACTAGCTATCCCTCTGGTCCTGACACAATGTCCCACACATCATCGTGCACCATGGCATCCCACCAAACCTACCTATTGGTTTGTTGCTTCTTGAACATTGGAATACTCGAAATCAATGATGCTACTCATTAGTGCCATATAGTTCAGAAACATTCTCGGAGGCCTGCTCTCCCAAACAGTGCTCCGAGAAGCCTGAACATGCTCCTTAGCATCCTTCAATGTCTGTGTAAACCACCTGGGTCTCTTGACAGAGATGGAAGGGGCTAACTCCTTCTCCCCGCTTGAAGGTTGACTCCTTGAACTGGAAGCCTCTGAACGTTGTTCTCCCTTCGAAGCCTCCTGCTCCTCGTCCTCTGTCACTGGTACATATATACTTCTTGGGCTTCCAACGAACCACTTGACTCAAGTTGAAACAAAATAGTTCCCTCGACCTTCTCTCAGTGTTATTAAAATTGGATAGGTCCAACAAAATCGACTGATTGAACTGGTTTGGAGGAAAAAATGGTTCGACCGTTGCCACAAAACCGCTTTTCGCTAGTTCAGTACTAAATACTAAACTGACCATTTTCACTGAATCTGTCTGTTCCATACGACGTGTCATGGACCCACAAAATTCAAATTAAAAAAAAATATCAATTGATTCATAGAAGGGGGGGCCTATTACCTAGCCCCAGGGTAATGGTAAAAGTAACATTCTCCTTTAACTTTCATTTTCATCCTTTTACTTAAATTTGTAACATTACCATTAATTGTTTCAGGATGTTTGAGAGTGGTTCCAACCTTATTGGACTTCATATGGAGAAAGTAGAGTTTTAGGTTCCATTCGAAATTCAACGGACTTAACGGTTTTCAGGATTTCAAGACTGGCAGGATTGCAATGTTTCCATTGGATTCTATCATGTATGAGGGTATGGAACTGGGAATTAATCAAGAGCACTAAGGCCTCTATGTACCTCGATGTTGGTGGCATTGATTGTTGAACTCTTCTGTCATGACCCTAGTAGAAATGTACCCTTCACTCATGTAAAGTTGGTTATTAGGCATGTTAAGATTTTTCTATCTTATTTTAATGCTTAGAGGGTGATAATGATGAGGAGGATTCTAATATAGGCAATGATCTTGATGATATGTAGTTATTTGTTGTAGCATGATTTGTTTTGGACTCTAGAGGCCATTTAGAGCCTTGTTGTTGATGTATTTTGGTTCAGAGATGGATTGCACTTGGTGCTATTTTGGTTATATGCAGTCTTACTTGCTTTATAAATGAGAAACTTTGCATATTTGTGTATAAATATGCTCTTGAATATTTCTCCATAAGACTGTTGAATAACTCTTGTGCTTCATCCAGCCTGTCTTCAAACCTGAGATTGGCTATTGCCATTTTTTAGATCTGAATTGTCGGAAAAATGTGCCTTGTCCTTCAGGCACAGTAAACAGAAGAATTTGTGCTTAGTCCTTCAAGCACCTGCAAAACTCTTAATGCTAGCGTTTCAAATTTGTTGGTTTATAGATATGGAGAGATCTCCTTGCAGATCCGCTACAAACTACTGTGGATTTGTGTTTGCTCCTTTAAGCACCCACTGCTGCAAATAAGATCTAATATATCTGTTGTCATAAACTGTTTAATAACCTATAATTGGTCTCCCTCTCAGAGTGAAAGCTTTGATACCATGTTGAAAAATCTTACTATCCCCAACACCTAGATACCTTACTACCTTGTGTTTTTCCTTGCTGAAAATTATATTACAGCACACATAATAAAATATACTAGTTGGAAATAAAAATAGCAGAAGCAAAACTGGAAACCAAACTTCACACATGCACATAGAAATTCTGCCCTTCAAATCAAGTTTTCATTAATAATGACTCCAAGCTTACAAGGGCTGCCTTATTGGGAAAATGGCCCACTGAGGACAAATACAAATTACAACAAACCTGACAACTCTGGTCCTGAAGAAACCCTCTTCCTGATCTGCCCAGATCTACCCGCTGGTCACTCAGATTTGCACTAGATCTGCCTGTAGGTCCTCAGATATGCAAGATCTGCCTACTGGTACTTTAGATCTGCCTGTTGATACCTCAGATCTGCACTAGATTTGTTTGCTTGTACCTCACATATGTTATATCTATCTGTTGGTACCTTAGATCTGCTATATCTGTCCGTTGGCACCTTAGATCTGCTATATCTGTCTGTTGGTACCTCAAATCTATTAGATCTTCTTGTTGGTACCTCAGATTTGCACTAGATCTGTCTACTATTACCTCAAATCTGTTAGATCTGTCCGCTGGTACCTCAGATCTGCTTCCTAGAAATCTGTCCTTTTATTTCTCGCTCTTGGGTTTTCTTCTCCTTGCTGCACTACCTGCACTTTCCTCTATTGGACTTGATCTCTAGATGAAAGTCCTATACCTTTGTTGAGATCCCCTTGAATCACATTGCTTCGTGACTCAAACACTTGGGCAAAATTCCTTCTTTGCTCTTGTCTTTGATCCCCTTGAGTCACAGTTCTTCGCGACGCAAGCACTTGAGAAAAAGTCCTTTGCTCTTCAAGTGAATGTCTTTCTCCTTCACCTAGCCTTGCTTTTATAACCTTGAGTTATGGTCGAATCAAACATAACCGTAATCTCCAAAGTGACTAACGGTTGCGATTAGATTTCACCTCACTTGAGATTAATGGTTAAGATTCATTTAATTCGCTAATGGTAATAACTTTAACATTTCATTAAATTAAACTCAATTAACTATAAAAATCACTTTACTTTATTAATTCCTTTAAAATCACTAAGGTCGAAGGCTTTGGATGACTTCCACACGTCTAGACATTTAGACTTGTGCGGAAGTACTTGTCCGATGCTACAAACATCAACAATGTGCTAGCTCAAAACTATGAGCTCCAAAACCACTAGCTTGGTAAAACCATGGGCAAAATACAAAATAATAAAATACATCCCAATAACAAGCTCATAAAGTGAGACGTCCCTCTAGAAAGGGTCAAAATACATATATAAGCCAAATGTGTGGATAAACAAGGGAGCCAAGAGAAGTGCGCCCCTCAAAGGTGGTGTCCACATGTCAAGGAGATGGTCTAACCCAAGTCAAATGGTTCAATAGCTCCAACGCCCACATCCTAAACAAGGGAATGGTCCTTAAGTGGAGAAACGTGCTCAAGAAGGATGATGTCACCTCCAAGTGTGTGAGACGTCCAAGCATAAAGATTATCCCATGTGGCATATGTGGGCTCAAGAAGGCTAGCACTCCTCAAGTAATGGTCCAGTAAGGGTGCCACATCATCAAGGGGTCTAAGTCATCATGTGTAGTCACCCTCTTAATGTGCAAACACTCTCTCCAATGCATTAATTACCCCCACGTGTGGTTCAAAGAGAGTAAATAACTCATGAGCATGGAATGAGATGTCCAACTGAGCAAGAAGGATGCATATAAATGGTCCATGTGGCATGTGTGATGACATGGCATCGCCATCATGGCTTGATGCACTATCAACGATCTCAATGCGGTGACATGTATCTCGATGCAATACACGGATCCTAAGGTAAATGTCATAGATCAAAATGTCCGTGGATATGGTCATATAAGAGTACACAAATCCCAATATAGCATCACAGATCCCAATGTAGTGTCACAGATCTCGAGGCATGGTACACATCTGAATGCACAATACCCACTTGAAGTGATGGGTCTAGCCTCTTAGCAAGCCATTAATTGGTAGGACCTGGTGACATCTCTCAACAAAACATAACAAAGGGGGTTAGCTTTAATACTTGCCGAAGTCTTACCAAGGGGACAAATATTAACCCTTATACATGCATCAAATCCTAAGACAACCCATGTTTTCTAAGTAGATAAACAATAATGAGTAATAATGATGAAAGGGAAGGGGAAATGGGTTCATGTGATGACCCTCAAAGTATTGGACATGCACATGTCTTATTATTCATTTATTTATTCATCTAGCTTCATTTGGTGGATTTTTGCTTTATAAGAGCCTTCTAGAGGGAGCTTAGCATGAAGTTACCTTCCTTGACATTGTTCTTACTACCCCTTTAAGCATTTTTCTTTAAATGTTCATTTTATTGAACAAGTCCCTTTTATTTAGATATTCATAGACAAACTAGGGACTAGGGGCATTGACCTCTTAGCATTTGGATTTTAACTTTGTCTCTTCACCTCTTAGCCTCAATGGCTTT
Organism: Picea engelmannii; assembly: GCA_009831015.1. Taxonomy (NCBI): domain Eukaryota; kingdom Viridiplantae; phylum Streptophyta; class Pinopsida; order Pinales; family Pinaceae; genus Picea; species Picea engelmannii. The sequence continues at coordinate 162,071 of ML798881.1, forward strand.
ATTGATTCAGGCTTTAATTTTGACCTTTCCTTTTGACCTTTGAGAAATCATACATGACCAAGATGAGATTTTCTATGTGGATGGAATGAATGATATTGGGGAGGTGGAAAGTGGTTAGCATGGTTGGGATATGGACAACACTATCTAGCCTAGATACCCAGTGGTACGAGTTAACCGAAGAAATGACACACTTCTAATAGAAAACATGGTCCCCAAGGTAATACAAGGCAAGTAATGAAAGCATGTAATGTTATGAAATGCTAATAGACAGTCGTTAGGTGTTAACCATTTTACGTTTAGCTAAGAAGTTTTATCATCATGTCCAAATAGGTATTGATACATGGAATGTCAAATGAAGCAACTGAGAACCACACCACACCATACCATACCACAATGCATCTGTCATCTGAGGAGTGGGGATGAAAGTGAGCTACACCACAACTGAGCTAGCACGATCATGGATCTGGTGGAGATCAAGAGGAAGTCTGTCTGGATCTGGCGAAGATGAGCATGACACCTCATGCAATCAACAACATGACACCCTTGTTAGGGTATCCAAAAATTTGTCATTTGTGAGGGGGTAACAAGCTCAACCCACCCTCACACACTTAAGTGAAGAATTGGGTTTGTTGGTACCTTGGCATCGCCATAAAATAATCTACCCAAAGGCTACATCAACAATATTCAGTATAATCAATAACACATCTTGCAAACCCTATGTAGGGGAGGAGCATGCCCACCAGGATTTTAACTTAGGTCATAGTCACAACAACTACTCCTATTTTCCTCTAAACCACAATGAGATGGACAAATCTTCTTGCACTTGTGTTGCTTTGTTGGTCAATAATATTTTGTTAATAGCAACACTTTGGTTTTAACTTTGATTGAATCTATAGAGGTCTCTTTATTTATAGTTTTTGCTCTTTGACTTTTTAAAATATTCTTGGTTCAATAGATATCTCCTTGTCCATTTTTGGAATGGATATTTCTCTATGCTTTAATCTTTTAACTTTAGTAAGCAAGGTTTGACTATGATTTCTTAGATGAACGATTTCCTTATCTTTGTTTGATTGTAGTCTACACATTTCTTCATTTAAAAACTAACTCTTTTCTTTAAGGTCTCACAATTGTCTTTCTAAGTTTTCTTGTTCATGTTCCTTCCTTTGTGTCTTTCGATCATTTTGACTAGTGACATCTGTTGATTTTTCAATGAGCAAGGTTGAAGCATGAAGTTCATTCCATTTTAGCATTTAACTTAAACCATAAACAATTTTGTTGCAACAACCAAGATCACAAGAAGAAACACCATGCACAATTAGACAAGAAGTATCATGGGAAACCCTTCTCAGCAAGGGAAGAAAATCCAACCAATCCTTTGCTATATCCTTCAAGAGAAAGACCTTCACCACCAAGAAAACCTAGCACACAAGAGGGTGCTTGCAAACCCTAGAAGACTAGCACCCAAGAGAGGTGCACACTTTTCCCAAGAAGATGTACTTGCTGAAATTTCCAAACTCACACAAAAGATATGATTCCTCAATGGGGAATTTACCTTTACTTATATTAGACTTGACCTGTCAACAAAAGTGTCTATTGGCACATGAGGGCTGACCTCTCTAACTCACGATATAATTAATAATAACCAGATTAATTATATTTTACATTAATTATCAATTACATTAAGGTGGGGCCGACCTGTACCCTTTACATTACAATTATTGTTACAGGTAGGTCTGACTCTTGAACAATATAGCAAGGGATATCATACACCCACTAGTGCTCAACCACTAGGGGCACATCCATAGGGATGTCCATATCTCTATCTCACTGCGTCTCACAGGAGAACCACACTCACTATTGCTTAGCCACTAGGATCATGTTCACCTGTGCTCATCCACATGCACGTCCAACTCAACAGATTTTCTTTCCCACTTCATTACACAGGAGATTCAGCTGGAGTTTATCATCTCAACTCTCTGCTCAGAGGAGGCTAATACATCGTCTTCATCTCTGTCTCATAACGATGCACCCAACTCATGGGAATTCACATGTTCACCTTGTGCTCAACCACATTCATGTCCAACTCAACAGATCTCCTTTCTCACTGCGTTACGCAGGAGAATCATCTGGAGTTCTTCTCAACTCTCTGTAAGGAGGAGGCCATCTCTACGTTCCAACTCTGTCTCAGATAGGAACCACACACCCATCTCAGGGGCTCTCTCTCAAGTCTGTGTCCTGGAGGATGTCTCATGCAACTGTAATCATCAACAACATCTAAGTCTTTTGATGAAGTAGCTTCTATACAAGACTTCATTGTAATGTCATGCATAGGAAAACATCAAATATTTCTTCTTCATATTTAAGGTGAAAGGACCCGATGTTTCAATCCATGGTAAGCCCAAAATTATATCCACATCACGCCATATAGTTGAGACTTTCAATGAAGATTTTAAATCATAATCACTGATCATCAATTGTAATTTGTTGATGTCATCTAATTCTCCACCAAGAGTTACACATTCATTGATGTTTGTCTCAAGAATTTGTAATTGATTTCCCAATCAAATATTAATGTAATTGTGGGTCTCAGTTGAGTTAATAACAACACATCTTTTCCTTGAATAGTTCCCTTTAGTTCTAATAAGGTGAAGATGATCTTTATAAGTCCATTAGAAAAAAATCTTTCGTATTTCTACTAGAATTCATATTTCTTTCGCTTACGTAATCATATTCTCTACCTCTACCTTTAAATAGGCCCAACCCTTTTTATAAGAATGCCCCTTTATATATGATGTGTTAGTTTTTTGAAAAGCTAGGATCTAAATACTATAGGGAAACAACAAGTACAAACAATATAAATATAAATATATTTTTTATAATTTAAAAAAATTAAATTTATATAATAATTAAAAAATTATAAATTTTAAAGTATATAACTCTTATATATATATATGTAATATGTAGTACTTATATAAAATAATTAATATAGTAGATTAATAAACTTATAATTAACATATTATTTAGAAGTATTTTATACAAGTTAAATTATAAACATTCGTAATGTTTATGATTATCAAATAGTTAATAATTAATGTAAAATATAACATTAACTATTATAAAGTTATAGACATAAAGTGATGGGGGCCAAACTATTTAATAATCATTGGTTTATAACATAAATCGATGGGGCCAAACTATTTAATAATTATTCCTTTATAACATAAACTATTAGAATTGGATTCAAGAATTTAATAACATAAACTATTTGGGGCTAAAGTTCCAGTGTTACTCGGAGCACTCTCCTAGGCGGTTGCTCCCCCCCGGAATTGCGCTTTGAGTTGGAGCGTCTAGGGAGTTCCCTTGAGAGCATGTTCCGGGGTTGCCTTGGATGCTCCCTGCCACTTTGTGGAGCGTGGCGCTCCCTAGGATGCTCCATGAGTAGGGAGTGTGCTCCCCAGGGTCTCCTTGGACACATTGAACCATGACTGTGATTTTTGAGTAGGTTTTGTTAGCTTCGTCATTTTCCCTTTAGTTAGAGTCGATCTTAGTCGGTTTTACGTCCGTGTGTCAAAGCATATAAGGTTAGGGACTGAACAACATAGAGGTCGAAGTCAAGCAAGTGGCCATTTGGCCCTTGGAGTCGGGAAGGGATGTCAGAGTCCAAACATGCGTGAAAGTACGAGTCAGTTCCAAAAGAGTTGGGTCTTGTCATAAGGGAAGTTCTTATGTGCCTCGGGTCGGGGCAAGTTGTTTAACAAAAGTCGCGTCAGCAAGTGCAGCGACCATCATCAACTCATTATGAAGGTGAAGGCTGGAAGAATGAAAATCACGACGCTCGTATCACGTATGCCCTGCAACCTTTATCAACTATACCTTACACGCCCTGAAGCGTACTCGTCACGCGGATGTGCCACAAAAAATCTTCAGTTCGTTTCAAAACATCCAGTCGTCATGAATTCAGTGTTCCCTGGCACGATTCCACCTCCCGCCCGCTCTGTTATAAATTTAGGATGTTTTGCATGCCTTCTACTCGCTCGCCAAGCTTATGCACTGTTTGTAGATTTTTCTTGCAAGCCTAGGTTGATCAAGTTTTTCCGCCTTGGGCCTTTGCCAGATCCGCCGCGCGCAGGACAAATATGGGTTGCACCATGGCAACCTCCCAAAACATAAGAAAGTGCACGCGAAGTGGCAGAAGCGCCAGGCCCGAGCCCTAAAGCGACTGGGATTCGTTCTTGCTCACAACGGGCATCCCCAAGGATCTAAAGGGAGATTTCCCTCTACCCACGGAAACGATGATATCACACCGTGCAGAGGCTGGAGTGGAAGAAGTTGAGTAGGAAGGAAGGATGTCGGAAGCCCTATCTTCCCAACAACAGATACCTCGGAGAAGGGGCAGGCCAAGGAAAAACAAGGAAGCCGGGGAAACCCGAGTCCCAAACGAGCCGCAAGCAAGATCGGTTGCCGAAGAATTACTAATGTGTGCTATTCGACTGGAACCTGTTGAGGGTGCAAGTCGAGAAAGCTGGAGCAGAACGAGGAGGACATGTACCGTGGGCACTAATGTTCGAGAGCCATCTCGGCAGCTGAAGCACGCGCAACTCGCTATGGCCGAATTGTTAATGTTTATGCCATTATTATAGTTCTTTGCATTTCATAAGATAAGAGCATAATAAGAACAAGATCACTGAGAAATACACATCCACAAGAGACACATCATTTATCCTGGGAAACCCTCTAGGGGAAGAAAACCCAGC
>ML798881.1:166888-178242 GCA_009831015.1 Picea engelmannii
TATATCAATCTGGCATGTGTGAAGAGTCACCATCTGGCAGGGCCGACCTCTCACACTGGGTGGGTAAATCCACCAATAATTAAATCTGGTCCTTTCATTATAACTGCTGGGGCCGACTTCTTATTCTGCACATTATAATTGTCCGATGACCAATCCGCAAAAGGGGATTTGGTCCTTATACATTTACCGACTTGATTAATCCTCAATGGGGATTAATCTAATAATAAAAATAATAATAATGACATGATTAATCCACAATGGGGATTTAATCTAATAACAAAATAATAAGAATGCTCTTCGCAGTTACATTATTTCAACACAAACTTTACCAGGAAAACAGAGAACTAAGACGACAGTTGGCAACGAAGACTCTCAAAGTGTCAGCATCACAAGGCCGCGAGGGAAATGTGACGTGGTTCAAGAGACATCTCTAGGAAACGCAGGATACGATCGTACAACTGTGCGAAACAGAAAGGATGTCGGAAGAAAGGAATGCGAAGCATCTCAGAGAATGTGAAGCGGCTGGGGAGAAAGTCTGCGTAGATCTTGCCAGCACGCAGAAGAAACATGATTAACTGACTTTATTTTGGTATTCTCAAATGTGGCGCAGATCTTGGCAGTTTTGAAGAAAGCATCGCCCTTGGACGGTTTCGTCATTTTGGTAACGACTGCGACAGTCAACAGTCGCTCGCCACGTACGCGCCCTAACAAATGAGCAGGTGGCTGGAAGCAGGACCGTTACAGTAGATGGTGGGAATCTGATAGAGCACGAGATCGTTTTGATAGCCTGTCAAAGGAAGGTAGTGACACTTCACACTCCCCTATGACGAGAGGTTGCTGATAACCGAACCACCCGTGGTAAAGACAAGCGGTTATGATGCGACCAAACACAATTGGTTTCTATTTTTGGAAAGAGGTCATACGAAAAGTCATTGAACAAAAGATGGCCAGTTTCTTAGATTCTGGGGATAGTAGCTAGAGAGCAGGGAAGCCCAAGCGGCGCCCTTGTCTATATATTTTATGTTTTCAATGTAAGCCAGGTTGGTTGGCAAAATTAGTGTAGACAGTGACTATTGAATGTAGTTTGAGCTCAATCGAAATTTAATGCAAAAGTCCTGAAGCTTTGATGAAAAGATTCTAATTGTAGCAGTCAGATGTATTGTTTCCTTTCTTTGCGTATGTACTTCTTGTGTTCTTTATTCATATCTATTTATGTCTGAATAGGAACGTAATTTCGAACCCGGGATTCTCTGCGCAACGCATTGGGATTCACCCCATTCAGACAAACCGTTTCCCCTAAGTTAACTCCGAATTCATCCTGAGAGGTGCTCCGAGTTACTTCATGTGTTTTTCTCCCCGCCACACACAACGATTTTTAACTAAATACTGTTGCTTGCTTAGCCTTTATCCTTTCAAGTTCAGTTACCGAGTCATTTGTTTCCATCGTTTTCTTAAATCGACTCCATAGCCCAAGGTCTTACTCTCTTGCACCAATAGAACGAAAAAATTATTATTTAAAGGTGTGAAATCTAGTCGACAACTTAAAGCCATATCCTGTATCGAGACAAAGTCTTTTGAGAGAGCCCTCTCCAGGTCCGAAAGGCTAGTTTCGGGTCTGAAAGTTGGTTTGTAGGTTGCGTCTGTCATTCGTTTCTCAGCCAAACGAAGTTTACAGAGAGCTAACATTCTAGCGTCGTTGCTGGGGATGAAATTGAATAAGCTTTCCCTGGGAGAACGACTAAAGGTACAGTTTTGACCCCTAAGGGTAATAGAGGGACAAACATCCATATTGGTTGAAACCTTTACCCTGGTGACTCCAGTCAAAAAGACCAGTAGCACAAAGTAGCACGATTCAGGAACCCTGGCTTCGAAGAGAATCTATACAGAGCGAATCCTGACCCAAACCCTGTAGAGCCTGTGTGCGACCCCGAGAAACTTCTCCGCAGGACTAGGGACCAAGCGCCAGACCCGTTCTATTACCTGGAAAGAACCGTGTCCCTACCCAAAGACTATGCGTAGAGCATCGACGACCTTGATTTTGACACCCTGTTTGAGTAAACCCTGTTCAGTTCTCAGTCAGAGACCAACTTAGACGATACAGTTTTCGACCAGAAGAGGTTCCAAGCTCTGATACCTAAAAATATCCCCCAAATCACTAGCCCTCCTAGAGCCATGGCCGCCAGATTCACCCCCCTTGTTCAGCCAGCCCAGCTGCATGACTTGCGCCAAAATTATAGCCAGAGGATTAAGCTATACGACGCTGAAGGGAACGTTTTAGCCCAGAGGCATCTGGATTGGTTCAATGATTTCGTCAACCTAGAGGAGGTAGACTATGCTAACGCGAAAATGAAGATGTTGGCGCAGAGCCTTTCGGGGGAGGTGAGGAAATGGTTCAAAGCCCTCCCAGTAGCAAGCATTCAAGACTTCACTGCATTCGAAACGTCTTTCATTATTAGATGGGGAGACAAGAAGAATCCTTTGCAACTGTTGACGCAGTACAATAACATGAAGAGGGCACTAGAGGAGACGGTGCAAGAATTCTCAGCCCATTTCATGAGGATTTACAACACGATTCCTACAGAAGTCCAGCCATCCCCTAGGGATGTGCAGCTGCGATATGCCGACTCCTTCGACAATGATTTCGCCTTGCTGTTGAGAGAAAGAAGGTCAACAAATCTAGACGCCATGATGAGCGACGCAATCGAAGTTGAGGTAAACATGATGGCGTTGGGGAAGATCAAGCAGAGATTCAATAGAGGCGATAAGAAACCCCAAGGGGATGCACAACCATCGATATCTCGGTCTGCGGACCACAAATTTGACTTGATGATGAAGACATTGGAGAAACTGATGGAAAGAATGTCCATGGGAAACATACCTGTTGCCTGAGAACAGCGTGACCCCCAACCTAGAAATCAGAACCTTAGAAGGGGTCGGGTCCCTCAGATCAGACAAAGGGAGTAGAGAGACCAGGGTGACCAGTAGACAAGGCCTTCGTTCCAAAACAATTACGCGGACGAGGACTTCGATCAGATGTTCGAAGACCAAATGCATTGTTTCGATGATAAGAACCCGCGCGTGTTTTTGACAAAGGGAGAGCATGATCAGTACATGAGCGAAAATGATGATATGATGCTTGAGACGGATGGCGCGCTGTCCTGGGAAATAGAGGATTTCAGGAAAGGTTATCAGAACGCTATCATGCAGTTTCAGAAGAAATATAACCTTAGGAACAAGGAGACGCCTACCAAACCTTATCAGACAAATCCCATAAGGAAACCTCCGACGGACACCCCTTCCACAAGCCGTCCGAAGCCAGACAACCCAACCAAGGATGCAACGGAGAAGGCAAGGTCAAAGGAGGAGGCCCCAAGGAAAGTGCTGGAAACGAGCCGGGAAGCGTGTGGAAAAGAGGTAGAGAAGGTCAGTCCCCCTTTTAACTTTGAGCATGAAATGGCCCAGATCAAAATCTCTGTCCCTTTTAACGAATTTATCAGAAAGGGTGAATATCGGGAGAAGATTATTAAAATGCTCAAAATGGGACAAGCTCTCGACACTTTGAATGTCCAAGACGATCACCTTGCCATTTTATTTGGTCCACTCGTAGAGGAGACAAGTGATATTGAGGACGTTCCCCCATTCTATGTTAGTCTAAAAGTCCATGATATGACTCTGCATAACGCCATGCTGGATTCAAGCGCACCGCACAACCTCATGCCAAAGGTGATCATGGACGAGTTGGGTTTGGACATCACCATGCCCTATAAGGACCTTTTTTCTTTTGATTCAAGGAAAGTCAAGTGCTTGGGTTTCATAAAAAACTTGGTTGTGTCACTGGTCCAAATTCCTTCGAAGAACATGGTTATGGACGTGGTTGTGGCAGACATACCCCCTAAGTTTGGCATGCTGCTATCCAGGTCGTGGGCTGCAAAGTTAAACGGGACTTTGCAAATGGACATGTCATACGCCACCATTCCTATCTTTGGCCATGATAGACGGTTATACAGAGAAGTGCTGCTGAAATACATGGTAAGTAGTAAGATGCAGTCGAATAACCATCCGATCTACTCCGTCGACATTGAGGTCGGTTCCTCCATATTCTACAACGACCTTAGTATCGAAGAGGAAGAACTGACGACCGTCATGATCGCCGATGATAAAGCCGCGCGATGAGCAGTAGATTGCGCCGACACGAGAAACCGCACGGAGGACGAGATGTGGAACATGAGTTTCGACGGTGCTGTTAGCAAAGGAGCAGGGGCCGACGTATGGATAATCCCGCCCAAGGTGGGCACAAAGCTCTTCTCGTACAAGCTCGCTTTCGACTGTACAAACAACATGGCCGAATATGAGGCACTGATTTTGGGCCTGAAGGTTTTGAAAGAATTAGGCACAAAGAGGATAGTAGTGGATGGGGACTCCGAACTGGTTATAAACCAGGTGAAAGGCATATATCAATCCAAACACCGTAGGCTAAGAGCGTATAGAAACCTAGTGCTGGACCTCCTCGAAGAATTCTCGTAGTATAATCTATCGGTGATCTTGAGGGAGCAGAATCAAATCGCTGACACATTGCCCACCTCGGCCTTGGTTTTCAAAATTCCCATCTTCCCAACAGAAAATACGAGATCGAAGTCAAACACAGGCCATCAGTGCTTGATAATATCAAATATTGGCAAGTGTTTGAGGACGACAAACAGGTGGAGAGATTCTTCCTAATGAGTGACGAGTTTGCTAACGTAAACATTGGTGATGAGTGCTGCTGCGACGAATATGAGAGCGTAGATGCACGCAGTGATGACGACCCTTTCCAGAACCAGCTAGCGGGAAGGGACATAGTACAGCTAAAAAATAATATCATCCCAAAGGGGTTAGTTCCGCTGAAAAAGCTGTTTGACGAAAACGACGTGGCTAGAAATCCCAAGATCATTGCAAACGATGAGGATGTCGAAGATTGCAACATTGGGACCAAGGAGAACCTGAAAATAATCAAATTGTCGAAAACGCTTAGTCCAGGGGTCAAGCAAGACTACATCAAGCTCATGAAGGATTTCGTCGATGTTTTCGCTTGGAGTTATGATGACTTGAAGGTGTACGACACTAAAGTGATTCAACATGACCAGAGGCCTTTGAAACAGAAGTTGAGGTGGATAAACCCCCTACTGCTGTCGCTGATCGAAAAGGAGGTAAAGAAACTCTTTGAAGCTAAAATTATCGTTTCTTTAAGGTTTTCGAAGTGGGTGGCCAATTTGATACCTGTAAGAAAAAAGAGCGGCGAAATAAGATTGTGTTTGGATTTTCGAAACTTTAACAAAGTGTCCATCAAGGACCACTACCCGCTCCCTAAAATGCACTATATTCTGCAAAAGGTGGTGGGGTCCCAGAAGATGTCCATACTGGACGGTTTTTCGGGTTATAATCAGATCATGGTCCACCTAGACGATAGAGAAAAGACGACTTTTATGACACCATGGGGGATGTTCATGTATGCCAAGATGCCTTTCGGCCTGATGAACGTCGGAGCTACCTTCCAGAGGGTAATGGACACAACGTTTGCTGACGAAAAGAACAAGTTTATTGTGATCTATCTGGATGACATCACAGTATATTCCGACTACGACGAACAACACCTTGGGCATTTGAAGAAAATTTTCTAGAAGTGCAGGAAATTCGACATATCATTAAATCCAGAAAAATCACATTTCGGGATGCAAGAAGGAAAGTTGTTGGGGCACATCATCTTGAAAGAGGGCATTAAGATAGACCCCAATAGGGTTGAAGGAATCCTGAAAATCGGCACTACGTGCAGTAAGAAGGAAGTGCAATCCTTCTTGGGAAAAGTAAACTTCTTGAGAAGATTCATCCCGAACCTGGCAAAAATTATAAAACATATCACCTGCATGCTCAGGAAGGGGAACGAGATCAAGTGGAACCCGAAAGCCAGGAAACCATTTGAAGATATCAAGGTAGCGCTGACTAAAGCTCCCATGTTGGCCAACCCAGACTTTACAAACGATTTTATCTTGTTTTCATTCGCCTCGGAGCATACGATTGTTGGTGTGTTGTTACAGAAAGACGATCAGAATTTTTAGAAGCCTATAACTTATTTCAACAGGGCGCTCATGGATTCTCCACTACGGTACGACATTATGGAGAAACAAGCATACACCTTGGTAAAATCCCTAAAGGTGTTTAGAACGTACATATTAGACTCCCACGTTATCGCTTACGTGCCCAGCAATGCAGCCAATGATATCCTGACTCAGCCTGACCTTGAGGGAAGGAGAGGTAAGTGGATGGCGGCCATGCTGGAATATGACCTCAAAATCAAGCCCACAAAGCTGATTAAAGGTCAGGGCTTTGCAAAGCTGATGGTGCAGTCGAACTGCGACGCTGTGGGAATCAACTTCATCGCTGATCTGTCAGAGAATCCTCAGGGAGAAGCAACTGCGCAGGTGTCTCAGGAGTTCGTCGATTCGCCGTGGTATATAGACATCATCTACGTGCTAAGAAATCTACAAGCCCGTCCGGGTTTAAGCAAGACCAAGGCTAGATTTTTAAAGCTTAAAGAAATTAAGTTCTACATACTGGATAGTTCACTATACTGGAAAGATCCCGGAGGGATTTTGCTGAGTTGTTTGCTGGAAAACGACGTGAAACGAGCTATCAAAGATTTTCACAAAGGCGACTACGGAGGACACCACTACTGGAAATCCACCGCGCACAAAATCCTAAGAGCGGGTTACTATTGGCCTACCATCTTCGCAGACGTATACAAAGAAGTTTCTTGCTGCCATGAGTGTCAGATTTTCGATGGAAGAAGAAAGGTGCAACCCCTGCCACTAAAGCCGATCTCAGTTGAAGCACCGTTCATGCAGTGGGGTTTGGATTTCATAGGGGAAATAAATCCGCCATTCTCGGCGCAACATAGATGGATACTCATAGTGACAGATTACTTCACGAAATGGATAGAAGCAATCCCCACGAAGCAGGCTATTGATGCAGTCATCATTCAATTTTTGGAGACAAACATCCTGTCAAGATTTGGATGCCCTATCAAGATCATAATAGATAACGAGGCCGCATTCAAGTCCAAGAAGATGGAGAAGATCTTTTAGGATTACAATATAACCTTGGGGCATTCTACAACGTACTACCCACAAGGAAATGGGTTAGCAAAATCATCGAAAAAAAACCTGACCAGGATCATCAAAAGACTCCTGCAAGACAACAAGAAGGCCCAGCATAAAAAGCTTATTTATGTGATGTGGGTAGACAGGGTTACCACCAAGAAGTCCATCTCAACGTCACCATTCTAGATTGTATATTGCGCAGACGCAATTTTCCCCACTTCACTAGGGTTGCCGGTTCGAAAATTGCTGCAAGAGTAGAAGGCCGAGCCAGATGACGCGCAAAGGAGAATAAATCAATTGATTCACACACAACAGATAAGACAACATGTGTACAATTGATCACAACTCCACCAGGAGAGGATGAAGAAAACCTTTGACAAGCACTCTAAGCAAGAGGAGTTTCAGTTGGGGGATTTGGTGCTAAAATGGGACGCGAGGAATGAAGATAAAGGAAAGCACGAAAAATTCGATAACCTTTGGACGGGCCCATTCAAAATTGGTGGATATCGTAGAAATAATGCTTGTTTTCTGGAAGAACTAAATGAATAGTGCGTTGGTTGGGGGCCTGTAAATGGAAACTTCCTCAAGCACTATCTGGTGAAATAAAGTCCATTTAAGTCACATGTCATTGTAAATAGTCGTTTTATTTTTTGTGTCGAGTCAATATGTCAGCAGAAAATTGAAGCTCGAAGTGAAGGCCCTGAGTTTATGCTGAATCTGTTAGAAACTGCGTCGATAGGTTTAGGTTGCGTTTTGTTTTTCATATTTCAGTGTCTGAGCGTCAAATAAGGCCCAATGGTCAGGCACCTGGTCTACTGTTCTTTGCTACCTCGCTGGAAGGATAGCATCCCCGTTCGAGCCAGCTGTTAGCATCGTCATTTTCCCTTTAGTTAGATTCGATCTAAGTCGGTTTTACGTCTGTGTGTCAAAGCATGTAAGGTCAGGGACCAGACATAGAGGTCGAAGTCAAGCAAGTGGCCATTTGGCCCTTGGAGTCGGGAAGGGATGTTAGCGTCCAAACATGCGTGAAAGTACGAGTCTGTTCCGAAAGAGTCGGGTCCTGTCATAAGGGAAGTTCTTACGTGCCTCGGGTCGGGGCAAGTTGTTTAACAAAAGTCGCGTCAACAAGTGCAGCGACCATCATCAACTCATTATGAAGGCTGGAAGAATGAAAATCACGGCACTCGTATCACGTATGCCCTGCAGCCTTTATCACCTGTACCTTACACGCGCTGACTGTACTTGTCGCGCAGATGTGCCACAGAAAATCTTCAGTTCGTTTCAAAACATCCAGTCGCCATGAATTCAGTGTTGCTTGGCACGATTCCACCTCCCGTCCGCTCTGTTATAAATTTCGGATGTTCTGCATGCATTCTACTTGCCCGCCAAGCTTATGCACTGTTTGTAGTTTTTTCTCGCAAGCCTAGGTTGATCAAGCTTTTTCGCCTTGGGCCTTTGCTAGATCCACCATGCGCAGGAAAAATACGGCTTGCACCATGGCAACCTCCCAAAACATAAGAAAGGGCGCGCGAAGTGGCAGAAGCGCCAGGCCCGAGCCCCAAAGTGACTGGGATTTGTTCTAGCTCACATCGGGCATCCCCAAGGATCCAAAGGGAGATTTCCCTCTACTCGCGGAAACGATGATATCACACCGCGTAGAGGCTGGAGTGGAAGAAGTTGCACATGAAGGAAGGACGTTGGAAGCCCTATCTTCCCAACAGCAGATACCTCGGAGAAGGGGCAGGCCAAGGAAGAACAAGGAAGTCGGGGAAACCAGAGTCCCAAACGAGCCATGCACAAGATCGACTGTTGAAGAATCACTTATGTGCGCTATTCGGCTGGAACCTGTCGACAATACAAGTTGAGAGAGCTGGAGCAGAATGAGGAGGACAGGTACTGCGTGCACTAATGTTCGAGAGCTATCTTAGCAGCTGAAGCAGGTGAAACTCATTGTCACCGAACTTTACCAGGAAAAAAGAGAATTAAGACGACAGTTGGCAGCGAAGACTCTCGAAGTGTCAGCATCACAAGGCCGTGAGGGAAATATGACGTGGCTGAAGAGACACCTCTGGGAAGCGCAGGATACGATAGTACAACTACGTGAAACATAAAGGACGTCGAAAGAAAGGAATGCAAAGCATCTCAGAGAATGTGTAGCGGTTGGGGAGAAAGGCCGCGCGGATCTTGCCAGCGCGCAGAAGCAACAAGATTAACTGACTTTATTTTGGTATTCTCAAACATGGTGCAGATCTTGGCAGTTTTGAAGAAAGCATCGCCCTTGGATGGTTTCGTTATTTTGGTAATGACTATGACAGTCAGCAGTCACTCGCCACGTACGCGCCCTAACAAATGAGCAGGCGGTTGGGAGTAGGACCGTTACCGTAGATGGTGGGAATCTGATAGAGCACTGGATCGTTCTGATAGCCTGTCAAAGGAAGGCAACGACACTTCACTCTCCCCTATGATGAGAGCTTGCTGATAATCGAAGCACCCATGGTAAAGACAAGTAGTTATGACATGACCAAACATAGTTGGTTTCTAGTTTTGGAAAGAGGTCATACGAAAGGTCATTGAATAGAAGACAACCCGTTTCCTAGATTCTAGGGATAGTAGCTAGAGAGCAGGGCAACCCAGGTGGCGCCCTTGTCTATATATTTTATGTTTTCAATGTAAGCCAGGTAGACAGTGACTATTGAATGTAGTTTGAGCTCGATCGAAATTTATTGCAAAAGTCCTGAAGCTTTGATGAAAAGATTCTAATTGTAGCAGTCGGATGTATTGTTTCCTTTCTTTGCGTATGTACTTCATGTGTTCTTTATTCATATTTATTTCTGTCTGAATAGGAACGTAATTTCGAACCTGGGATTCCCTGCACAACGCCCTGAGATTCGCGCCATTCAGACAAATCGTTTTCCCCTAAGTTAACTCCGAATTCATCTTGAGAGGTGCTTCGAGTTACTTTATGTGTTTTTCTCCCTGCCACACATAACGATTTTTAATTGAATACTGTTGCTCGCTTAGCCTTTATCCTCTCAAGTTCAGTCATCGAGTCATTTGTTTCCATCGTTTTCTTAAATCGACTCCATAGCCCAAGGTCTTACTCTCTTTTTTCAGTAGAACCATAAAATTATTATTTAAAGGTGTTAAATCTAGCCGACAACTTAAAGCCATATCCTGTATCGAGAGGAAGTCTCCCGAGAGAGCCCTCTCTAGGTCCGAAAGGCTAGTTTCGAGTCTCAAAGTTGGTTTGTAGGTTGCCTCTGTCATTCATTTCTCAACCAAACGAAGTTTACAGAGAGCCAACAGGTTTGACCAAAAATGTTGGCAATTAATGGTAATGTTAAATTCTTAAAGTAAAAGTTGACATGTCCTTTATTAAAAGTTGACATTTCCTAATCTTTCCTTTGTATCCTTTTACTTAAATTTTTAGCATTACCATTAATTATTTTAGGATGTTTGAATGTGGTTCCAACCTCATCAGATTTCATATGGAGAAAGTAGAATTTCATAACCCATTCAAAATTTAGTAGACTTAACAGTTTTCAGGATTGGTGGGATTGAAACATTTTCATTGGATTCTATCACGTATTGTTGGGTATGTGTTATATTCTTTGCATGTGTGTGTGTGGGCGCGTCAGATATGACAACCGCGTCTGATGATCCCTCTAGTAGTGCTCTTTGTGTCGTTAGCGCCGAGCGCTTTCCTAGGGGGGTCCTAAGGGGGGGTAGGAATGCCCCCCCATGGTTACGCGCAACGTTCGACAACGAGTGATAGCCAGGGCATCGCCCCAATTTTTTTTTTTGGGCGGTTTTTGCTATTTTTAGCGGTTTTGTAAATTAATCCCGTATTAAGGGATTAGGGTTTTGGTATCTACGGAATACCTAAAAACATTGTATATATATTGTATGGTGAATGGTGAAATTCGAGATAATGAATATAAGAAAGGTTTTTCTGGTTGAGGGTTTCCAGTATAAATCTCTGTGTATTATGTGAATGAGCCATTGATTAATTTCTGTTTTGCTTAAGAATCTATATGCATTGCTTTACTTCGCAGGTTTAAAACTTACATGTGGTATGAGAGCTCGTTTTTGGCTTCAGAGGGATGCCTTTGTTGTTGAGGGTTTGGCTCGGTCTTGATAGATCAAGTTTATCTTGGGTCTGTGATAAACCTGGGTTTAGTGGGAGCTTTTGCAGTGGAGATTCGAGTATAGAAAGAGGAA
>ML798881.1:179384-192606 GCA_009831015.1 Picea engelmannii
AGGTTCCTATTCCTATAGGTGTAAAGTTATCTGCAGATCAGTGTCCCAAGACACAGGAAGAAGAAGAGGACATGTCCCATGTTCCGTATGCCAGTGCAGTTGGCAGTTTGATGTATGCAATGGTCTATACTAGACTGGACATTGCACATGCAGTGGGAGTTTTGAGCAGGTATATGTCAAAACTAGGGAAGGAGCATTGGACATCAGTAAAGAGGGTCTTCAGGTACCTTCGTGGCACTACTAGTTATGGATTGTGCTATCAAGGAAGACCAGGATTGGACAGAGTGCTGGACATACATGGCTTTGTTGATGTAGACTAGGCTGGAGATCTAGATCGCAGAAGATCAACAAGTGGGTATGGGTTTAACCTATTTGGAGGAGCAATCGGTTGGATGAGCAAAAGACAGGCTGTAGTGGCACTCTCAACTACAAAAGCTGAATACATGGCAGCCACTCATGCAGGCAAGGAAGAAGTATGGTTGCAAAGATTGTGTTCAGGTATTGGGTTGGTACAACAAGCAGTGAGATTAGATTGTGACAGTCAGAGTGCAATCTTCCTGGCAAAGAACCCAACTTATCATTCAAAGACAAAGCATATTGATGTTCAGTATCACTTTGTGAGAGACATGGTTGAGGAAAATAAGGTTTTGCTGGAAAAGGTTGACACTTTGAAGAATGTTGCAGATTCATTGACAAAGTCTGCGAGCACAGAAAAGTTCTCCTGGTGTAGAGTAACAATGGGCATTGCTGCCCTGGATTGTTGACTATATAATCCCTTGGACCCCTAGATGCAAAGAAAACAACAAGTGGGAGAATGTTGGGTATGTGTTATATTCTTTGCATGTGTGTGTGTGGGCGCGTTAGATATGACAATTGCGTCTGACGATCCCTCTAGTAGTGCTCTTTGTGTCGTGTGCGTTGGGCGCTTTCCTAGGGGGGTCTTGGGGGGTGCAGGTATGCCCCCCCTGGTTACGTGCAACATTCGGCAACGTGCAGTAGACTGGGGCAGTGCCCCAAAATTTTTTTTTGGGTGGTTTTTTCTATTTTTAGCGGTTTTGTAAATTAATCCCGGATTAAGGGATTAGGGTTTTGGTATCTACGGAATACCTAAAAACATTATATATATATATATTGTATGGTGAATGGTGAAATTCGATATAATGAATATAAGAAAGGTTTTCTCGGTTGAGGGTTTCCAGTATAAATCTCTGTGTACTATGTGAATGAGCCATTGATTAATTTTTGTTTTGCTTTCGAATCTATATGCATTGCTTTATTTCGTAGGTTTAAAACTTACATGAGGGTATGTGATTGGCATTTAATCAAGAGCACCAAGCCCTTTATGAATGTTGATGTTGTTGGTGTTGATTGTTGAACTCCTTTGTCACAACCTTAGCAAAAATGTACCCTTCACTCAAACCAAAATAATTACGCATGTTAATCTTTTTCAACCATATTTTGAGGCTTGGATTAGGCAGTTTCATCGAAATTGGGTGGTGTTGATTGATGTCCCTAGAGGATCGAGGTAGAGGCAAAGGCTAGAGAAGAGGCAAAGGATGAAGGATGATACTAATGACGAGGATCCTAATATAAGCAATGGTGGAACATTGATGATATTTATGTTTGTCATTTAAATGTTCTTGCTCGTTTATTCATAATGCGTTCTTTCAAAGTTTCAATATAATCATTAGTGTACCATGGAATCATGGATGGCATTTGTAACTTCATAGTAACGTAGTTTTCATGTACAAGTAGCACAAATATGCATGTTTTCATATATTATGCACAACTAATTCGACATTCTATATGTTTTTTTTGAATATAACTGCATTACACACACACACACACATACAAAACGATCTCGAGATGCTATACTCTCAAGGTTTTTTGGGAAATGGCGCTCTGCTCTCGCTCCACTTCCACGCTCTGGCAACCTTGTGATAAACTCTAGGAAGTTAATAATCTCTTCAGTTTGATGACATGACATCGGTGATTCACGTTTACTAGATTACCTGTGCCATGGAGGAGATCCTTGGCGGATCCGGATCTGAATCCATATCTGGTCCCGAGATTTGTGAATCCATCTCCCTAGCCCCGCGGATCTGGTAACACACACATTCTGATTTTTATATTGTTTATATATTTGATATATAAAATCCCAAACTTTACTATACAATATTGTGTATATATATTTTCTCAAGAAAAGAATTAAGTTTGGTTAGCTGGAATGCTATCAAAGGCATGCAGGCCGATCAAACTTCCCTTGCGGGCACTCCTGCTTCTTCCTTGAAATTTTTGGATGGAAGGTGGATTGACCACCAATGGCGGGAACAATTGGTGACCTAGCAGGAATCCCCCAGATTTAAGCTTGTGACCTCTTGGCAACACACCTTCGAACAATGACTTCAAATGGATTGAACTCTGTCTCTCTACATATATATACACACACCATTTGAATTTTATTAGTCATCCTTCCTCACAATCACACCATTTTGAATCTTATCTTTATTCTTTTGTTATTAATTTGATAGAGCTCAAATATGCTAAGGCTTCTGGTAGCAATTATTTGGTGCGACAATGAAAYGATTRTGATGGTCCACAATGAGTGCCCATGATTCCYGTGTTGTCTTTTGTTCAAACATCTGATTCGTTCTCTAAGATGCATATGATGATAATGCATTGGCCCTATCTCTATCATTGTGATGAAAATCACAATGTGGAACTTGATACAATATGAGGTGTAATAGGACCAAATCGACTCATCCTAATCGAATTAAGTTGGTTTAGGGGTCTAGTCTAGTTAAATCGATGATGGTTGTGATGGTCCACAATGAGTGCCCATGATTCCCATGGTGTTTTTTGTTCAAACATATGATTTGTTCTCTAAGATGCATAGTATTATAATGCATGGTCCTATCTCCATCATTGTGATGAAAATCACAATGTGGAACTTGATACAATATGAGGTGTAATAGGTCCAAATCGACTGATCCTGGTTGAATTAACTTGGTTTAGGGGTCTAGTATAGTTAAATCGATGATTCCTAGTCAACTTTGTCTAGTCTGGTAACTACGCAATTGATGAATGTAAGCGTTGATATTATAGTTGGCACTCATATTTGAAAGGGTGCGGTCTTGGGTGCTAACAATGGAAAAAATACCCAAGGAAAATGAAAGATTGACTAAGTAAATTCTTGAAGGAGTTTTCCCTAACATATTAAGGACGTTTGGGAACCCAAATGAGGTTCCTTGACTAAGCAAAGGTCCAATTAGTGCATGAGATCCAAAATGACTCTAGCTAGTGAGGTAGTGACCCTGATTAGTTGGCCAAAGAGTTTGCCATAGCCAATCATATGACCAAAGGGGGAAGAGACCAAAGTCTAGGCAAAAGGAACCTCACAATGGTATTGAACATTAAATGGGAGACCATAGTCACACATCTGGACCATGGTAAGGGAACTCAAAGGGGGAACTTCAACACATGTGATTCATTGCTAGGATGAATTGGAGGACCTTGATGTTGTCATAAGGCAGGTCATGCATAGATAATGCATGACAAATGTGGCTAGAGGTCACATTGGTGGTTAGTGGTTGACTTAGTGGTCTCTTAGTAGTCATTATTATCACTAATTGTGCAACATTAATGGGTCATTGATTAGCCCACAATGGTTGTTAGGGTTAAGGATAGCTAATCTAGCCCTAACACCTATAAAATGTGGTTCTCACCACAATTATAATTGCTCAAGTGGATATGAGCTTCATTGATTATTTAGGTACCAAGTTACCCACAAAACACCTATGTCGATATTTGATGTGATGTGTTTCTAACTATCTTGTGCTATTGGCCCATATCTTCAACCTTGATTTCCATAGTGGTTCGTCATCGTACTAATTTAACACCAATGTAAAGTTCATGGTCGACTATTCAATAAATTTAGGTCTTTAGTTAAGCAGGTGTCATAGTTTCTATCCTTGTGATGAACAATAGTAGTCATAGGCATAAGTTTGTAGCCAATTTCTCGATAAAGAACAATTAAAAATGCTAAAAATGCTAAGAGAAGAGGGTCATTACATTATTTTCATGGTTTGGTTGTTTCTCATTGAAAATGTGTTAGAGCTCAAAATCACCAATGCCAAAGTATTGTTCAACTTGTTGCACAAAAAATCAATATCTTATTTGATATAATTTTAATTAAAAAATTATAGGCAATCAATATTGATGCATTATGAGTCCGACGAATGTTCAAAATCCTCCTAAAATTCTAACAATGACACAATAAATGCTAATGCATAATGTAAACATGGAAAAAGGAAAGATATAGTGAGTATGAGGGCAGATACTACTTCCATGCCTTATACATCTATATGATATTACTCGTTGTTGATCCATGTCAGCTTAGAGCCATTATTACTAAGATCTCCAATGCGTTGGTCATGTGTTCATATGAAGGGTGCTGTCTTACCATCTCACTGCCTCGTCTTAGTTTTCATTTACTTTGCTTCTTTATCCCCAATTATTCTATATCATAATTTTAGGTCCAACCATAATTATTCAAACTCTCAGCTAAACCAAAACTTGCTTGGACCTATGGCTTAATACATGCTTGTAGTCATTCTTATTCGTGGGAAATTCTTTTAACATTTTCCAATGAACATATACATGTAATGAGAGGAAAACAATGCAAATTATTTGGTTCGATGGCCTTATTTTCTACCATATTCTTGATTCTTGGGCTCATCCTTGGACACAATCCTATATATACATCTCATTCCACATACATACAACATAACTTTGGGAAAATACCGTGATACCAAAGAACGACAATTATGCATAGCTCTGACTATAAACATGCATATAGTCAAATGTTTAACACAAGGAAAGTGTAACTATGATATAATCCTCAATATGGCTTCCAGCCATTGTTTTGCCTATTATGATTACCATTTGAAATGGTCTCTTGTGTAAGTCGATTGTGCACCTAACGATGCCACTAAAAGTATTGTCAAGATGACCTGTAATTCAGTAATTATATATTAAGCTTCAAAATACGTCATCCAAAGTATCAACTATATCCACTTCCCTTAGGGATCACACACAAGGTAGAATTTTAACCAATATGATTAAAGACTACATGATCACAAAATTAAAACCTTGATCATACATTTCATGTTTTCCACAACCATATTTTAACACAATATTTCTCCCATTTAGTTCAAATTCATTATGAATCCATATTTGAAAATCCTTAATAATTTACCACCTTATCATGGTATATGCATACTTTGAATTGCTATGCTTTTAAAGCAATTACGTTAGGCGAGGGGAGTTTGGCATTGTGGAGGCTTTTTATGATAGGTGTCTGAAGAGGTATCCAATAGATTGATGGGCACTTCATGGAAGACATGCACAAGAGCTGCTTATGTTTATTCCACATTTATTGTCACAAGTAGCTTGGTCGTTGGCTTTTGAGAGGAATTGGAATACTCAAATTGATTACGATCAAAGAAGGTTGAAAACCAGGTTTACATTTACAATACCCTTCAACTTATTTGCTCCAAACATCCAGGTTATAAGGAAGCTCCTTCTAAGATATGGGAACATTTCCTTAATTGCTATATGTTAGATAAGGAAATTGAACCAGGCAGCCATGGCGAGTTTGTTAAATTTGGCAGCATTGGCTCTCATTCTCCAATGAGAGGCCATATGGGCCACCCTAAGGCTAGCCAGGGAGATTTGGAGAATCAACTAGTCTTGTGAGGTATTGACAAAAGTCAGGGGGAATGTAAAACCTCTGAGTCAAACCAAAAGTTGGGACGAACGAGATGCTATATGATCTTGTGAGTCAAGATGTAAGTCTAATGCAAAAGTCAGGGGGAACATACAACCTCTGTGAGCATAGACAGTCTAGTGCAAAAGTCAGGGGGAATGTACAACTTCTGTGAGCATAGACAGACTAGTGCAAAAGTCAGGGGGAATGTACAACCTCTATGAGCCTAGTCAAGCCTTGTGAGCCATGAGCAAAAGTCAAGGCATCTAGCAAAAGTTAGGTTGAATGTAAAATTCCTATGAGCTAGAAACAAACAATCTTCCTTATATTGCAAATGATGTAAATGTGTTGATCTAGTGCGTTGGCACGTGTGACATTATCCACCATGAAGAAATTCGAATTGCCATGTAACAAGTCGAGTTGTAAAGAGTCGAGTTGAATGTCAAGGTCGAGTTGTCAAACTCAAGTTGTAAAAGTCAAAGTTGCATGTCTAGGTCAAAGCCAAAGTTGTCAAGCTTGTTGCATGTTGCATATTGCATGCATGCATGTTGCATGCGTGATGACGAGTTGCATGCATGACAATTTGCATGCATTGCATGCATGCATGTCAAGTGCATGTTGAGTTGGTTCGCATGCATGTCCAGTCAAGGTCGAGTTGCATACAATGCATTGCCAAGTCACAAGGGCGAGTTGTATTTCTAACTGAAGTCTCAAGTCAAGTTCTAAATTCGAACTAACTAAAGTCTCATGTCCAAGTTCTATATTGAGCTGAAGTGTAAAGTTATGATAATCATGCAATCAAGTTACTATTTCGAGCCCTCTCCCTCTTCCTCTCTACGCCTTTATATGCAGGGGCCGACCCTCATTCCAGACATCATGTTATGCAGCGTGAGGGTGAAGGAGTAGAAGGCAGACTGTGCTGGTATATATCAGCATAAGAAGGCAGCATATATCAGTCTTTGAAGGCACAGCTAAAATACACCAACAGTGCTGGTGTATATCAGTCCAAAAAGTCAGCGAAGGTACCCTGCAAACAGTGCTGATATATATCAGCAGAAAAGGAAGCAAAGGAGTCCTAAGGCAGCGTATGAATTCTTTCCACAGTGCTGGTATCTAACAGCAGAATAGGACAGCAAGGTCTCTCAGTTTTCTACAGGTCATACAGTCAGGACAAAGTAATTTTGGCAAGATCTTTAAGAGCAGAATTTCATGGTGGATGTTTGTAAGTGATCATACATTATATTTGCAATAAAATGAGATTGTTTGCTAGGGTTTTTCTTCCTGTATAGGGTTTCCCCAGGGTACATGTGTTATGAATTTTCATGCTGGTAAATCTATGGATATTGCTGTTTAGTTTTATGAATCATATTAAGCTAAATACTTAAGTATAGTCAGAATTTAAAGTATTACCTACAGATCTGAAATCAAGCTCATAATTCAACAGAGTTGTCTACATTTATGAGCCTTGTAGATGAACCAAAGATTTAGAATGATGAGTTAGTGGAGAGCTATAATTTTAGATAAAATTTAATGAAAACAAGCTTGGGTAGCTGTCTATATTTATAAGCCTTCCATATGAGACATATCTTGCAAGTGATGAGATCTAGGAGATCATCTTGACCAGGGATCCAGAGGATGCTAATGATGAGGATGCCATCTTTTATAGCATTGGAATTCGCATCGATCAATGATAACTAGTTAGTCATTTTTTGAACTTTTCATGTAACGTCTTTTTGACTTTCAAGTAACATTTATTATATGGTTTTAAAAGATGACAATATAATATTTCACTCTTTTTTCTTGGGAATCATTTATGTTGCTATTTCTAATTTTGAAATCAGGATATTATGAGTTTTTCATTTGTCGGACGGCTTGTTGGAAGCCAACTAACTTGTCACACAACGGTTGACTTAGCGATTCTATCATAGGAGCCAGCTCTGCAAACTAAGGTGGAATCACGTAGCCTTCTCAACGAACCAACAACTTCTTATGGAGAATTTATTGGATGCAAACCCAATATGCTAACAATTACCATTATACATCAACAACACACATAACAATCATAACAATAACATAGAGACAAATTTTACAATTGTAGAAAACCTCTCACAGGGAATAGAAAATCCAGGATATATTAATATGGAGTAACAAGAAAGCTAACTTTTCCAATAGTGACAGGCCCAAACTAGGGCACTGGTTCAACTTAATTACAACTGAACTGCCATTCTTGTGGACCTAACATTTTCAGTGCACTACGATTTGACAATAAGTGATGCAACTGCTTTGTGGAACCAAGTAACTAATCGAAACCCCCTTCTTGGAATCCCATCTCTCCATAAATACTAAATTCTACAAACTTCATCTTTAGATGATTTCCCTTCTTATAAGCATTGTCTCGGACTGTCGTCGACCTACTTGCTGATCTATGCCGATATTTATGGCAGTGCCGGCAACGATGGAATATGGTTTTGTCATTGACAAAACCTTAGTTTGATGTTTATTGATACCCCTTCGTCGATTGGTCTGACATCGACGAACATTTTCTCCTTCAACCAAACTGATGTCAAGGAACTTTTCCTTCATTGATGAGGACAATGCTGACTGATATTCCTGTGTCAACGTCAACTTATATGCCTCTTGCATTGATTGTCAATCTGTATTTTGGCCTTGCTTTACCCTTCTTTGATCAAATTTTCTTCCTCAGGACTTGGTCGTTTTCCCAAGGTTGGTACAACAACTGAATGTTGGTAGATCAATTTTATGTATGTTATGCTTTTTTGTTCTAAACTCTCTGTTACATCTGTTACGTATCGGCAAATATAGCATAGAAAAATTATAATCATATGCTATTGTTCTATATATAGAATGTCACTTGCTCCTGTGCTCTGATGAATTCTGACTTTGAAAATGGTGTCCATTTACCTAGTTCCACACCAGTACTTGCTTCTGCACTTCCAAACATTGGCAACTTTGTCTTCAATGGATATTTTGGAGAGTCATATTGGTTGTTGGGGTTGTTTTTGTATTTCTAATGCTGTTTGAAGTAGAAACTATCATCATAAGTTCTGTTCAATTTTCTGTTGCATATCATCCTAAATGGTTGGAACACAAACTTTGAATGTTTCCTTGTGAACTAGCATTTGGTTTAGTCCAATAAACTCCTAATATCTTATGATATTTCTTTTCCTGATTGAGATGCTCATTGTTGGTTTTCTTGTTTATGGCTGCAGACTTGAGATCTCCAGTGGATAGTCCAAAGCTTGTTGAGGCATTTGGTAAACCAACCATATTTTTTTTAAGAATGAACCTTATGTTACTTTTCTTGTAATAAATAGCGTGGATGTATATGAATTCCTAACATAATGCTGATTGTTTAGACACGCACTAATAAATCTTTCATGATTATATGCCAACTAAGAAAAGAGGATCCTGTTGTGCAGAACTGAGCCAGGAAGAGATTGAAGATGTGCAGTTTAAGCAGGTTTCCTTTCATCTTCCTAATTTAAATTTTATAATACATTTTAATATGTGCTATCTTAATGCATGGCATGGGTGGTTTTTCTTAATAATTATTGTAACTGGTGCCCTCCCGTTCTTCATTATCGAACTTGTTCACTGAAATAAATCAATCCTGCCATTTTTAATGTTGGTTAAACACTATCTCAATGGAAGACCCCATCACCCAAATTCTTGTTTAGATCAAATTGTAACAATTGAAATCTTGTACTTATGAAAATTGGAAGATGTTAATGTTGGTATATTATTGGTCAATTATGATGTCCAGTTGAGTATATACTACACATAACCCTTTTAGATTGACATTCAGGGCGAGGAGTTATTTTCCAGGCCTTATTTATATGATATGGCTTTTTTAAATGCATTAAAGACGACCCTAGTCTTGCAAAGGTTTACCATTGAAAAGGGCATCTCACTGCCTTTGTAAAACCTTAGGGTTTTTGTAAAACCTTCATGGAGGATGCCAAGAAGACGATGTCATTTGCATCAATGTTATTGGAATTTGGTCGGCTTGAACCGATTCATATGTGGCAGGGTCCAAACTAGTTCATCTTTGGCAGGGTCTGAACCGGACCTACAGGTTGGTTCCTTCCTGAACTGATCGGTTTGGTATTCGAATTGGTCAGTTTAGGCCGGTTCCAATCTGGATTGACACTCATAATGCCTTGACTTGAGCTTTATCCAACCCTCATCTGGTCACTTCTTATTGGTTCTTCAACCTGGTTTTCCAACTAGTTCCAGTTTGGTCTGGGTTTAACTCTTGGCGGGTTTCAGTTTTGATAACATTGATCTACAAGAGAAGAGCAATCGGTACCTGATGTGGAAGTATAAATCATGTTATATATAGCTGCATATGAGGAATCAATGTTCCTTATATAGGGAAGTCTATTGTGGAGCTTTGGTCTATGCATTGAACTCCAAGAATACTTCTGTGTAGTAGTTTCACTTCAGTTTCAACAGTTTCTATGAAAAAGATGATGTTGGTTCCATGAATCATGTAAGTGTAGGAGCTAGCCAACACAATTCTAGACCGCAATTGAAATGCTAGATTGAAGCTCCACGTTCTAGAACCAAGAGGAGGTGGAAGAAGCTAGGTGTCAACTAAAGAAAGGCGGGAGGACCTAGAAGTTCTTCAATGGGCAGGATGACCTGGGACCCTGTTACCCTTCGAATCGCATTCCCTTCAGATCAGGGGTCATCTTTTGCTAGAGTACTGCTGTTGGATGCATTTCCAGGAGTCTCTTTGTTGAGGACAGGAGTACAGTTCAAAGATATATCAGGACAGGGGATGATGATACAAAATCTGAAGGAGTAAAGCCATGTGCTTGCATAATTTTTGAGGGTAATTGATGCTTTTATCTTAGATGTGTCATGTAATATTGCCAAACTCTCCAAACTTCTTCTTATAAGCAGTTTTCCAGCAAACTATCTCGCAAGGTCCGGTAGCAAATTACAGCCGGTGGTTTGACACAATACCTGAAGCCAGCAATAAGAAAAATGTGTGAATCATTGGGGCCGGTCCAACAGAGGCAAAGTAGGATGTTTTGGAGGTATGTTCAACACTGTTTAGCATTTCCTGTAGCAGACTGTCTTACTGATACCATCTGCCTGGTATTGCCTGAGCTTCAGCTCTTATTTCAGTCTCAACTGTGGATAAGGATGATGATGATTTTCATTATGTTGCAGGTTATGCTGATGAGTAATAGAACTCAGCATCAATGAATTCAGATTTATGAAGTATCTTTATGATCACGAGGAGGTAAAATATCCTTGAGATATCCCAGTATTGATGAGTCTATTTTACAAGGATCCAAATGAAGTGATATCTCAGCATTTGAAGGGTTCATCCTGCATGCTAAAAGGGAATGCATTCATCAGAGGATTGTACATGACATGCTCTGTAACAGGACACGCCCCCCAGGGGTCCCATGTCACAAATCCTTCGTGTCGGACACGATTCTGTGAGGATATGTGTCGGACATGATTCTGTCACTTGTCCTGTGCACAGGATGTGTGCCAAATTCGTCTCTGGCATGTGCCCTACACGTGTTCTGATTTCAGGACATGTGTCACGGTTTTGAAGGGACCCGCGGACTCTAAAAGTGAATCGGACCCTCATTTGGTCATCTTTTCTTGTGCAGGTTGAAGCTGTGAGGTATTTTGGTAAGCAACCAAGGGTTTTTTTGCAGATTTGAAGGGATCCCAAGTGCTGGGCAAGTGGATTTTTCAACCAGACTTCAAGTTTTTTTCTACAGCAGTCAGTTTTCTTCCTCATTTCACAGAAATCATGGCTCAAACAGAAAGGACAGTTGGAAAAGGTCAAAGGAAAGGGAGGAATGCCACTGTGGGTGTTACCCCCCCTCCTTCAACTTCATCACCCTCTGTTAGTGTCCTATCTGCTGCAAGTGGAGCTGCAAGTGCAGCTTCTAATGCTGAAAAAAACATTGCTGCAACAAAACAGCAGGGTCAAGAGAGAAAATATCCATTGTGGAAGTATGTTACAATGCATCAAGGGCCCGGGGCCAAGTTAAAGTGGGGAGGGAATGTTCTTTGGACATGTGGATTTTGCCATATTGAATTTAAGAGCACCTATTACTGAGTTAAGGGCCATTTATTGGTGCAGCCTTATGGACTTGGAGCATGCAAATCAGTGAGTGTATCAAAACGAAGAGAAATGGAAAAAGAGGACAGTGATGGCTTGGGAAAGGTGGCAGCAGCATGCAAGAAAAACAAAAATGAGGATTCTCTTCCATTCTTGAGGAACTCATCTAGCACATTTCAAGTTGGGAGTGGGAGTGGGAGTGCAACTCAACAAGCAAGAAAGAGGGCAGTTGGTCCAATGGACAAGATATTTCAGCAAGAGAAGCAAGAAGAGGTTGATCTTACCATTGTTTTTTTTCCTATCTCAACATTCATTTCATTTAATGTTGCATGGTCTCCATTGTTTATTGGGATGTGTTGAGCTCTACTTGATTGGGCTCCAACTGGATATGTGCCTCCTAGTTCAGAGAGCCTTAGAACCACATTGTTGGTTAAGGCAAAGAAGTAGGTGGATAAAATCATAGAGCCTATTAAATCATCATTGCCCTCATCCGGTATTAGTATTGTTTATGATGGATGGACAGATGCAGTGCGCCATTCACTCATCAATTTCATGGTGTCTTCCTTGAATCGACCAATTTTCTTGAAAGTGGTGGATGCTCTTGGAAAATACAAGGATGCACAATATATGGGTGAGTTGTTCATTAAAGTTATTGAAGATGTAGGTGCTGATTCTTGTGTGCAAATCGTTACAGATAATGCATCTGTTTGCAAGGCTTTGGCATGATTGTGGAAGCTAAATATCCACAAATATTTTGGACACCTTGCATTGTTCATTCTTTAAATTTAGCACTTAAATCTATTTCTTCCGATGTGACATGGATGGGAAGTCTTATTGAGGATGCACACCATATCCACAATTTTGGACAAAACTATACCAATGCCCTCGCAATCTATAAAAAGTACACACATCTATCATTATTGAAGATTGCAGATACTTCGTTTGCCTCCTCATTCATCATGCTTCAAATGTTGAAGGAGGTCAAGATTGCTCTTGGATGGACAGGTGTAGTGCGCCATACACTCATCAATTTCATGGTGTCTTCCCTGAATCGACCAATTTTCTTGAAAGTCATGGATGCTCTTGGAAAATACAAGGATGCACAATATATGGGTGAGTTGTTCATTAAAGTTATTGAAGATGTAGGTGCTGGTTCTTGTGTGCAAATCGTTACAGATAATGCATCTGTTTGCGAGGCTTTGGCATGATTGTGGAAGCTAAATATCCACAAATATTTTGGACACCTTGCATTGTTCATTCTTTAAATTTAGCACTTAAATCTATTTCTTCCGATGTGACATGGATGGGAAGTCTTATTGAGGATGCACACCATATCC
>ML798881.1:206319-221291 GCA_009831015.1 Picea engelmannii
TGTTATAGGGAAAGGTCTCTACTTCTTCACTACTACAGGTATGGTGGCTTTTGTTAATGGTATTTTGTTTGCATTTTGTGCAAAAGATCATCTGCCTCGTGCCTGGTGCATGTATGCTGTTAGGAACGAATTGTTTGCATCATTAGGGCTAAATCTCTTCACGAAAACTCACTTTTGTATGGATGGTGTTCTGACGTGTGCCACAGGGAAAATTTTAGGGACTAAATTTCGCTAATGGGCTAATTTTCCATGACTTTTCCCAAAAAAAGATTCGCCAATTTCCATTTTTTCTAAAAATAATTCGCCCAAATTCCATATAATAAAATAATTTTACCTTAAAAATCGCCAAATTTTTTTAGAAACTATATAAAATCCTTAGAAATTTGAATTTTTTTACAAAATTATCGCCAAACATTTTACATTTTGCATCAAGGCTGTTGGGAGCGGGGAGCAGAAGCGGGAAGTGGGGGAGCAGGGAGCGGAAACGGGAAGTGGGAGTGGGAGTGGAGGCAACAATTTTAAAAAGATTCCGAGAGTGGGAACGTTTTAGGAGCGTTTTTTTTTATATAACACAAAAATATGAATATTTTGACGCATATATATAAAAAAGCATGCAAAACGTTGAATCAGTTGCAAAAAACATGAAAACATAGATATAATATCATTTAACTATTGGATTAGTGATGATTATCAAAGCATCAACCATTTAGTACACATATAACATCAATCATAAACATTTGTGATCAATAGATTGTAACATACAACATCAACCACAAAATGAAATATACTCGAGAGCATCATATTCATTACCAAAGAGTTGTAAGATTCAATCAATAGTTCAAATTTCAAACTTCAAATTTCAAAGGTAAATTGTCATATAATGTTGATAACTTCATTGTTTACAGAATAAGCCATAATAAATGTAATGTCCCCCGCCTCTTGATAAAGAGGTTGTGAGAGACTCAATAGTCTAGTTGTCCCCACTAGACTATAGTCTCATGAATCATAGGGACCAAGAAACCCAAAGTACTTACCTAAGTACAATGTTGTAATTTTAAGTTGACATTGAAACAATAAACAAACAGTCAAACGATAAAGAGTCAAGACAAAGTACTAAGTTCTAGAGACTACTTATAAACAAGAAAAAGAGAAAGAGATCCAATATATATTAGCAAGTACTAAGTACTATGCTCTAAGTTTTCCTCTTGCCATGAGAAAATTCTAGTTTCTTTTCCCGTGCTCTTTGAGTTTGAAGAAGAGGAGTAGGTGGAACTTGGAAGTGTTTGTGGAACACAACCAGCAGTTGAATGACCCCCACATGACAATGGATGCTGTGAAGATAAAGGAAAAATTGATGCATCTGGAACAATAAAGAAACAGTCAAACGATCCTTTGTTTCGGGAAAAAATCAGCTTGGGAACATTACAATAAAGAGTCAAGACAAAGTACTAAGTTCTAGAGACTACTTATAAACAAGAAAAAGAGAAAGAGATCTAGTATATATTAGCAAGTACTAAGTACTATGCTCTAAGTTTTCCTCTTGCCATGAGAAAATTCTAGTTTCTTTTCCCGTGCTCTTTGAGTTTGAAGAAGAGGAGGAGTAGGTGGAACTTGGAAGTGTTCGTGGAACACAACCAACAGTTGAATGGCCCCCACATGACAATGGATGCTGTGAAAATAAAGGAAAAATTGATGCATCTGGAACGTTGCTAGTGGATGTAGGTGGCATGTCTCCCCCCGGAATATGATCACCATCATGATCACCCAAAAATTCCACTTCCAAGCGCTCTAAAACCATGGCTCCATCCTGACCAAAATACATTGGGGTATTTATCCTCAATGATTGCCCCTACTGCCTTACAATTAACAACATTATCAGTGATGACTTGAATGACATTCCAGGGCTCAATCTCTTGAATGGTTTTAATCAAGGCATTTGCAATATTAATACCTGTCTTGTAGTGCTCTGAGTAGTTATGGGTTGAAAGGAAGACCGCACCACTAGTAGATACACCAAGAATAATTATCAATGGGATGCCTTTCACATTTGTCCACCATCAGATATAATTGATACCCGATGTCGGTTCCAATCATTTGTGAATTTTCCTAGAGCACGTTGGATTTTGTCTCTTTCCCTGTCAAGTCCCAAGGTTCTAGCTTTGTCATACTCGGGGCTCCTGTATCCTTTGGGGGCACCATTGATGACTTGTACCATTTCATGCCAATATGGTGAGCGAAGAAGGTTGAATGGTATACCACATGCATAGAGAAACCTGAAATTTTTTGCATTCACATCATCTCTACAACCTTGGTCAAGGAAATATGATAGTGTTTTACGCCCTGAAGACGAAGGCGAGAATGCACTAGCATGGGGTGATGCAGATCGATCAGTGAACATTCTTTGTGCACTCTCAGGTTCAACCTTTGGTCTTTTGGATTTGTTTTGTGCTGCCTCCTCTTCCCTTTGGTATTTGAGTCTTTCTTCAGGTGGCATGCCCACACAGGTTTTGACTCGTATACTCTTACCTTCATCCTAGTACATAGTCCCAGACATGTATAGGAACCTGTGTATTCTGTCTGACAATGGTGGCAAGTAAATTTTGTGGTTCCACCCCCTTTCCCTCCTCCAAGCCTTGTGACATACTTCCACAGAGGTGTGTACTTCTCTTTGGATTTTTGGGGATCATTATCATCACTATCATTTTCATTGTCTTCATCCCCCTGCAGCATAGTTTTGCATATTAAGGACTAGTAAGATTAGCCAAGGTTTCTATATTTTAATATAAATTTCCATCTTTAAAATTATCCTTGCGTGTGTGTATGGCAGGTTGTGTTTCTTCTGTCCTGTTTCATGGGCAGTGGTAGGAGCATTTGGGTCATTTCTTATCAACTCTTCTTCGTATCTCACGTGTCGATAGTTATCTGCTCATGTTGGCTTGTATGGCTGTAATTGGTTACTTAGTGCATGCAACCTTTATTACTAGCCACTTTATTATATTAGGACTTCCAATATATATTAAGTGTTACTTAGCTTAACATAAGAAACCCATTTTAATACTATTATTATGTCTCCAAAAGTGTCTTCAGTTTGCTTACAGTTCAGAGGTACAACCAGCTTTTTAACAAAAAGAAGTAGGAACTTTGAAAAGGCTGACTGATTTTAATTTTGGAAATACTCCCATATCAAGTTTGAGGATGTACACTACGAGATGTTAACACGAAAAGAACATGTGATCTTAGTAATTGTAGCAAAATATAATTGGAGAATGAAATTCTGTATCAGATATTGAACAAAGTTGCTCATTACTTACGGTTAGTTGTGATTTCAGGCCTGGCTCATATATTTTTGGCGAAGAGCCAAGAACCATGGAGTGGAAGAGGACATTGCGGATGAGCGCCTTAATTACTGGATTGGCCGGAGTAATCAGTCACTCACATCTCATGATGCAGTTGATGGTAATCTTCACTTGTGTCACACTTTTAGCAGGGAATGATATCATGATATTCATAATTTTTCTGGATTTGGTTCTCTTCTGTTTGACTGGTTTTCTGAATATTTTTCCTAGTACCATATTCCAAATAATACATGCCTTATTATGGAGAACTTGTTTGTGCAGTCTTTAGACGTTCTTATAGTTTCTAAATGGAAGCAGAACATAGGCTTCTTGATTTTGCATAGCGAGTCCCAGATGTACAGTTATTTTTGTATCTATACAATATTTTTTTGAAATGTCTATCCAATATTGGCCAAGTTACTTGTCCAATGGAAATTCAATGATATTTGTTTTGGAGATGCAAGAACAACTTCGGTTGAGCTGAAGTGAACAATCATCACTGGTTTATTAGAAGAATGCCAATATTGATCTTTATAACCTTTTTCCATATAGCATATGCTTGCATGTACTTGGATACAAATGGAAACCAACATCACTTCTTTCTTTGTTTTAAATTTTAATTGATGCCAATGAATATGACCTTTTGCTATGCGACAATTGGCCCTGCGTGTCGTTAGAAGTTAGTGGTGGCTATTATCTGCAGAAAATAGGAACACTAGTAGTTAAACATGCCAGTTAACACATGTATATGCCGTTTGCGATAACGCTTTCTCATTTGTTCATAACTGGCGTCAATTATAACTGGCCTCGATTGTAGAAGTTACTACTTTCTTTGACACGGGAGAGAGGGATATTTGTACTCAAATGTGAGATTCATTTTGGTTCTCGTAACAATGAATGGGGCTCTTCAAGCTCACCCCCTCTCCAAAAAAAACTTATATTTGTTAACCCAAAGGACCTCATATAACGAAAGAGAAAGTCTGAAACGAGTGAACAGAGGAAGAATAACCTTGGGTCCACCTGTGAAACCAAGCAACCTTTTAACTTTTGTCTTAGTATCAATGGTAGTCAAGGAGGTCATTGGTATTAGTTTTCTCTTTAAAAAGTATGCTATCTCAGACTACAAGTTTAGTGGGCAGTTTCCTAAACCTTGTTTAACAAGCAATGGAAAAGAAAGAAAATGGCTGTGGGGAGTTTGTGAAGATTTGAGTCAGGAGGTCAAGTGGGATGGCTACCAGCAGAATATGAGGTTTTCTTGAACTGGTTCATCGTTCTCTATGAGCATGATAGAAGATTCTTGCCGCTCCCATTTGAATGAAGACTGTCACAGAGTCCTACGTTAGAGATCAACTATGATTTAGATCTATAATTGTAATATCATAGATCAGCTAGAAGATTAAAACTTAGTGACCAATTTGGAGAGACAGAAAATCTCAAGATTAAAATAAACATTGAAGTTTGCATGAAACATCCCTGACTTTTTCTATCAGCTATTGATAAGAATTTTTAAGTCCTCATTTCTCCTCAAGCTTTGATCAAGAAACTCAATCCTTGGTATGTGAGTTAAAGATATTCAAAATGGTCATGACTCCTTGTCCAAAAAATCTTAGCACTGAAAGCCAAGATGATTTGCTTAGGGGATTTCCATCTTGCAGTATAATGGGTGATCACCACAATGGTCCTTCACTGAAGGAAAGTTCAAAGCAGAAGCTATCGCCTTTCCCACCTAGAAATGGCTTGATTCCCTTTCGTGCTTTCTAATTGCTCTATTCTATGAAGTTGCTTCTGAGTTTGACTTTAGTTGGGGTAAGGATGAGCCTGAAGGCATAGGGCCAACCAAGAGATCTTGCCATATGGGTTTCCCTACAAAACACAGTTCCTTAGAAGTACCTTCCGGGCTTCGTTCCCTTGTAATGCTCGAATGACCCATTTAGCATAGAGATTTTGAGCATGGGTATGT
Source organism: Picea engelmannii (assembly GCA_009831015.1). NCBI lineage: Eukaryota > Viridiplantae > Streptophyta > Pinopsida > Pinales > Pinaceae > Picea > Picea engelmannii. Next base: position 211,615 of record ML798881.1, read on the forward strand.
TTCTTAGAACCCATGCACTCTAGTCCCTTGGTGTGCAACAAAGGTTTCGATTAACTTTGTGTAAGCCATTATGATCCTTAATGTTAGACCATAGAAAACGTTTGAGTGATGTTTCTAATCTTGGGTATGTAGAAGTTGAAAGTCCCTAGCTTGAGGAATAGTAAACACATAGTAAACATGAATGGCTACAAGGACGTTTGTGTATATTAGAAAACTAAGAACCAATGTCATTAGCTTGGTAATCCATTTGTCAACTTTTTTCTCGACCCTCAAAATCATGTCCCATAGATTTTTTGGGGGAGGCTTGAAACAAAAAAAAAGAAATGACCAAAAATTTAAACCACTGCCTCGAGAGAATCCAAGACCATTTGTTGCTCTTGAGTCAATTGTGTGTGCCATTAACACTCTGCCTATAACATTGTGTTTTGGCCCATTGGATATTTGAGATAGAGTGAGAGCATAAAATATCTGCTCATTCCATAATGTTTTCAATTGATTTCCGTTCCTCAAGTATGATAAGAAACATATCATTAGCAAAATGCCCATTCACAAGTATTTTTTCAATTGATTCTCATTCCTCAAAGATGGTGAGAAAAGCATCAATAAATGCCCATTAACAAATTGGTCGAGGTTTGGTTTAGGGAAATTAATTTATTTGATAAGCCCTTGGCCGACTCCATGGGTGATGAGATATTTGAGAGCTTTGACATCCATCAGATGAAAGGTTGGTACTAATGGTCAATCCTAAAAGTGTTGCTTATTTTGTAAAGTTTGTAACACCTATAGAAACACACTTATCTTATGTCTAAGCTTGGACCCCCACTCTTATGTATTTGACACACTTTGGCTTAGGACTCTTGGAGATGATTCTACAATTGTTCATGCAGTTTCACATTTCTCGAGGTAGTTTCACAATTCTCGAGGAAGCAGACGTATCTTGATGAATTGGTCACATCATTCGAGACACTTTTGGGCTACTTTTGGATGTGTGGGCTTCCTCTTGACATGCTATGCTGAAGATCCTTGAACGCCCTTCTCTTTCACCACCTTTTGAGCTAATTTTCACTTGATATGAGGGCGGACTCCTACATGTGAACACACCTACTAGCCAATTGAGTACGTGTGGATCTATGTTGACTTGAAGAGGGTCATTCCATCGTTTGTGGAGGTCATTTGCATGATCTAAGGAGTTCTTACCTTGGAGATCTCTCACTTGGAATTATGAGTACTTTTAGAGGAGCTGCCCACTTATTTGGACCTTTTTCACTTCACATGTGTGGATGTCCCACCATTTGAGGCTAGATGTTGGCTTGCTTAAGGGGCATTCTTCCTTGGAGGACTACTTCGCCATGTTTTGAGGTTTATACCATGCCTTTGGGAGGGACGTTGAGTCTCTTGACCCTAGTTGACTTCATCTTTTGTGGGATGACCTCGTCTCTTATATCGCTTCATGTACATGTGGCATACTTTATTTGTATATTGACTTAGTCTCCTTTACTTTGTGGATGACAAGTCAATTTCTTGTATTTTTTCTAGGCTAGATCTAGGGGAACATTATTTTTATATTGAGAGAGATGTTAGATCCCTTGTCTATAAAAAGCGAAGCACCTCTCATTGTAATGGATTGCTAGAATTTGTGAAGAAAAATCTTGTCTACTTTGTGGATATTGCTATGGATGGTTAGTTAGAGCGGTCTCTTGGAATAATGTCTTGTGGATGCTTTGCAAATCGATGGATGTTCATGGATCAATGGTTTTGGTGAATTGGTCTCTTTAAATCTGTGGATTTTATTTGTGAAATGTTGCAAGTGTGGTTGTGTCTCTCTAATGTTGGTGGTGCACCCTCTTCCTCTTTTCTTGATAGGTCCTTTCTTCAAAGCCATTGGAGGATTGCTAGTGGAGATTCTTCCCCTTGAATCATCTTGAAGCTTGTAAGGAATTAGGAGGATTTGCGAAGGCTTGTAGTGGACAACCCTAACTATCACCCTACGTTGACTTCCATTTCTCAAGAGGAGCCTTAGCTGACCCCATATGCCCAAAATAAATAAGTAGGCACTACTCTATTCTTGTCTAGTCAATCGTAAAATTCAAAATCCAATTTTTTACTTTTTTGTTTTAGGGTAAATTTGAGTTTTTGTAGCTTGCATATAATTTCCAGCCATATAAACCCTACACGTCTTGGCCTTTTAGCATGTGTTTGACTTGGATAATTACTTCTCTTGTAAAATTGGCTTTGATAGTTTATGTTTCTACATTTTTAGGGTGGAATGATTTGGTATAATTGGCTGTTATGTGCTCTCAAAGGTTCAAATTTAGCAAGTTGCATTCATTCTAGGTTTACTTGTTGTTTTAACCCTAGAAATTACTGATTAAAAATCTGTTTAAGTGGCTGAAAGATATTGCTGTTTATTATTTGTCTATTGCTGCAATTTATTCATCTTTCAAGCAAGTTTTATAACAGCCTTAAGTAGATTTCAGATTTGATTGTTTTGGGACTAATTTTCATTGGAAATTCACTTAATAAAAACCCTGAAACAACCCTAAAAAGTGAATAACCTATATCTGGAATTTACCTTGAGTAACCACTCTAATTCACAATTCACATATCATAACAAGTTGGTGGTAATTTGGGTAGTAACATACGAAACCCTAGACCTGACTTGTCTTTCCTTTGGAACCCTAGGTGCTACCAGGGAAGCCTCCCTTGTGTTGGATTTGTTATCCCCCACTTTTAGGGATAACTAAGGAGATTATGTCTCGAGGCCCACAGGTCCTAGACATGGAGTACCAGGAGCCAGATCGACTTGAGCATGGCCCTGGAGGGCCCATATTTTCTTCCTTTCAGCACCTCCACTTTGTCAGCAGCAACAACATCCATTGCCTCGGCTTGGTCATGTAGCAGTGATGGATCTTGCTCCATGAGGTAATGAGTCCGGGTATCATGGTATGTGTCACTTTGATTCTCAAAGCCTTTGAATATGTGCATTTAGTTCTTTTTGTTTCTAATGGGTGCTTGGATCTTATACTTATCCACTTGACCATGTTTGGGAGGAATGACATGATGCCCTAGTAAGCTAGTAAGCATGTGCCCATAGGTTTTGAGTTTCCACTGGGGTGATTCATGAAAAGTCATCGTCCGCTCCTGTCGTACTTACCACTTTCCATCTTACTTCCCGCTCTTCCATCCGATTACATTGGTCCGAGCATGCTGGCAAAAGATAAAAGCCTAAAAATAAAACCTCAAGATGCTTCGCCCAGGGATCACCGAGAAAGCAATAAAAACCTTCTCAGCAAGAAACAAGAGGGACCCATAAAAATAATAAAACAAGACCTAGTAAGAGGATAGGGGGTCTCATCATGAGCCAACCTATTAGGTCCATGGGCACCTAGCGGTATGACACTACTAGCAGCTGGTTACCACGCCAGGGTAGTGGCTCTTGGTGGCATAACCAAGAGAAAGGGGGTCTCATCATGAGCCAACCTTCTCATTTCCGTGGAAGTGCTTGCGGGAAACATTGCTACCACTGGTCACCACGCTAGGGCAGTGTCCCCTGATTAGCTTCTTGAAAGAAAAAGAAATGAAGAATAAAGAATAAAAGGCATGAATGGGCTTGGAAACATTTGCATCCAGGACAGGTGCAGCTCGCCTTATACAAAGGCACCCACAGGTTAGCCTTGCATTTCCTTGCTATCATTGCACCCCTTGTCAGGACATCCCTTATCCACCTCATCCATTAACATGACTTGGATTTGATCTCTTCCGGAAACATCCCATTTCCAGTGGACACTAGCCCAATAGGACGCCCTATCACTTCCTCCAAACTTGCCTTGCAGATTTGTATAATGTCTTTGAGCACTTGACTGAGTAAAAGGGGATTTATGCACATGTTTAATAAAATTGATGATTTGATGTGATTGACATTGGTAGGATCCCTGTGACTTATGAGCCCATGGAGGGCATATCTGTTGATGTGCAGGATCATACCTGGTGGACAGGTACACATTGGGAGATGATTAGTTCGGACCTCCATGGGGCTGAAGAGCCCACCAGATGGATGTTGAGACCCCACTAGGGGGTAGAGACATGATAGAGGGGTTTGCACCGGAGAAGAGGAGGACGTTCCGCTGAGGCAGCCTGACAGGGCCTTACCCAGGGGGGTTGTGCCCTCTCCACTGGGATGTTGGCCTTGGAAGGCCCATGACGTCACCCAGGACGCCTATGACGTCATCCAACATCATGGACGTTTTGGGAGGTAGTTGTGGCACGTGTGGCAGCTTGGAGAGGCCCAAGGATGGCTAACGTTTTGCTCCAAGAGGCTAATGCTGCCCTAAAAAGGGCTAACGTCGCCCTAGAAAGGGAACGACGCCTTTACTTTTGCTTGATTAGGGTTTCATTATGACATTTAATGTAAAACAATATTATTTGGTATTTTGGCCTTGTCGGCCTTTTGGTGACCTAAATTTTATTAAGGTCACTTGGTATTGTATAAGTAGAGAGCTAAAACTCTCATTTTAATCATCATCTTTCATTCACTCTTGGTGAGGTCTGAAATTTGCGCCCTCCTTTAGGGTTTTTGGTTGAAATTTGATGCGCATTTGTTGAAGGAGGCTTTTCTTGGCTATTTTTGGCATTTTCTTGGTGGAAGGTTTACAACTTGGGTTTGGCTATATGAATTCTTGGTGGATGTAAGTGAATTTCTGCAAACACTTCTTTATTGAATGGTTATGGTATTGTTTACTTGCATTTTGCTATTATAATTTGCTGGATTAAACCCTATGGGACAAGCACATGTTGGTGTCCTTGTTTCATGTCCCTACTAAGTTAAGCTAATAGCCATTTTGATTTGCTGAAGTTGGATAGAGCCTTGCCATAACAACACTCTACTTTTAGTCTTCTAGCGTAGTTGTTTTATTCTTGTCATTGAGCCAAGGAAGGAGGAAAACACACTAAGGCCTAGGGTTTCTACACCTTAGTGAGCCGTTTTCCCCTAGGGTTTGATTGCTGAAGCCTTTCTTTAGCAACACTTCATCATTAAATTCTCTTGTCCTTAGCCATAGCATTTATTACTCAAGCTAGCTTTTTTATCTTGTTAATGAGCTAAAGAAGGAGGAGAAAGCACTAAGGCCTAGGGTTTCTACACCTTAGTGAGCCTTTCTCCCCTAGGGTTTCATTGTTGAGGCCTTGCCTTAGCAACACTTCAACATCTAACCCTCTTTTCTTTAGCCCTATCACTATCATTTCGACCCTTCAACATTTCAGCTATTTTGACTCCATTTGCCCTAATAACGCACTGATCTAAGACTTCCTGTGTTGATGTAATGCCCCCACTTTGGGACATCAACACAGTGCAAAGGTTTATGATGACCAGAGTAGCTAGATGGAGGTTATAGCAAATACAAGGGTTATTGAGAGGCATTGTGGGGTCCAGCTTGCGTTGCTCATCATATTCCATCATTATGAGCTATTCCGCACAGGTTGGCTTTGGTTCCGTTGCATTCCAACGATTTCCATGATTTTGACTATTTTGAGCTATGAGCTAATTGAATTCACTGAAGAGGTCATTTTGGGCACATTACTTGGAGGAACCTCTCAGTGTAATAGCTCATTGGAATCGGGAGAAGAAAGACTACAGGATGGGATGGTGAGAAGTGACTTTCAGTGGCCAGGGAAGCCACAAGGAGAGATAAGGTGTTTTTCAGAGGTAAAAAGGTTAATTAATTAATTAAAGTGATTTAATTAATTAATTAAATATTATTAAAATGAAAGTCACTTTGGAGGGACAAGGAGAGAAAAAAGTATAAAGGAAAGGCAAGGGCCTCTACTCATTCATTCATGTATGTCTATCATTTTGATATCTGGCTTCTAGCTAGAGGGCCCATCTCTTGGGAGTTTTGAGGGTTTTGACTTAACAAACCCTAGAGGATGATTCAGTGGTGAAAGATTCCACCTAGCTTGTCCCAAGATTGGTCTTGGAAATGCAATACTCTCCCACACCATTCTAGTTCCAGATCTACTTAGTGCAGGAGGGTTCTACACCAGCCACAGACACAAGAAGAGAAGGAGGACGCACCATTGGGGGTTTCCAGCAAGGGGGGCGCACTAGTTATTGAAGGAAGGTTCGTTTCAGGAGTTTGAGGGATCCCTTGGAGATTTGAGCACTTGGGTTTTACTTGTAGGGCCTTGGCCATGATTTCTAGTGCCTCTTGAGAGAGTTTTATGGTACAGATTATTTCCTAGAGCATTGGAACGAATTGGAGAGGATGACATTTTGGAGGTCCAGATCTATTCCGTTTGAGGATGTTATACATCGGATCTGACCCTGAGACTTCACCTAGTAACTTGCAATGTCCTGATCTATCTTTCTAGCAAGTTTCAGGGCTTTTGGATGCCTCCTTCATCAGGGCCAAAATTCTAGGGTTTGGCAGTTTTAGGAGGGTGCAACTCCATTGGAGGATTCATCATTTGGAGGAGTTTCCCTTGGTATTTCAGTTTGAGATTTCAGGAAGGGATTCTACTCATCCCGATCTACAGTTCGGCATCTTCAGCGTAGCATTTGGTGGTCTTTGACAATAGGGCCGAGTTATTGAGGGTCTTCAGGGTTTCAGTAGGGCGTGGCATCTTCCAACTTGGGGGGTTAGCATTTCTTATGACCCAGATCTACTCTTGCATTGGTCTTCAATGAGTATCCGGCCTTCGGAGGCTTATAGTATCTTTTATTGGAGTCATCTGTTGAGCATTCCAGATCGACCTTCTCACATTGTAGCAGGTTTCTTTATTTCATGAATAAAAGCAGATTTGAGATGTTTTGGCTTGTCTATCATATTGCATATGGTTGAGGTATGTTCCATGATTGTATCTTCTTGTTTATTGCTGCAACACATGTATAATTCATCAACTAAAACCCTAAGGCCGAAATCAAGAGGCCATCCTGCAAGTAAACACATGTAAACAAGTAGATCAACAAAGTGTTTGACGAAATGCCACAACCAGAAAAAGTTTAAAAAGACACCCAAAACCATGATGTTCCTTGCATCTTGGCTTGGGAACATTATAGTTGAGTACCTTGATCACACACAACTTCTAAATATTCTTGAACAATCATTAACGACTTCTAACCCTAGCTTAGACTAACATTCACTAACCCCATTTGCTGCTATTTGTTAATGTTTAAGCCATTATTATAGTTCTTTGCATTTCAATAGATAACAACATAAGACAAGATCACTAAGAAATACACAATCACAAGAGACACAACATTTATCCTGGGAAACCCTCTAGGGGAAGAAAACCTAACAAAACTTCCTTATTTTAGATAGCCAATACAATGCCAAGAGATAACTTAAGCTAATACAGAAGATCCTCTCCCAAAGATGCGCCACTCTCTCTCTCTCTCTTCTCCAACTGCAATTCCGAAACTTGTCTCTCAATGAGTAAGTGAGGTGTGTGTCTAAGTGAGGCGCTAGCATCCTTATTTATACTAAACTGGCACGTGTGAAGGGTCTCTTTACTGGCAGGGCCGACTTCTTAATCTGGGTGGTTATAACCACCTTTATTATATTCCGGGGCCTCTTTGATATATTCTGGGGCCGACTTCTTCTTTTGCCTATTACAATTATATTATGACCAATCCGTAAAAGGGGATTTGGTCCTTTTACAATGGCTGACATGATCAATCCACAATGGGGATTGATCCAATGAATAATATATCAAATAATAATAAGAATACACTTTGCAGTTACATTATTTCAACACTCCCCCTTAACAAGAAGGGTATTCTACAACAACATCAGGCGAGAGAGAGAGGACAACATCATCAACAACATCAAGTGGGTGAGAGGATAGCATCATCAATATCGTCTTGGAACACTGATTGACGTATCTATAAATCATTAGAAGTTTTCTTCATCGACAACATCGTCATTCTCAAAGGAATGCAATCATCATCTGCATCAATATGAATTAGTATAAAACTAATACATCATCATCATCACAACACGAGGCTGGCTCATCATAATACAGGACTGGCTTTACGTCACAGCTGTCAAGTTGGAAGCTCAGTACTCGTCTTGCTTTACGTCACAACAATCAAGCTGGAAGCAAGAAACTAGACTGGCTTTACGTCACAACTTCTCAAGCTGGAAGCACAGTACTAGTCTCATCTCAATGTCTTGCTTTACGTCACAACACTTAAGATGGAAGAAAGATACTAGACTGACTTTATGTCACAACTGTCAAGCCGGAAGCACAGTACTAGTCTCATCACATCGTCTTGCTTTACGTCACAACCATCAGGTTGGAAGCAAGATACTCTACTGGCTTTACGTCACAACTGTTAAGCCGGAAGCACAGTACTAGTCTCATCTCATCGTCTTGCTATACGCCACAACAATAAAGATGGAAGCAAGATACTCGTCCTGCTTTACGTCACAGCAATCAAGTTGGAAGTAGGATACTAGACTAGCTTTACGTCGCAACTGTTAAGCCGGAAGCACAATTCTAGTCTCATCACATCGTCTTGCTTTACGTCACAGTAATAAAGCTGGAAGCAAGATACTTGTCCTGCTTTATGTCACAACAATCAAGCTGGACGCAGGATACTAGACTGGCTTTACGTCGTAGCTGTTAAGCCGGAAGCACAGTTCTAGTCTCATCACATTGTCTTGCTTTACGTCACAACAATAAAGTTGGAAGCAAGAGATGTCTTATCACAACAACTACTCCCCCTTTTGAGGAAGGTCCTTTCGGACTATATCAAGCTTATCTCGAAAGTGCTCAAACTTTACACGAGATAGAGGCTTGGTCAACACATCAACAACTTGTTCATCCATGCTAACGTACTGGAGCTTTATGGCTCCTCTCTGCACCATGTCATGGATGTAATGAAATCAGATCTCTATGTGCTTCGACCTGTCATGGAATACCGGATTCTCTGTCATCTTTATGCAGCTCTGGTTGTCACATAGGATCGTGGTTGCTTCCATCTCTAGGTCAAATAGACCGGTCAGCAACTTTCGAAGCCATATAGCTTCGTCGTTGGCAGAACATGCAGCAATGTATTCTGCTTCCGCTGTGCTGAGAGCAATGCTAGATTGCTTTCTACTCTGCCATGAGATCATGGCTGATCCCAAACTGAAACTACATCCTAAAGTGTTTTTTCTGTCAGAAACACTTCCTGCCCAATATGCATCAGTATATCCACTCAATGTGAAATCATGATCTCTATCATAGCGGAGACCACAATCTATTGTACCCTTAAGGTACCTCATCACATGTTTTGCAGCCACTAGGTGAACATGTCTGGGTTTTACCAGAAACTGACTCAAGGTGTTCACGGCAAAACAAATGTCTGGTCTGGTGTTCGTCAGGTACATCAACGATCCAATGATCTGTCTGTACAACGTGGCATCAATCAATTCTGACGAAGTGTCGACCAACAGCTTCAACTTCGCTTCCATGGGTGTATTCATGGACTTGCATTCTAACATGTCGAATCTCTTCATGATTTCGACTGCATACTTCCCTTGGTTAAGGAAAATCCTCTCTGGACTCTGCCATACCTCAAGACCTAAGAAATAATGCATTAGGCCAAGGTCTTTCATTTCAAATTCTGAGGCAAGTCTCTTCTTACATTCAGTGATGAGCTTTTCTTCTCCGGTTAAGAATAAGTCATCCACATA
>ML798881.1:224635-244603 GCA_009831015.1 Picea engelmannii
TCAGAGTCTTCTTTGATGACACATAAGGAATCAGGTGGTCTTTGATTGAATCTGCAATGATTCTTTTGGCCCTGATCGTGTCCTTTAGATGCTTGGCTTTTTCTGTAGCATCGTCGGGTTCCGGTACTTCTTCTTTGACGAATATTGCCAGGTCATTCTCTTCAAGGATCAGGCTGATCTTATACTTCCAGGCACAAAAGTTTTCCATGCCTTCCAGTTTGTCAGCAAGCTTCGTGCTTGTAGACATCTTTTACCTGGAGCTGGGAAAATGACCAAAAAATGAAAATGCTCAAAATCAAATTCTTAACCTACCAGGAGATGCGCTTGGCCGAGGCGAGTTGCCTCGTGTGCTTGGATCTGAGAAAATCCAACTTTTACCCCTCCAAACTTGATCTGCGGATTTCTGGACTGGTGCTTCTGGTTTTCTGGTACCTCTGGTACTCTGGTACTTCTAGTACTTCTTGTTCTCTGGTTTTCTGGTACTTTGTGAAACTAGGGTTTCACTTTTCGGGAGATCTAGCCACTAAAAAGGTGCGTTGAGAGTGCTAAAGTAATCCTTGGGGGAGGGCACACTTTTCTAGATGGTTTTAGGGCTGAAATACCTCTCCAACAAAAAACCCTAATTTGCATGTACGACAACAATGACGTTTTTCACTTTTCTCTTGTGAAAGATGCTCTCTTCAGCTTGGCTCTGATACCATGTCAATGTTTAATCCATTATTATAGTTCTTTGCATTTCAATAGATAACAACAACATAAGACAAGATCATTGAGAAATACACAATCACAAGAGACACAACATTTATCCTGGGAAACCCTCTAGGGGAAGAAAATGCAACAAAACTTCCTTATTATAGATAGCCAATACAATGCCAAGAGATAACTTAATCTAATACAGAGGATCCTCTCCCAAAGATGCGCCACTCTCTCTCTCTCTCTTCTCCAATTGTAATTCCGAAACTTGTCTCTCAATGAGCAAGTGAGGTGTGTGTCTAAGTGAGGTGCTAGCCTCCTTATTTATACTAAACTGGCACGTGTGAAGTGTCTCTTCACTGGCAGGGCCGAAATCTTAATCTAGGTGGTTATAACCACCTTTGTTATATTTCGGGGCCTGTTTGATATATTCTGGGGCCGACTTCTTCTTTTGCCTATTACAATTATATTATGACCAATCCGTAAAAGGGGATTTGGTCCTTTTACAATAACCGACATGATCAATCCACAATGGGGATTGATCCAATGAATAATATATCAAATAATAATAAGAATACACTTTGCAGTTACATTATTTCAACACTATTATCTACTTGTGTTATACTTATACCTTGTAGCATTTATTTATCTTTAAAGCAATTGAGTGATTGGCTAAAGCGTTGCTTCTAATATTGTTACATTGATGATAAATTGCCATTGCTTATTGTGAAGCTTCATTAACATTTATTGAGAAGTGATATATGTTGTAATCATTGCTATTGTACATCGTTGACTTGCTTCATCAATATTGTCTATCAAATTGATTTATATCAGAAGTCCTTGATTATATGAAGTACTAACCAAGCAAGTGATCTTGCACATGTATAGTTTCCTTGTTGCTTTGTCTCGGGCATGTACACTTTTTGGTTATTATTTATCTTTATTGGTTGATTAGCCGGGACTTTTTGATCGATGGTGACTTGTGAGGGGGAAAATATCACTTAGCCTTTTAAGGCTTTGCCTTCTCAGAACCCCAGGTCATCGGGGACGTCTCCCTTGGGCCTACCACCCTAAACATAAAGAGCTATCCTATTGAGGTGACAGTGGTAGGATAGTCTCAGTTTCGCCTGTTTACCTGTCTTCCATCCGTCCTTTACTCCAACTACAAACTGTGCGATAACATGATTCATCCTTCACTAAACATAGGGAAATAGTTGTCTAGGTGACAGTGGCAACACTTCCGTGTTATACTTGTCTTTGTACCTTTGTGAGGGCTTTGCACTTGGGTGCAAGATTGTGTGATAACAGGTCAGATGTGCAAGCAACTTGTCCAATGTGGCAATTTATCTATGTTACACAAGTTCTTAGAATGGGGAATGGGGAGGATAGTATGAGGGTGTCACTAATGGCTAGAGTACAACGCCAAATTTTGAGGGACGACAATAGAATTTGTATTAAAAATTAAAAAATCTAAAAATAGATTAAAAAATATTTATAATTCCCAAAAATGTGAACGAGGAATTAGAAAACTAAATATTTTAAATTTAAATTTAGTTTATATACCAAATAGTTTTGTTAGGGTTTCAAGATGACTGATGGTAACTGAGTGGAATTATGGTGTTCCGAAACACCTTTAAATAATCAAACACATCTTCATATGAAGACCCCAATGAACACAATGCATTGTGTATCCTCAATGTGTGTGTCGTACATTGCATGTCTGCAATGTGTATTGTGCATTGTATCAAATGAGGCTATAGCCACACCGGTAAATAGGTTTGGGGTTTACTCCTAAGACACTAAAGGGTGGGATCGCAATAACCACTCAAGTGGTTAACCATAACTGAAGCATTCCCAAAGGTCTAGCAAACCCTTCAAGTTGGGTTTACTCTCGTAAACACAACTTGGAGAATATTTGAACGTAGCATTGTGTCAACAGAACCCCTTAATGACAACTTTCTACGATCAACATCACTACTACAACCTGTCTTATAAAAATTCTAGAGTTCTCACATCTCCCATCATTCCCTTGTTAACATAATTGGGCTACAATTACGGACAACCAACATACCTGACCATGACGAGGTACAACATAACAATTACCTTCAGAACACCTCCACCCAATCCTCTTTGGAGTGTAGTGAAGCAAACTCGTATAACAAGGCTTACAACATAGATTTATTTAGAACTCGAACCCCCCAAACATGTTCACACACAATGGTAGAGCAACAAGAGCTTATGCACAAATGGTTAGAACATGTTTCCCAAATAGCATTGTCAAGGATATTACAAAATTGAAAAAAATTAACTTAGCTTTCTTTTCTCAAAGCCTTTTAGTTTCTTAGTATGTATCAAAAAGTAGTTCCTCCATTCATCACTGATCTGAGTAGTTCCTAGGTCTTCGCCTGCTTCAACTTCCCCTCACCCTCTCATCATCCAACAACTATGCCAATTTATGTCGATCAATGGAAACCACTAGTGGTTTCTCAACAACATCAAGCTGGGTTAATACCTCTGTTACCGGATCCGCGGGGGTCAAATTCAGGATCCGCGCATCCCCGGTTCCGATACGGATCCGAATCCAGATCCGGCTGGATCCGCCTGGGATCTGACAGACAACCGTTTCTAAAAAATTGAACCGTATCCCGTGTGGTGGAGGTGGATCTGGCTACAACAAGCGCAACATGCGTGGATTTTTATGGGTCTCTCCAGCTCTTTACGTGTTTATTTATGTATAGGCGTGAAGCGGATTTTTATGGGTCTCTCCATTCACGAGATGGGATATAAGTTTTATTTTTAAAAATTCACGAGACTGTCATATGATATGATGATTGCGTATTGGTACACTAGCAAGTATATTTAATCATATTTTAAAGATGCAATTCTTACGATAAAAAAATTGGTGAATTTTCTAGCCCCAAGAAAGTGGAACTAGTATAGTTTTACATATAGATCTCTCTTAAATGTTAAATACAAATCCATGTTTAGTGTCTTCGACATAAAATGGTAGAGGCATTATTCAAAATATTTTCATTAGCGAAGATAGTGAGATGGGATATAAGTTTTATTTTTAAAAATTATAAAATTATTTTTTATATTATTTGTACCTGCCGTTTCCCCGCCATATCCGGATCCTGTTTTTTCAAAAATCTGACGAATCTGTATCCGGATCCGTATCCGTATCCGAATCCTGGTAACTTAGGTTAATACATTCCAACAAGCTCAATAACATTCCCCCTTAAATAGAGATGGAGGGATTACAACAATCAATAAGGCTTACATACAAGGCCTCCAACCAACGTTGTCCTAGATGCATAATATGCCAACATGCCAACATTCAACAAAACAATCCAACAATGATTGTGACAATAGTCGATCAATCAATCAATAGGAATAAAGAGAACTATACTAGTGTACAGTCGATGATACACAACTATATGAAGTCTTCAAGCACTTGTTCAAATGTTTCCATGGCCAATCATTAGTCCAACCACAATCAATCCTAGTAGTTGACAGTGGTCCAAAATTATTATGTCACTTCTGCAAAGATCTATAAACATCACTGCCATCATGCCAAGAATTTCTACTCTTGGATGAACTCCTGTCTTTATGATGAGGGTGTCGATATGGCAAACTGTCTTGTGTGTACTGAACAAGAGGTGCAAGATGTGATTCTTGCTCAACCAAAGGTGCAAGTTATCCTTGCAAAACAACAAAACTTTCATCTATCTCCAACTCAGGCATATTGTCATCAACCAAAACATTATTCGGTGTAGGCTATTCTCCCTGCAACTTAGTGGAATGACCTTTAACAACAAACAAAACAATATTGGGTACAAATAACCTTCTTGCAAATCTATGGTAAAATGACCTCCATCTGTCAATGGAGTCTCTCCATATCCAAGTCTTGCTCTAATTGGTCTCATCTCAGGCTCAATAAGGACAATAATACCTTGTCCCCTCTTCCCAAGTACACCACCTATATATCCCATATAGCACAACAATCGTTTCATGATACCTTTGGTATATTTCTCAAATTCAGAAGAAATCATTTCATTAGTAGCCACCAACAAAACATGAGAAGAAGGCATATCATCAACATCATCCTTCTTGCAACATCATCATTACTAGCAATATCATCAGCAATGTCATTAGAAACGTCTTGAGAAGCATCATAATCATCAATATGTTGTTGAGAAAGACATTCCATTGCTTCTTCCAAAGAATGAAGTAGTTGTTGCTTATCACAAAAGTCGTTTAGGAGGTCTTGATAGAGATCCTTAATTTTTTTGTGTGTCTCATCTATATGAGATGTTGAGCTCTCAACAAGGTCAAATACTTCTTAAAGGCAATATATTTTCCACTATTCATAGAAACTTGGTCTACTGCTTCCACAAAACTAATTTCCCAAATCTCCTATGAACCCCTTTGAAAATACAAAGGGAAAGAATATTATTTTAAATGCCCATTTTAAAGGTAAATAGTGACCAACCAACAATTGACCCGTGACTTTGTGTGCATGCATAAATTGTATGAAGATTTCACATCAATAAAAGGTTATATATGTCCCAATATGTTTAGTTGTTTGTTGGAAGGTAATTTGTGCTGAGTTGAAATGATCAGATGCACTAGGATATACTGCAAACTCTTTGAACATATCTGAATATGAGAGGGTGACTCACTGCTACAATATTAATTTTTAATACACAATATTTCCAATAGTCAAACCTTGTCCACAGTGGGGGATGTATCACAATGGCCACTTATCTATTTATCCCCGACTTTCTTCGTTGCCACTTGTATCACTGGGACCCTTTTTGATGAGATGGTGTCTCCTCTTCAAGCTTTGTGGTTTAACTTTGCTAGAGGATAATTCTTTTAAACTTTTCCTTAATCTACATAGATGATGACTCTCACCTTAACGACTCTGCTCATGTGGGTGGATTTGCCCATGGGTCTCCTCTATGTGGCCTCTACTTTTCCCTTCCATGGCTCACACTTTTACACCTCCACGTTGCTATAGGGATTGTCCACTCCTTGCTTTAACGCAACCATGGAAAAGTGTTGCCTTCACATCAGTAGCTTGCAATGAATTTCCTAGTGGGATTTGAAAAAAATTGAGGTCCCTATAGGCTGGCCAACAGGCCTGTCATGTGACCTCTTGTTGGGCACTAAGTTGAAGGTACTTTCAAACTGTTTTCTCACTGTTTTTAGGACTGCTTTCTCGCTCTCCAAAACAGCCAACAAATCTGAACTTTACTCTCTTCAAAACTGCCCCTTAGGAAGTGATTTAATGTCTCTTTGAAGCTTCTCTTGAATGGGTTTCAATAGGAAATTTTTCTGTCCATTGTTAGCACATTCATCATACTTCAAAACAGAAAATACCCTCTAGGATCTTTAACACCTACTATGCTGAAAGTAAATAAGCAAACCATAACAATTTGACACAAGTGTTTTTGGTCAACATGACCGTGGAAAAACCCCCATGGGGAAAACCAGTAAGAAAGTAGTGCTATTATGGAGATCTAAAGCAAATGCTACAAAGAGATAATGAAACAATGGAACCTGATACAATGGGCTTGCTCCTCTCAAGCTAAGCCTTGAAGATTCCTTGGTTCTTGCGCCCCTTTCCTTGGTTTGTGCATCCTTTGCCTTGGTTCGCCCCTAGCCTTGGACTCTGCGCCCCTCCCTTGCTTGATAGCCTTTTCCTGTTTGCTAAATGGTGTTTGCGCCCTAGTTTGGTGTGCCTTAGCGCCCCCTTTGCTTGTGCCTGCTAATGAGTGCGCCTCTCTCCAAAGTGGATGCACCCTCTTTCTCCTTGCACAAACAAATGCGCCCTCAACCAAAATAGTGCGCCCTCTCTACACCATGTGCGCCCTCTCTACACCATGTGCGCCCCTTGCCTCTCACAATGGTGCGCCCTTGCTTGCCTGCTATAGTGTGCCCCTTTGCCTCTCACAAAGATGCGCCCTCCTCAAGATTCCTTCTCCTCAATAGTGGTGCGTCCCCTTCTCCTCTCCTCCTTCACTCTAAGCTCAAGAGTGAACAATGAGCCTCCTTTTCCCTCCTTTGCCTCCTTTAGCCTAATCTCAAGGATAACCTAGAAAATCAAGGGCCCAGATTAGATCTAAGCCTTTCTCCAAAATGAATGGATGGGATTATATCTCATAATTCACTTAAGTTTCCATAGTTCACTTTATGTTCATTAATTCACACTTAAGTGAATTAATGTCACTTTATGACTTAAGTGAATAAAGTCACTTTAGACTTAAGTGAATAAAGTCAAAGTGAAATTATAGCATAAAGTACAAGCATGAGGGTCGAAATTTCCCCCTTTGTGTTTAGAGACTCACAAACACAAGGGGACCACTTTCCAAGGTACCCAAATCTCAACAGGATTATCACATTTTTGATCCGAATCAACATAGAAACCACTACACACCATTGGATCATTGCATCATGCCCATCCAATGCAGATTGCTCTCTTGTGCGCCTAGCTTCTCTTTAACCATGCTCAACGGATGGCACTCCCCCCTCAAACAAAGATTTTGCTAGAAAAACATCTTTTGGGGTTCACATCCACACAAGCTCAACTATCATGAACCAACAGATGTCTGGGGCAAGATTGAAATAAGCCATAACAATTTTGAAGGCTCAAAATTCACACTGACTAATAGAAGACATTCTTTCCTTTGCTAAAGGGCCTTCAATTCATTGTATTGTAGATTAAGCCTGTATCATATAAAATAACTTATTCCATTCTCCATAACAAACTTAGTTGTAGTGTATGACACTTCATAAAATGGAGATCTCTAGTATATGCCAAAGAGTGGAAAATTCCAATCTACACAATAAAAACATACCTTCACCAATTTGATATGAATCAAAGAGTAATGAGAGCCTAGGTTAGAAATTTGCATTGTCTATTTCATCCAAACCACAAAGTCAGAAAGTGGTTAGTTAAATATCATTGAAATCACATGACTGTGTTTTACTCCATACGTTGCATGTGGTTTGATACAATGTCAGGGTTTCAAGATGAGGCAATGGTAACCGAGTGGAACAATAATTTTCATAAACACCTTTAAACAATGATGCACATTTTTTTAAGAAGATCTGAAAGAGCACATGTCATTGTGTTTCCGTAAAGTGCATGTCATGCATTGTATCAATTGAGACTAGAGCCTCTCCAATAAATAGGTTTAAGGTTTACCCTTGTTACCTCCCAAACTTGTGCTTCAAATGTTATAAAGTCCCTTAACCAAGTGCAACCCTAGGGGCACTTAAGAAGATTGCCCAATGTCACCTCAACAATACTTCCACTCTCTTTAGGCTAGTTCTTTTCCAGTGCAAGAGGAGAAAACCCTTGAAAAGAAATATTCTTTGTTTATTTAGAATAAGATGGATGGTGGAATTTACCAAGACTAGTGCCTATCCAATTAGGCTATGGAGTTAGGGAAGATTTAGAACAAGAGGGTTTGAATATGACCAAGAAGACATAATGAAGCCATCATATATATGGCAGAATTAGTCCTGTTGCTGCCTTATACACACTTGGGCTATCGTGGAAGAAATCTTCAATCCACTTAGTGTGTCCTTGGGGGCAAGTCTTGAGTGAAGGTGCTGTCACCTGATCCTCGACTCCTCCGTCTAGGCCAACTCCTAGCGAAGCCAAGGGGGGTAGTGCCTAACAAAAATACTATGGCTTTTAAGCTACTCTAAGCTAAGAAACCACTCTAGGAGTTTATTGCAGAATAAAATATGAAGCATTCAACATATTCATTCGTTAGATAAGATAATCAAATAACACAAATGTCTAATCAAGAAAGATACATGCATAATAAAGTAAGGATACAATATTTGCAAGATTTATACAATTATTAGACAATCACATTGAGAAAGAAATACCGCTCATGAACATAAAAGATGTAACCATAAAACCAGTTCCTTAAAGGTATTTTGGGCAGTTGTTGAACGTGTGTTTTATTAGGGTTTATTGAAAGTAGATTAATGAAAACATGTTGCCTCTTTAGAAGTTGTCCTTTTGTTTGGAAATTTGCCGAGAACCTACCGAAGCCCCGAAGGCTCCACCAATAAGTTCACTAGGGGTGTCGGATGTCCAAAACGGGTGGGAAACTGAGTTTCGAGAGGGCCCGCATTACTTCACACACTCCCCCTAGGCGTTTTCCCACGCATAAGGATAACAACTATTAAGGTTTCCCTAATTAAACTACTCCACACTAACAACTCCGGTTCTGATGAATCCCAGGATCGAGCTAGGCTTGCAAGGGTTCATAGCATACACCGAGAATTGCGGCGAAGGTTTATTTTAAAACTTGAAATACTGAAAGTAAATTGCAGAAAACTTGAAAGGTTATTTTGCTTAGATGCATGAAGTAGTGATTGCTTTGCAAGGTTAATTTCCTTTTAAGTTTGTGTGTTTGAAGGCAAATAAAGCAACAAAACTTGAAAAAGAAAAGAGAAACACACAACCACCACCGATCCCCCTAAAGGGGATGAAGAAACTGGGCACTAGAGGCCCGCTTTTATTAAACCTATTACAATTCGAGAGGATGAACTCTCTTTTTTTCTTTTAAGCTCTTTTTTTTGGATCCTTGTAGAATGGATCAACATACTAAACAACTATTACAAAAGAGACTTTTTTGAGTCTTGGCCTTCAAAGGGTCCAACTTGGTGTGAAGGATCTTCAAATTTGGCTAAAAAATTGTCAAATTCCCCCTTGTGTTGTGACGGACCTGCTAAAAGCCAGCAAACAAAGTTTATTAGATTATGGCAGAAAACAATATAAAGAAGTACAAAAAGATGAATAAACTTTATCAATATTTTTTTATGAAAAAAAATGAGAAAATTTGGGGTTTTTTAGAGACTTTTAATGATGCTAAGTAAGTTCTCTTAGATGTTTTTTGTTGGCTGTCCTAAAACATCAACATGAAACATCCAAATGACTAGATATGAAATGCAAGCAATTAGCAACTTTCTAATCTTAAGATTAGACAATAAAACTCAGAAAATTGCAAAAGTAAACTAGATCTAATCTTTTGATTTGGAGATAAATTGAAACTAGATCTAGCTTGTGCATGTAATGCTAGATGATAAAATATAACTCTTAAAGATGCAACCACGCTCTCTTGATTCTCCCAGAATGGGTCTTGCGCGCTCCAAACACCTCGCAAGTACCTGCAAAAATATTGGTGTTTCCTACAAAAGAGACTTCATTTACATGTTAGTTTAAACAAAAACATGACATGCAATACAATCATCAAATGTAAATAAACAAGATAGATAGATTAACAAACAAGTTCAAACTATCTACTCCAATTGAATAACATAGTTCTTACCATTAGCCAATATGCAAGTAAAGAAAGAATTTTAGAGCAACATTACCTCATGTACCTACATTCATCCACACATTGAAACCACACACCAACAACTTGACGTCCAAAGTCTCTTTGATTCAATAACAAAAGTATTTCAACATCATCAAGTCGCCCAAGCTCCAACTGACTCAAAGGTGGAGGGTTGAGCTTGATTTATACAATTCCGAGTGAAAACTTCAAGGCAAGTGCGCATGACAAAGGGAGAGTGCGCATAGGGTAGAGTGAGGATGAGTGGAGTGAAGGAGGGACACATCTCCAAGTGAGGCGAGTTCTCTTCAGTTTAATTGACACGTGAGGAAAAGAGAGAATGCCACTTGTATATGGTAGGTGAGGAGGTCGAGTCTCCGTCTTGGGATTGACGGCCTCCTCCCTAAATCTGCCAACTAGCTCAAGGAGAAGTCGAGTGGCAACATAGGGATCTCCACCCTTGCCAACTCACTCAAGGAACTCACCCAAGGCATTAGAAAGACTCGACCTCTTGGTCTTGAACTCTAGACAAAAGAAAAACATGTTTCTGACATGTTTGCTAAGTTTTAGCAACTCCCCTAAATTTTAGGAAATGAATTAAAAAGTCCCCGTTTACCTTTTTGAGAGAAAATTACATTTTTGAGTGATTAAAATCACTTTTTTGCCTCAACAAAGGGGGGATAAGGGTTTAGGAGGTGCTCTGGCTTAGAAAACGAGTACAAATATGGCATTTGAAAATCACTGATGCCATTTTTATGACTTTATTGAATTTTACATTAAAAATGTCTGTTTTACTGGAAATTTTTTATTTGACTAAAACATAAAAAAAACCTAGGGGGGACTTAGCTCAATTTCCATATGACTCAATAGACATGACTTAGCATGAACTCATATACATTTAGACACTAGATATTGGTTATACCATGCCAAGGCCTAACCACCAGCACATACTCCAGCTTTGGAGGGGATTTGAGTGAAACAACTTAGACATTATTAATCGCCTGATAGACAAGAAATAATTAACAAGTGTAAAAAAACACTCTAGAGTACATGCTCGTGCTTAGGTCTTAGGTGGCCAATAGTCTTTTACATCTTTTCATGCTCAAGTCATTTATTACAATGCCCCAGAGGGATGGAAATGCGGAAAAAAGGGTGGTCTGATAGACTTGCCGAATTTCTTAACACTGAATTCTGAGCATCTAACTGCTCAGTCTTTGGCGGCTCAACTGCAAATTCAGCCTAGTGCAACTTGGTGGATAACAAGTCCAAAACAGATTTTAGACCATGCAAGAATAAAGTGAGAGCCCTTAAACAAGAGGCACCATCACAACCAACAATGAAGTGTATCCAATAAATAAAGAAGGCAGAAACGACTTCTCTTTGAACAATAGAAATGACAACAGTAAGATCATTCAAAAATTCAAGATTACATCAAGGATTATGGAGGGTTTAACTACCTCAACCCTAATCTCTTCTTCTGGGGAAAATCTTCCCTTCTACAAAGGTTATTCTAGCAGCAAACTAATGACAATTTTTGCAAAACCCTAATAATCCATGAAAAGAATAAAGCGGTGAAGAACCCCAACTTGAATTGATGTCGTTCTTCCAGTACCCCCAAACGTATTCAACAAAGTACTTGGGGGGGGGATCCTATCTTCCAAGTAAGCATTTAGCAAATGAAAATATATTTTTTCTTATATCTTTTCTTGAATAGCCTCTCCAATAAAATATTATTTCTTTTTAGAAGGCCCTAGAATCATCCTAAGGTGGAGTGCTCCCTTTTGATAGGATACAATGCTTTGAATGTGTCCATATTGTTAGTTGTCATCCCCAAAAGCGGAACACCTTTCTTAAAGCATGCATTTACTCTTCATTTGAGGGTTTGATCATATCAACAATCACTGCATGGCATTTCCTCATGCAAAGAGGTTGCCTCCAAATATGTAGAGAAAGCATCAAACAATGTGTCCTTGCCCCAAAGTCCTCCTCAAAGGAGAAAGCACACCTCCAAATATGTAGTGCATCAAATATTTTGTCGTCAACCCCATGGGACCTAAAGGGTAAAATATGCCTCCAAATATGTGAAACATGCCTTGTGAAATACACCTCCAATTATGTGGAATCTCGTCATTTAGGGTTATTTTTCTCCCCTTCTTACCTAAAAGCATGCCCTAGCCCCACCTCCTTGAAGAGGGAATTCAACATTTAGTGGGTCTTTGATCATGTCAAGTGCAATTTTAGTGCCACATAGCATACTTTCAAGTAGGGAATTTCTCCTTAAACCCCTTTCCTTGCCACGTGTCATACTTTGGGCCTCCAATGAAGTCAGGCATTCACCTTCTACGTCTCCTTTTATCTCACATCATTCATCCATGAGCAGGATGCTCCATCAAGGTCACAACACCATGGTAGTATAGGACAAGGTGCATGGCCTCCTACTCTGTCCTCCCAAGTTGTAATTATCACCGAACTCCATGGATTCTTGTTGTGTTGTTGAGAGTAAGATGCCAATGAAAATGTAAAATAAGCCATGCATTTTTAGGGGGTAACCACCCCTAAGACCCCAAAGGGTGGGGCCCCAATAACCACTAAAGTGGTTAACCATAAATGAAGCGGTCCTAAAGGCCCAACACACCCCTCAAGTTGGGTATACATTAGATATTTTCACAAGTTTTTCCATTCTTGATTCCATAAATTCATAAATATTATTAGAAATGAGGAAGTGCCAAGTACATAGTCCAAGGACCAATTATGAAATCAAAATCTTGCATAAACAAGTTATGAACTTACAACATGATACTACATAATCTAAACTAGCAAACTTATAAATCAGGTTTTGAATTTACGAGCTTTGTAAGCTTGGAGGATTTCAGATTTCTATTGAAACATGTGCATGCCTTAATTCCAAAACCAGGTGTGCCTAATAGATTATAAAATCCTCCTTGGCAAGTTCCCTTAAAACGATGGCGACAAATATTGAACATCTATGTTTTGGGACCACCATGTCCATTATAGACTAGTGTCAGAAACCTTAATGAGGGATTTCCTTCGGTGTGAACACTTTGGCCCTCCATTCTAAATGTAGAATGAAATATTTAAACTTGAAAGAAAATGTTACAAAATTCTGCAAAGCAAAGTGCTGGTGCTTTCAAAATTCAAAATAAGAAGAATTTATATGATTAATTGAATGATGACGCATGCTAATATTAATACATGATACAAATAAATGATAAATTTAAAATTATAAATACAAATTGTCCATTGCATATATTATTAGTGATTTCCACATTGATTGAAACTAAAAAGCATAAACCAATCACATATTGATATAGCAAGGGGTAAAATAATTAATAAAAATGGGCAAGCTGCTGATTTAATAAAAACTATTCAGCTTGCATGGATGATTGTCCATAGTGGAAAAATGCCTCAAGATAACAAAATATGCGATTCTTGATGCTAATGCTCCCCCAAGTTTCCAGGACACGGGAGCAAGGAAATGCACATTGAGGACATGTGGTGACACCCCCCAAAAATTTAGGGAAATTCATGGGGATGGGGGGACGTTAAGGTCCCTAGCATAGGGGGCCCCATCTCTAAAATATTAAAAAGAAAAATCCCAACAATAACAATTCATTGCATGTAAATTCATCATTGTACAATATAAATACTAAATTCAAATTTGTAAATGATACAAACATGATTGAAAAATCACCATTGTTACTATCATATTTCATATTGAATCAATGATGCATGCACATCAAAATTTCAAATTTATAACTTATAATAAAATGAAAGACATTGATTCAATTTTTAAATGGTACTAAGTAAATACTAAATTGTAGATATTTGTAATGTCCCCACTTTGGGACATCATCACAGTGCAGAGGTTTATGATGACCAGAGTAGCCAGATGGGTGTTATAGCGAGTACAGGGGTTATTGAGAGGCATTGTGAGGTCCATCTTGCATTGCTCATCATATCTCATCATTATGAGCCATTCCACACAGGTTGGCTTTGGTTCCGTTGCATTCCGATGATTTTCATGATTTTGACTATTTTGAGCTATAAGTCAATTAAATTCACTGAAGAGGTCATTTTGGGCACATTACTTGGAGGAACCTCTCAGTGTAATAGCTCATTGGAATCGGGAGGAGCAACACTACAGGATGGGATGGCTAGAAGTGACTTTCAGTGGCCAGGGAAGGCACAAGGAGAGATAAGGCGCTTTTCAGAGGTAAAAAGGTTAATTAATTAATTAAATATTAAATAAAATGAAAGTCACTTTGGAGGGACAAGGTGAGCCAAAAAGTATAAAGGAAAGGCAAGGGCCTCTACTCATGCATTCATGTTTGTCTATCATTTTGATATCTGGCTTTTAGCTACTGAGCCCAACATTGGGGGTTTTGAGGGTTTTGACTTAACAAACCCTAGAGGACGATTCAGTGATGAAAGATTCCACCTAGTTTGTCCCAAGCTTGGTCTCGGAGATGCAATACGCTCCCACACCATTCTAGTTCCATATCTACTCAGTTGTAGGAGGATTCTACATCAGTTACATGTGCAGATAGAGAGGGGGCACACCAGTTGAGGGTTTCTAGCAAGAGGGACACACCATCCATTGAGGGAGGATTCATTCTAGCTGAGGAGAAGAGATTTCGGGAATTCTAGTTATTGGGTTTTCCTTGCCGGTGTCTTGGCATCATTCTTGGTTGTTTCCGGAGGCATTTCAGCAGAGGGTTTATTTGTATTGAGATTGGGACGATTTCCCAAGAGGAGGGCGCACCATTTCTTGGAGGGTGGCTAGATCCAAGGGTCTAGCAAGTCCTTTGATGATTTGAGCACTTGGGTTTCACATGCAGCGTCCCGATCTATCATTCTAGCCGATTTTTGGAGCCATTGGAGGTCTCTAGGAGAGAGGCCAAATTATTAGGGTTTCAGCCATACAGGAGGGCGCACCACACATGGGAGGAGATTCAAATCCATAGGGTTTGAGAGGGATCTTGGAGATTCAGGCACCTGGGTTGTTCTTGCCATCACCCGATCTACTGTTTGGCATCTTTCTTGGGTGATTGGACACATTTGGCAGCAGGGCGAAATTGTTGAGGAGCTTCAGCGTTCCAGCAGGACGTGGCATCATCTAGTTAGGGTTTCTGCACTTCATACGGCCAGATCTACCTTGGCATTGGTCTTCATCTCTTATCCAGCGTTTGGATGCTTATTTTGTATTGTCGGGAGATTTTTGTAGTAGCTTCTATTGTCTATCTTCTTAGCCATCTATTGAGCATTCCAGATCGCCATCTTCATTGTAGTAGGTTCCTCTATTTTATGAATAAAAGCAGATTTGAGAAGTTTTGGCTTGTTTATCATAGTGCATATGGTTGAGGTATGTTCCATGGTTATATCTTCTTGTTTATAGTTGCATACAGACATATAAACACATTAGTAAACCCTAAGGCTGAAATCAAGAGGCCAATCAACAAGTAAACACATCTAAACAAGTAGGTCAGCGAAGTGTTTGACGAAATACCACAACCAAAAAAGTTTTTAAAAGACACCAAAATCGTGATGATCCCGACACAATGGCTTGGGATCGTTACAGTGGTATCAGAGCTTAGATTCTTGCCAGCCCGTGGGAATTAGCGCATGCATGCAGAGCCATAGAGGGGTCTTCCATAAGAGGAGATGGATATTGTGGATTTTACTAGAGAGACTGTACGTAGTAGATGGAAATACTACTATGACCTTGGTGAGGAAACTAGGTCCCTAATAACCTTCCAACAGTATTTATCCTTGAAATATCCTAGGTGGAGCACAGATGAGATTACATTCCAGGTCAAACAAGCAGAGGAATACATGGCCACAACAACTAGATGGAGGGAAGCACAGAGAAACCCCACATCCATTAGGAGCACGCAACTTTGCTACAGTTGCAAGGTGCCTTGGGAACCAGATCATAGGTGTAGGAGTAAGGGTAAGAAGCATATCCTTGAGGTGCACTATGACAGTGATGATGAGGTGTGTGAGGATGGAGAGATAGATACTCCTCTGGAGCAGTTTGATGATGAGAGTGACTCTTGCACAGGGACTAGTGATAGTGACTCTTGCACAGAGGATGATGACTTTAGCACGCTGGAGGAGGATAGTGACCCTTGTATAGTGGTGTAATGTCCCATTTTTCCTAGACAGTCAGAATACCGTGGTGGTTTACCCAGTTTCCCGTAAACCATTAGACGTATGAGTTAGGGAAATGATATTGGTAAAGTCACTTTCGAATTATAAAGTGAAAACTTAGGAAAAGTGAGTTTATTAATATTAAACCCCTCTTTGAGGGTATTTCTCTCCAAATATTAATTAAATGAAAATATTAATGGAGAAAAAGAAAAGTGGAAGAGTAAAAGGACGGATGAGAGTTGGAAAAGGGATTATTGACTATTCATTTCGAAAATTGAGTTTTGGGAGAAGAGCTCGGTGAGCAATGAGGGTTTCAGTTGGAAACCCATTTCGGCACTCGGATTCGGCAGTGAAACTATCTGTCTTAGCCGGGAGATTGGAGAAGCCATTCCGGCTTCTCATTTGCAGGTATTGGCATTGTGGTTCGAAGATCTTCATTGAGGGAAGAATTTCATTTGCAGATTTGAGGAGAGAAGGCGTTTTCTCTTGGCATGAGTGGAGAGTTTGGGCGTTTTTCCTTGAAGCTGGACGCATCCTCCATTTCCTGGCTGCGTGTGGTCGATTGGAGCTGAGATGGGCATCTTCCAAGTCGTGGTACCTTGGCTGGTCGTGGCCCCTTGCTGGTTGTCCTCTATTGGCTGCGCACTTCTCTTGCTGGCCGTTTTCTTCCACATTCACACGTGCTGCGTCCTCTTCTTGGTGCTGTGTGGGAGGTAAATGGAAGGCTGCTGCTGCTAGTCGACTTCTTTTGGGCTGTTTCTTGCATAAAGAGGGGCGTACCCTTGAGCTGGGAGCTGCCATATCACCGAAAACCGTTAGCATGACAATAAACACATAGTCACCTTCTCTAAGCTGCTCGTGGGGGCAGTTTGATGGTGTTTTCCTCTTGGCTGTGTATGAGGGTGGCTCTAGATTTCTATAGCAGACAATTTGTCCATCTTTGAGAGGTACTACAACCTCAATTTTGACTGTCATTAGTGCAGCATTATTATTCAATAAAATAACAGCCAGAGTTTGTCATTTTTGTCCAATTGAATGTGAATGTTTTCATTATTATTTTGATGGGTTTTGTTTAATATCAAATTACTACACTTGGCACTTCATTGGGGAGGTATAAGGTGTTAGAAAACCAACATATCATCAAACAAAACAAAGAGACAGACTGCTGTCCATTTAAATTTCATCTACAACAGTAAATGCAGAAGCATGCAAAGTGTTTGACGAAAGTCCTACACCAAAATAAAGGAGTTTTTTTCCACTTTTACAACATAGAATATTTCAAGTGGATAGACAGTTGGGTGGACAGGATGATAGCACCAGTACTTCAGCAGACATATCACATGGTGTTGATGACCTTACACCCCAACAGAGTGGTGACACTAGTGAGGACTCGCATGTGTTAGCACCTACATATGACCAACCTCCTAGGGTGGCAGTGACACATCTGTTGTCTTTTCAGACATCCATGATAGCCACGTCACAGGAGGATATTAGTGGCACGTCAGATATGATGGAGGAGCCTTGTGTGAGGGATGCACACCATGGACGCATAGATCCACAGATCCAGGAGGTGACACAGGACGTGTAGGTAGTTGATCCTACACTTACAGATCAACATGAGGAGATTGAGTCACATCTTTTGGAGAATCCATTAGTTGAGCAGATTGTGGAGACTGATAGGTTTATGGAGCACTTACTTCCAGGATCGACCTGCATGGATGAGGATGCACTCTTTAGCAGTCAGGATGACCGTAGCACGTGTCTGGATACATCTATATGGGATCTAGGCACAGATGATAGCAGCAGGTTGAGTGCACAGGAGGATACAACTGCTCACATTGGATACAGTATGATTCAGAGGGAGCTAGCAGTTGAGGATGATGTGCAGTTACATATGGGCAGACCCAGTGGCAGAGTAGACAATAGGCAGTTCAACACTTTACCTTCTGTAGAGAGTGTGGTGGAGGATTTTAGTGATGGCACTAGCAGTGAGAGGCATGAGGTGGTACCTTAGCATGACTATGATCAAGAGTCACACCACTTAGCAGGATAGTTGAGAGTTAGTGAGGCTATGATCATGACAACCACTAGACGTTTTGATGACACACATGCATTAGTGGTCGATTACTGCTGGGAGGCATCAGTGGCACATGGTAGTGCAGATGAGGGATTTTCCATGGATGACTTTCACACTCTCCGGGAGAGAGTATCTATGATGAGGACCGATTACCAACAGTTGTTGACTGACATGGACTACTTATTGAGGATTGGTGAGATGTATCATGAGGCTCTAAGGGAGCAGGAGTTAGAGGTGGACAGACTTACTTAGGAGTTGGAGAGCACTCAAGGATTCTTGAGAGGCACACAGACAACCCTTCAAGAATCAGAGTCCAGGTCAGATGAGTCTCTTGAGGAGATTCGTCAGAGATCCACTTCATCCGTCTTAGTGGACACTCAAATGTATTTGTCAATCACGTTGATAGAGGATGTGGGTGATCTAGCAGAGGAGCACCAGTTGATGGAGGACACTTCCATTTGGGTTCCGAGAGCGGTTGATCTCCATGTAGAGGTTAATCCAACAGTATGCCCAGTATCTATGATGCAACATGAGTCTACGGGAGACGACATGAGTATGCCGGAGCATACAGTGATTAGTGATAGCTCATCGGTACATGCTGAGATATATGGTGGGATTCAGAGGGGTGTACTGTCTTG
Source organism: Picea engelmannii (assembly GCA_009831015.1). Taxonomy (NCBI): domain Eukaryota; kingdom Viridiplantae; phylum Streptophyta; class Pinopsida; order Pinales; family Pinaceae; genus Picea; species Picea engelmannii. Next base: position 243,580 of record ML798881.1, read on the forward strand.
CAGGGAGGAGACACACTTAGGGCTTGATCATCATGCTAGGGCATGGAGATTTTTGGACAGGTACTTCTTCTACAAAGGTATCTTCACTGATACAGTTTCTGGACAACAGGTCTAATGGTTAAGGTATTTGAGCTGGAGGACCCGGGAGAGGAGGATTCAGGATGTATGCCAGGGGCAGACAGCCATGGTCAGAGTAGTACATGGCCAACAGGGTGATCTTCGACAGAGGTTAGCATGGGACCCAAGGATTGCAGGATTGAGCATTTCACTGACTGACAGGGGAGAGTGTACCATTGCAGGGGAACGTTATTCTAACTTTCCATTGAGCTTCAATATTGAGAGGAGCGCATCGCTTGCGGCTGTCTCACGGAGGTCTTGCGACACCTCGTTCGTGCATCAACATGTGCAGTTGATGGAGGCCGTGTGGATCTTGGTAGAGACTTGGAGGATGGACTCATTCCGAGATGAGGCCATGTGTCATATGCAAGAGACTCACAGAGTTGGTTTATCTTAGGATTATGCTTCCCAGGGGTTAGCAGTTCATGGCTTGTTATGGGACCCAGGGGCCAGAATGTATGAGTGTTCATTTTTGTATGGGTTCTACTGTGTATCCCACAGGTGGACATGGGATCCTGGTATTTTACTTGGTGGGATTTGGTTATTGCTTGAGGGCAAGCAATTTTCTACCAGGGAGGACTGTAATGTCCCCACTTTGGGACATCATCACAATGTAGAGGTTTATGATGACTAGAGTAGCCAGATGGGTGTTATGGCGAGTACAGGGGTTATTGAGAGGCATTGTGAGGTCCATCTTGCATTGCTCATCATATCTCATCATTATGGGCCATTCCACATAGGTTGGCTTTGGTTCCGTTGCATTGCGATGATTTCCATGATTTTGACTATTTTGAGCTATAAGTCAATTAAATTCACTGAAGAGGTCATTTTGGGCACATTACTTGGAGGAACCTCTCAGTGTAATAGTTCATTGGAATCGGGAGGAGCAACACTACAGGATGGGATG
>ML798881.1:244920-285326 GCA_009831015.1 Picea engelmannii
TAAGGCGCTTTTCAGAGGTAAAAAGGTTAATTAATTAATTAAAGTGATTTAATTAATTAATTAAATATTAATAAAATGAAAGTCACTTTGGAGGGACAAGGTGAGACAAAAAGTATAAAGGAAAGGCAAGGGCCTCTACTCATGCATTCATGTATGTCTATCATTTTGATATCTGGCTTTTAGCTACTGAGCCTAGCATTGGGGGTTTTGAGGGTTTTGACTTAACAAACCCTAGAGGACGATTCAGTGGTGAAAGATTCCACCTAGTTTGTCCCAAGCTTGGTCTCGGAGATGCAATACGCTGCCACACCATTCTAGTTCCAGATCTACTCAGTTGCAAGAGGATTCTACATCAGTTACATGTGCAGATAGAGAGAGGGCGCACCAGTTGAGGGTTTCCAACAAGAGGGGCACACCATCCATTGAGGGAGGATTCATTCTAGCTGAGGAGAAGAGATTTCAGGAATTCCAGCTATTGGTTTTCCTTGCAGGTGTCTTGGCATCATTCTTGGTTGTTTCCGGAGGCATTTCAGCAGAGGGTTTATTTGTATTGAGATTTGGATGATTTCCCAAGAGGAGGGCGCACCGTTTCTTGGAGGGTGGCTAGATCCAAGGGTCTAGCAAGTCCTTTGATGATTTGAGCACTTGGGCTTCCATTGCAGCGTCCCGATCTATCATTCTAGCCAATTTGTGGAGCCATTGGAGGTCTCTAGGAAAGAGGTTGAATTATTAGGGTTTCAGCCATCCAGGAGGGCGCACCACACATGGGAGGAGATTCAGATCCATAGGGTTTGAGAGGGATCTTGGAGATTCAGGCACCTGGGTTGTTCCTGCCATCTCTCGATCTACTGTTTGGCATCTTTCATGGGTGATTGGACACATTTGGCAGCAGGGTCGAATTGTTGAGGAGCTTCAGCATTCCAACAGGACGTGGCATCATCCAATTAGGGTTTCTGCACTGCATACGGCCAGATCTACCTTGGCATTGGTCTTCATCTCTTATCTAGCCTTTGGAGGCTTATTTTGTATTGTCGAGAGCTTTTTGTAGCAGCTTCTATTGTCTATCTTCTTAGCCATCTGTTGAGCATTCCAGATCGACATCTTCATTGTAGCAGGTTCCACTATTTTATGAATAAAAGAAGATTTGAGATGTTTTGGCTTGTCTATCATATTGCATATGGTTGAGGTATGTTCCATGGTTATATATTCTTGTTTATAGCTGCATACACACATATAAACACATCAGTAAACCCTAAGGCCGAAATCAAGAGGCCATTCAGCAAGTAAACACATCTAAACAAGTAGGTCAGCGAAGTGTTTGACGAAATACCACAGCCAGAAAAGTTTTTAAAAGGCACCAAAACCGTGATGATCCTGGCATAATGGCTTGGGATCGTTACAATATTGAAGTTTGAAATAGTAAATTAAAATTAATCAAAAATAGTTAAGGGTGATGAGTGAAAGACTTGGTTATGAATATCTAGAATCAAAACTGAAAATTAGCAATGGACAGTGAAAACAAAAAGTAGCTAAAAGAAATCAACATCATATGAGCATCAAGGAGTCAATGCCGTTGACTGGTCCTCTACATCCGTCTGTTGTATGAAGGCATTAGGACTATCATTGGGAGTGTTGTTGTTGATTGCAACTTCATGAGACATTCTCCAGGTCATTCTCCTCTGGACTGAGTTGAGACGATCTGTGAGAGAGCCCATGTGATGGGTGTGTCATACTCCTCTGGACTGAGTTGAGATGACGTGTGGTCTCTTGTTGTTCTCCTCTGGACTGAGTTGAGACGACTTGAGATGGTCTCCTGTCAGACTCCTATGGGATTAGTTGAGTTGACTTGAGATGGCTCTCCAGATGGTACTCCTTGTTAGAATATATAAGATGGTGTGCTCATACTCCTTATATCTTAGAATATATAAGATGGTACTCCTTGTTAGAATATATAAGAATATATAAGATGGTGTGCAACAAGTATGGAAAGATGCAATGGTGGAAGAATATCAATCCATGATGAAAAATGATGTATGGGAAGTGGTCCCAAGACTGGAAGGAAAATCAGTGGTCACTTCCAAGTGGTTGTTCAAAATCAAGCATGCAGTTGATGGAAGTATTGAGAAATACAAAGCGAGATTTGTGGCTCGTGGTTTTTCTCAAAAGGAAGGTATTGACTATGATGAAACATTCGCACCTGTTGCAAGGCACACATCCATCAGGACCATCATATCCCTCACTTCAGTTCTGGGTTGGAAACTTCACTAGATGGATGTAAAGACTGTATTCCTCAATGGTCAAGTTGAGGAAGAGGTATATATAGAACAACCAGAGGGTTTCATGGTTCATAGAGCGCACTATATGGGTTGAAAAATGCACCAAGGGCTTGGTATGCGAGAATTGACAGTTATTTTCAGAGCTTGGACTTCTCCAAGAGTGTAGCTGATCCGAACCTCTATTTCAAAGTAATAGAAAATCATCCCCTAATTTTGGTTGTATATGTTGATGATTTGTTCCTTACAGGAGTGGAACAACTAATAGCTCAGTGTAATGGGAGCTCACTTCTGAATTTGAAATGAAAGACATTGGTGTCATGGATTACTTCCTTGGTTTGGAGGTATGGCAAAGGTCAGATGGAATTTTTCTTTCTCAAGGAAAATATACAGTTGATATACTGTGCAGATTTGGTATGCTAGATTGTAAATCCATGTCAACACCCATGGTATCTAACTTAAAGAAGTTACATGAGTCAGATTCTGGATCAGACTTGGTGGACCCATCCTTGTATAGGTAGCTTATTGGATCCTTGATGTATTTGATCCATACAAAGCCAGATATATGTTTTGATGTAAGTGCCTTGAGTTAGTTCATGTCTGAGCCAAGACACAGACATTGGATTGCTGCTAAACATATCCTCAGATATTTGAGAGGATCTATTGCATATAGACTTAGATACACTTCCAGTGGAGGTGTGTTGCTTCATGGTTATGCTGATCAGATTGGGCTGGGAGTTTAGTGGATTAGAAGAGTACTTTAGGATATTGTTTTAGCTTGGGTTGAGCTATGATATCTTGGTCAAGCAAGAAACATGGCTCCATAGCACAGAGTACAACTGAAGCAGAGTATATAACAACCAGTAATGCGAGTAGAGAAGCAATATGGTTGAGAAAGCTTTTGTCTGGTTTGTTTCAAGAGAGGTTAGAAACAACTGTTATCCCTTGTGATAACCAGAGCTGTTTAAAGCTCACAGAGAACCCCGTCGTCCATGACAGATCAAAGCATATTGAGATGAAATATCATCTCATTAGACATGGTCCAAATACGTACTATCAAGCTGCAGTACATTCGTATCGATGATAAGATAGTAGATATTTTGACTAAGCCTCTGTTTCTCGGAAAAATTGTGTACTTTCGAGACAAGCTTGGTATGGCAGAAAATGTGTCGCTCACTGAGAGGGAATAACATCATCAGAAGACATTCTCCAATGAGAGGCCTTTGTTGAGATTATGTACCTTGGGAAGTGTTCCCCATGTGTTTGTGAGCTCCTAAACACATGTGGGAAATACTATGTACTTTGTGCCTTTTACTTTATGTCTAATTTCACTTTGACTTAGGAGATTTAAGTCAAAAAGTGAAATTTGGTCATTTTAGCCTAAATGACTATTAATTCACTTTGTGCATGAATTAGGAGACATAAAGTGAACTTAGGGAACTTAACCCAAAGTGGGTTTGATAGTGAGATTATTATGGGATGATCTCAACCATTGATTGGACATGAGATATGATGATCTAACCGTCCATTCATTAGGTTTTCTTATGGAGGTTCAAGAGTGGCGCAAAGGCCAAGCAGGAGCTCATTCACTCATTTGTTCACTTGGAGAGTTTGAGAGAGAGCATGAGCTTGAGGTTTCAGGTTATGGTTGAGGAAAGCTTGGGCACTTCTATCCATGGAGGCAACCAACAAGCTTAGGTCCTCAGTTATTTAGTGGAGAGGTTCTTGCTTGGAGGAGGGCCCACTTGGTGAGGAGGGTGCATCATCAACAGGGAGGACTTTTAAAGCTCATACTGCAGTGAGGTTTGTTTCAGAGGGAGGCTACAATTTAGTATCAGAGTACTGTGGGAGGGTTTCTCCATCAGAGGTTCCAGTTGGTAGAGAGCTCCATTTCAGTGGTCTTGACAACATTTATGGAGGGCGCACTTGCTTCAGTTGGACTTGTGTTGCAGCGTGGATCAAGCTGCTATTGTATCAGGTTCTTCTGTATATTGTACTTTCTGTATTCCACCTTATATTCTCCCTATATATACACTTATATTCCAAATTGGTTTTCCCCAGGGGGGTTTTATCCAGGGGGTTTTTATCCAGGGGGGTTTTATACACAGTATTTTTCAGTAGTAAAGATCTCTAGGTGTGTTACATATATTTTGGTATGCATGTGCTAACCTTTGGTGACAAAAACTACATGTTAGAGCACCTAAATGGCCTATGTAACCGTAACAAATCATCGAAGAAATTACTGAACAGTTTGCTGTCCTAAAACAACACCAAACCATTGTTAGACAGTTGAAGCTTAGAGCCAACTTGAGGTCAAAGACAGACCTAGTTGGGAGCTTGATCGGACCTGGAAAATCTTCAACCTTAAGTGGCCACCTTGAAGCTAGCTAGGGAGATTTGGAGAATCAACTAGTCTTGTGAGTCATGGAAAAAGTCAAGATGAACTTACAAACCTTGTGAGCCAGGATAAAATTCAGGATGAAGGACATGCTGCAAGAAACCTTGTGAGCCTAGTGCAAAAGTCAAGGACAAGAAATTCTCCAAGACTGCCTTGTGTGTCAAGGCTGACTTGAGACTTGGAGAAAAGCCTTGTGAGTCAAGGCAAGAAGAAACTGCCATCAGTCTTGTGAGCTTTGTGTGTCAAAGCAAAAGTCAAGACAAGTCTTGTGAGCTTTGTGTGTCAAAGGAAAAGTCAAGACAAGGTAATTTGAAAAGTTCTCCTAGGTCTTCAAGGTGAGCTATGAGCATTCCTTAGGGATTGGACACCCCTAAGTGAAATAACTCGCAGTTGACCATGGTTAAGGAGAACTGGATGATCACATTCCATGATCTTTATCTGCATAAGGTTACAAAACTTCTTGTGATATATTGATCCTGTGTGGATGTCAACAAGTCAATGATAATGTGGAATGACTAGAAAGAATTGTGTGAAAATGGATGCCTGAAGAATACCCTCTTTGCTGAGAGGGAGTGTTTAATTTTGAGCAGCTGCCGAAGTTATTCTTTTTCAAGCAGCCCTCCTAGCTGCCCTCTTCCAAGAAACCCTCCTAGCTGCCCTCTTCAAGCTGGCCTCTTCCTAACTGCCCTCCTCTAACCGACCTGGGTAAGTCGACGACCTACCCTAGCTAAGGCGACCCTATCCTAAGTTTATAACCTAACCTCTATCCTATATAAAGAGAGGGAGGCGCCCTCACTTGACATTAGTTTTTATATGAGCTAACTCATTTCTGGAGGCAACAACTCTGAGGTGTGCGAATACTATTCTGGAGCAACAACTTAACTCTATTATGAGGCAGCAGCTAGGCTATTCTGGGCAGCAGCTAGCAACTGATAACTCTTTCTGTATAAGCTATTTTACTCTGTTCTAAGAGATATTATGGACAGCAACTGAGGCACTTCTGTAGCTGCTGATATCCCTGTTTTGGACAACAATTAAAGGTTGTTCTGGAAAACAACTCAAGGGCAGATTTGACTCAGCCTTAAGGGCACATTTGGGACATCAAAAGCTATAGCAAGAGCTACAGGTCAGAGGGAAGATCAAGGTAAAAGTGAAGATGCAGAAACAACAATCAGAACTATTGTCTTGTCTCTCTCTTTCTAGAAGAGTCTTGTAAGTTCATTGTACTTGTTTGACTAATCAATTTATCACAAAAGTTTGCTGGGTTTTCTTCCCCTCGAGGTTTTCCCAGGATAAATACTTGTGTCTTTATGAATGATTGTTCTTATGCTTCAGTTTATCTGCTAAAGTTTTAAAAGAACATTGCTGTTATCTTTTGTATCTGTTTATGCTTGAAAATTAACGAGCATGTATTCACTCATTGCATTCAAATAATGCATTCAAGCATCTGTACCATGTTTGTATGCATAACCACAACTCGCACACTTACATAATTTAGTTATTCACATTTACTCAATGCATCCTTTCATTGATTCAAGAATCCCATATTCCTATGTCATGTATTCCACCATGATGAGTTCGAAGGTCTAGCTAACACTTCGACACATCATCCAACCACCTCCTCAATATTTGCTCGACCATCTGGACACTTTCCTCTTTATCCCAACACAACATCAGGAATATACCCTTTCTCTACTAAATAGTCCCTCAGGTGTACTAGAAGGCATTTCCTTTTTCTTCTTTGCAGTCCCTCAGGAAACTCTTCCCCTCTAATGGTGCTCTTAGTGTTGGCAAAAAGGTTACAGTCTAGGACACTAATACAAGTAGGGAGACCATTGGACACTTGTGTAGCTCTATAGCCTTTCCATATCCAACATCACTATGGACTCACACATGACTAGCTCATATGGCTTTTTAATTTCACAACAGGATCACAAGTCATGAATTCCCTTGGTTATTAGTTCATAACCAACACAGATGACATAGCATTTTATCCCATAATATTAAACAACTTTTATATGTCTAAGGCTTCTTGCTTTACCACATCAGGTGGAATGTCATTCACATAAATGCATTCAAGTCACACAATATATCAATTGATGATATCAAATCCTAGCTGAAGGAATTCAGACCTAAATTCCCTTCAGTATCTATGCAACATAAACATATTAAATGTTGAAATATTGTAACTTCGAAGAATATTCTAATTATATTTAATTCATTATATTATAGATCCAATCCCCTTTTGTGGATTGATCATGGTGGGTCTTGTATAAGACCAAATCCCCTTTTGTGGATTGGTCAAACCATATTTATATGGTGGTATTTGTAAAGTCAACCCTTAGTGTTTATAATGTGGTTTTAACCACTCCTAGAAGAAGTCGGCCCTACTAAGTGAAGCGACATAACCCTAGCGCCTCCTTAACTAGTATTTATATGTGAGGATGGTGCCTCACTTATACACTCACTCATCCAATGTGCATATCTTGAAGGCAATTGTAGTTGCAGGAGGAAGGAGAAGAGAGGTGCATGCTCAGTCTTAGTTTATTCTTGGTGTTTTGGTCTTAGTCTTGGCATTGTATTGACAATCTATTATTGAGGAAGTTTTTGCTGGGTTTTCTCCCCCATGAGGGTTTTCCAAGATAAAATGTTGCGTACCTTGTGATTGTGTTTCTTTCAGTGATCCTCTATATGCTATTGTTTTGGAAATGCATTGAATGCTCACGTAATTTGGAAATAACCTAATAACAACAATAAAAACTTAACATGGTATCATAGCTATTGATGATTGCAGCTATGTGAGACATTCTCCAGCTTACAAACCTGTGAGGTGTGGATCATTGTAGCTATGTGAAGTCTTTCTCTCAGCTTACAAACCTGAGAGAAAGCCCCTAAGAAGGGTACGTGGTTCCTGCTTGAGACAGAGCTGGGAACGTAGAGATGACCTCCTCCATTCAGAGAGTTGAGAAGAAGTCCAGATGATTATCCAGTGGAAAAGCGATCTGTTGAGTTAGGACGTGCCTGTGGCTGAGCACAAGGTGAACGTGTGAAATCCCAAAGTGCTGGGTGCATTGCCATGAAAACATAAATGAAGATGATGTATTAGCCTCCTCCGAGCAACAAAGTTGACAAGAAGACTCCAGATGATTCTCCTGTTGGTGGCAGTGGGAAAGCAGATCTGTAGAGTGGACGTGCCTGTGGACGAGCATAGGTGAACGTGTGAAGACCTAGTTCTTCTGTGTAATGCAGTAAATCAGAGCTATGACATCCCTATGGATGTGCCCCTAGTGGATGAGCACTAGTGGGTGTATTAGATCCTTTGCTATATATTGTTCAAGATTTAGACCTACCTGTAACCCTAATTGTCATGTAAAGGGTACATGTCGGCCCTACCTTATTGTGTCTAATAATAAATGTAAAAAACAATTAATCTGGATAATATTAATTATAATAATAATATATTATGCTTTAGAGAGGTCGACCTTGTTGTGCCAATAGATACTTCAGTTGATAGGACAAGTCTAATATAAGTAAAGGGAAATCTTCCTTTGTAGAATCATGTATTTCTTGGGAGTTTGGAAATTTCAGCAAGTATACTTCTTTGGAAAAAGGTGCACACCTCTCTTGGGCGCTAGAGTTGTAGGGTTTGAGCACCCTCTTGTGTGCTAGGTCTTTCTTGGTGGCAAAGGTCTTTCTCTTGAAGATTATAGCAAAGGATTTGGCTGGGTTTTCTTCCCTTGTTGAGAAGGGTTTCCTAGGATACATTTTGTGTTCTTGTGCACGGTGCTTCTTCTTGTGATCTTGGTTGCTTCAACATTTATGGTTATGGTAAAATGTTAAAATGGAATGAACATCATGCTTAACCTAATGCTTATGAAAAATCAGCAAGAGCTTGACTGAATAAAGCATCTTTCACTAGGTATCTAGACGTCACTATTGTCGTACAAGAAAATTAGGGCAACACATCTTTTGGCAGCTTGAGTGAACTTTTCCAGTGGCCAGATTCTCTGGAAAGTCAAACACTAGTTTTGACTGGTACCAGAAAACTTGAACCAGTACCAGAAGTACCAGTCCAGAATTGCGCAGGTCAAGTTTCAAGGGGTAAAACTTGGAATTTTCTGAAACAGTCAGCTCCAACAAACTCGCCTCAACCCAGCGCATTTCCTAGTAAGCTTAGTTTCAATTTTTGAGCATTTTCATTTTCTCGTCATTTTCTTAGCTCTAGGTCAAGAAGTCTACAAGCACCAAGATTGTTGACAAGTTAGAAGGTGTGGAAAAATTCCGTGCCTGGAAGTACAAAATTGGACTCATTCTCGAAGAGAATGACCTTACAAAATTCATAAAATAAAATGTACCGAAACTCGAAGAAGAAGCAACCAAAGCGAAGTATAAGAAGGATATGATTAAGGCCAAAAGAATAATTGTAGATTCCATTAAAGACCACTTGATCCCTCAAGTGTCTTCTAAGAATACTCCAAAATATATGTTTGATGCCCTAACCAGAATGCATGAAGGAAAGAGCATCAACAGGAAGATGAATTTGAGAACCCAACTTAAGAATACAAAGATGCATAAAGGAGAAACAATTCAAGACTATTTCTCTAGGGTTTGTCAATTCAAGGAATAGTTAGAGGCAATTCAAGGAACTCATAATGCCAACTCTTAATGGTCTCACAAGAGCTTGGGATGCCTTCATCGAAACTATTTGTGCAAGAAAAGAGAAACTCCAATTTGACAGTTTATGGAAAGAATGTGTTCAAGAAGAACCAAGAGTGGCCAACCGAGAATCCGTCCTATTAAGAGATGAAGATCAAGCCCTAGCTGCTCATGCTAAAGGAGGAAAGAAAAAGTCTCATTTTCAAAAGGAGACCCACTTTTATAAAAAATCTCACCCACCAAAGAGATTCCAGAAATATCATAAGGGTCAAAGAAAGGGAAAAGATTTCTCCTCTTATCAATGTTATCATTGTGATAAGATGAGACACATTGCTAAGAATTGCCCTGCCAAAAGGGAAGAATAAAAGAAGAGAAATAACGAAAGACATCATGCCCATGCAACTGAAGATGATGAGCCACCCAAGAAGTTGACTAAAGAAGAGATTGAAGATTATGTTTTGTTTTCCTCCCTCTCAGGATCTGTGACACCTGAAGAGGATACCCCGCTCATAGATAGCAGTGCTTCTAAGCACATGACATGTCGGAAAAACATTCTCTCTAGCCTTACATAAAGGACTTCCCCTAGAAAGTTTCACTTGGAGATGATTATCAATACCCTATCAAAGGAATGGGAGAATCCACCTACAAACTTGATTTAGGAACTCCGATGAGAATGAAGGATGTACTCTATGTACCAAGCTTGACAAAGAACTTACTTTCTATTTTAGCTCTAGATAAGAAAGGTTTCAGGGTTGCATTCATAGATGGTGAAGTTCTTATGTTGCCTAAAGGAAAAACCATAGAAGATGCAGTTGTTATTGGAACAAAAGAAGGTGGTTTGTACAAGTTAAAAGGTCACTCAGATGTAGCCTTGACTCACTCTATTGAAAGTCCTTGTGAACTTTGGCATAGAAGACTAGCTCACATCAACTGCAAAGCCTTACCATATGTAAACAAGGTAGTTATAGGTTTACCAAAATTAAAAGTTGATCATGAAGGTGTATGCAAGGGATGTGCTCAAGGAAAGAACATAAAGAATCCTTTTTCAAAGAACGACAATAAAGCATAAGGAATCTTGGAGCTTGTCCACTCAGATGTATGCGATCCAATGCCATCAATCTCTCTAAGAGGGTATGCATGCTATGTATCTTTTATTGATGATTACTTTCATAAGACTTGGGTTTATTTCTTGAAGTCAAAAGATGAAGTACTCGAAAAGTTCAAGGGATTCAAAGCCTTGGTAGAAAACCTCTCCGAAAGGAAAATCAAGATACTCAGGTCAAGCAATGGAGGAGAGTACACTTCAAATGAATTTGGAAGCTTTTGCTGGGATTAAGAGGGAGCTAACCACTCTCTATAATCCTCAACAAAATGGTGTAGCAGAAAGAAAGAATAGAACAATTATGGAAGTAGTAAAGACTATGATTCACGATCAAGATCTTCCAATGCACTTATGGGCTAAAGCAGCAAGAACAACAGTATATGTCCAAAACAAATTTTCCCATAGTGCACTTGGATTCAAAACTCCCGAAGAAATGTTCACTAGAAAGAAGCCAGAAGTAAGCCATCTCAAAATATTTGGTTGTCTAGTATTTGTACACATTCCAAAAGAAAAGAGAACTAAGTTGGATCCTTCAAGAAAGAAGGGAATATTTGTTGGACACTGTGAGGTCTCTAAGGCCTTCATAATTTGCATACCAGGTTACCATCATATTGAGATCAACAGAGATGTAACCTTTGATGAAGATGCAACACTCAAAAGATCAAGGAAATGCCAACTTGAAGAAGTATATGAAGAAGAACCTATATCTCCCAGAGTTGCAGAACCCGAGAAGGAAGTTACAGTTACCCCTGATGATGAGATTCCATAAGATCATGATATGATAGAATCTCAAGAACCTCCCCATATGACGATCTCTCACAAGAGAAAGCCAACTTGGGCAAAATAACTTATTCAAGATGCAGAGAAGTATGGTGCCCCAGAAAGAACCACGAGACAAAGCAAGAACCCTAAGACATTCTCCAACTATATGGCCTTGATGTGTGATCTCATAGAAAAGGAACCTACTTGCTTTGAAGAAGCCGTTTAGAAGAAAGAATGGATGGATGCCATGACAGAAGAATACCAATCCATTATAAAGAATGATGTATGGGAAGTAGTTCCCAGACCAAAGAACAAAGATGTGGTATCTTCCAAGTGGATATACAAAATAAAACATGCAGGGGACAAAAGTATTGAAAAACATAAGGCAAGATTTGTGGCTCGTGGTTTTTCTCAAAAGGAAGGTATTGACTATGAAGAAACATTTGTTCCTATAGCCAGATACACTTCTATCAGAACTATCATAGCTCTTGCAGCCAAAATGAAGTGGAAGTTACACCAGATGGATATGAAAACAACTTTCTTAAATTGTGTTATTGAAGAAGTGTATATAGAACAACCATAAGGGTTTGAAGTTGAAGATAGAAGGACTCATGTCTGCAGGTTGAATAAAGATCTGTATGTGCTGAAGCAAATTCCTAGAGCTTGGTATGGCAGAAATTATAGTTTTCTGACGAGCTTGGGATTTACCAAGAGTAAAGCTGATTCTAACCTCCACTTCAAGGTTATGAATGATGAGCCAGTTATATTACTATTACATGTGGATGATTTATTCCCGACTGGAGATGAAAAGCTCATCACAGATTGTAAGAAGAAGCTCTACACAGAGTTTGAGATGAAAGAGCTAGGCCCAATGCATTATTTCTTAGGTCTTGAAGTTTGGCAGAGCCCAAAGAAGATCTTCCTTAACCAAGGGAAGTATGCAGTTGAAATATTGAAGAGATTTGACATGTTGGAATGTAAAGCCATGAACACACCCATGGAAACGAATTTGAAACTCCTGGTTGATACTTCGTCAGAGTTGGTTGATGCTACTCTATACAGACAAATTATTGGATCGTTGATGTATTTGACGAATACCAAGCTAGATATATGCTTTGCTGTGAACACCTTGAGTCAATGTTTAGTAGAGCCTACACGTGTTCACCTTGTAGCTGCAAATCATGTGATGAGATACCTTAAGGGTACGTTGGATTATGGTCTTTGTTATATTGGAGATCGTGACTTCAGACTGTATGGTTATACTGATTCAGATTGGGATGGAAGTGCTTCAAACAAGAAGAGCACTTCAGGATGATGTTTCAGTTTGGGGTCAACCATGACTTCATGGCAAAGCAGGAAGCAATCCAATATTGCTCTCAGCACGGAAGAAGCGGAATACATTGCAGCATGTTCCGCCAGTTGTGAAGCCATATGGCTTCAGAAGTTGTTGACAGGTCTGTTTGATCTAGAGATGGAAGCCATCATGATTTTATGTGATAACCAGAGTTGCATAAAGATGATGGAGAACCCAATGTTCCATGATAAGTCGAAGCACATAGAGATCCAGTATCACTACATTCGTGATATGGTGCAGAGGGGAGCTGTAAAGCTCCAATATGTTGGCACAGATAAGCAGGTTGCAGATGTGTTGACCAAGCCTCTGTCTCGTGTGAAGTTTGAGTACTTCTGAGACAGGCTTGGTGTTGTTCGAAAGGACCTCCCTCGAAAAGGGGAGTGATGTTGATGATATTATGGTATCCTGACCAACAACGGGTAGCTCCATTAGGATTTTATATTCTAGGGGATTGGTCATCCCTGGGCAGATCCCGAAGGTCCGGTAAAGACGGTCTGTCAGAGTACCTATGCATGTATATGCCAGTTGTGGTCAATAGTGGTAGCTCTGTTAGGATTTTATATCCTAGGGAATCTTATGATTCCTGGGCAGATCCCAAAGGTCCAGTAAGGACAGTTTGTCAAAGTACCACGTGGTAGCTTGTTAGGATTTTATATCCTAGGGAATCTTATGATTCTTGGGCAGATCCCGAAGGTCCGGTAAGGACAGTCTGTCAGAGTACCACAAATGTTGTTGTTGATGCACTTGCCTCATTCTGTTGCCATATGTTGATGATGTTGTTGTTTCAGCCTCGTGTTGTTGATGATGTTGTATCAGGCTCATGTTGTTGTTGATGTTGTACCAACCTCGTGCTGGTGATATTGTTGTTCTAGCTTCATGCTATCGATGTTGATGTTTCAACTTCATGCTGATGATGTTACTCCAGCTCCATGCTATGAACGATGATGATATTGATGATGAGAAAAACTTCCGATGACTTATAGATGTGCCAGTCAGTGTTCCAGATGATGATGATGATGATGATGTTGCCCTCTCTTTCTGTTGATGATGTTGTATTGGGTCATGTCAGTAGAATACCCTTCTCGTTAAGGGGGAGTGTTGAAATATTGTAACTTCGAAGAATATTCTAATTATATTTAAGTCATTATATTATAGATCAAATCCCTTTTTGTGGATTGATCATGTCGGGTCTTGTATAAGACCAAATCCCCTTTTGTGGATTGGTGAAACCATATTTATATGGTGGTATTTGTAAAGTTGGCCCCTAGAGTTTATAAAGTGGTTTTAATCACTCCTAGAAGAAGTCGGCCCTACTAAGTGAAGAGACATAATCCTAGCGCCTCAACTAGTATTTATATGTGAGGATGGTGCCTCACTTATACACTCTCACACTCACTCATCCAATGTGCATATCTTGAAGGCAGTTGTAGTTGTAGGAGGAAGGAGAAGAGAGGTGCATGCTCAGTCTTAGTTTATTCTTGCTGTTTTGGTCTTAGTCTTGGCATTGTATTGGCAATTTATTATTGAGGAAGTTTTTGCTGGGTTTTCTCCCCCATGAGGGTTTCCCAGGATAAAATGCTGTGTACCTTGTGATTGTGTTTCTTTCAGTGATCCTCTATATGCTGTTGTTTTGGAAATGCATTGAATGCTCATGTAATTTGGAAATAACCTAATAACAACAGTAAAAACTTAACATTAAATCCATATCTACATGGCTGCCATCTTCATCTTTGATGTTACCTGATCAATTGGTGTCTTATTGAGGTTCACATACTCTTTAACCAACTTCTTGATCAACATTATTTTATCGTTGTCCTTCTTCATAAGGGTCGCTGTCATATGCAGCAGTGTCATCAACATTTTCAAACATGCTATGCTATTGCCATTTCTGGTTACACAATTACATCAATCATATTTAATTATGATGCCATACTCATGGCATCTGTAAAAACATACTAATCTTCACCAATATCTATATGCACTATCAACATATACGCACTATGCATTATTTCTCGACATGCCCACTTGTGCTTACTCATTCCAATTATTTTATTCTTTTGCATTTCTAAAATTCTCAAGCCTTAATTATCTTTACATATAAATCTCAAAGAAAGATATATATATATATATATATATATATATATATATATACACACACACACACAAAACAAGAGAAAAGTGAAGGAAATTTTCTTTTCAATTCCTTTGCACGGCATGGATTTTGCACAACATAACCGATTCAATTCATGGCCTTTCTTCCAATCATACAGTGGATCATCAGCTATGATTTTCTCACCAAGTAGCAATTCACAACATGAACAAACATTTGTATTTTCTATTGTTATAAACATACAACTCTACTTCTATTAACAGAATAAAGTTTAAGGTGAGAAAATCCCCTTCATTAATAGGTCTGCCTTGCTAACCATGTTCACCAATTGGAACAAATTCCTGAACATCCTGTAACTTTCTATAACATTGTTGCAGCTTCTTGTGCTGTGTTGGGCAGCTTTCTTTGCTGTCTTGGGCTGACCTCATGTCCCATTTGACTATGACAACAGTGCTCTACTCTGTTATGTATCATTGCTTCCTTTCCTGGAATATTTCTAGCCATACCCAAGTTGGCCTTTCCTCATTTGCAACAATAAGCTTCATTCACTGCATCCTTTCCTTGGCCAATTCTGTCCCAACAATAAATTTTCAACTTTTCTAGCACACCATAGTGTTGCAATTATATCACTCCAGCTTCATATGGGCTCATTTCAAGTCTATTTTACTTTGCAGCCAAATACACTTCTTATTTCATGTGCCTTCTTTATACTTCGATTCTGGAAGTAACTACAATTGTTATGTCTTGCTTTGATTTGCTTCCCTTGTACTCATAATGCACTCAACATTCCCTATGATCATTCTCATCCAACAATTCACATCCCATGCCCTTATCTCTAGTTGTCATAAGCTTTATCTAACTTTGGAATTCGCTCTTCATTCTGTTGGATTATTCTCAACCAACTTCAACTTGGTCTTATAAGACAATTCCATGCTATGGAATGCTTTATTCCTCCATTAGCAGCTTCCGAGTTGGTGAAAATTCATTATTTCTTTCATATTCTTTACACATAAGTTGTTAGTTTATAACCTGCAACTCTTCCAAGTATACATACAACTTACCATAGAGATGAGTTAGTTATGTTGATCCAGACATACTTTTCCTTATGAGTATCCATTCAAATTTTAAAAACACCAGAAATTGTTGAAAGGCAGCAGGGCATATGCATTACAAAGATGAAATCTAAAATAATCAAGAATTAGTTATTACATGATAAGAGATTTAAAACATTAGTTCTGCAATGATCGTTATGAAAGTTGAAACATCGAGATAAAATTTTGATGCCTGATTAAATTTTTTTTTTTCTTTCATTTAAATTTTTTATTTTTCTCTCTCCAAAGAAACAATTCGTGGGATTTTTCCCTCCCCCAGAATTTCCGGATGGAGGGGGTCGTCAACTGCTAGGTGCAAGAGTAACTGGTAATTCAGCAGGACTCGGGAATTAATCTCGTGACTTCCTCCTTGAACAGTTTGGCTTTTATGTAGTTTCAATATAATTTCCAAAACGATTTCTTGTTTAAATTAGTAGACGTTACTGAATGTACGCTGTCCTAGATATCTGACATTTTTCCTTTTACTCTTGCTGATGTTCGTGTGCTTATTGTGCTCTATGTGACACACACATCAATCAATATAAGTAACCTTAATAAGGAATTTATATGGCTTAATTTGGGTTTACATTTGTCTTGGTGGCTAAAATTGTCTACTGTTTATCCAGTTGAACGAGGTCTTATAGAGCTTCGGAAGCTTGGGATAGAAGATCAATTGTGGGAAGCATCTCGCAAGGAAACTGAACAAGAAGTTAATAATCAGAAGAACAATGCAGAGGCAGAAGCGGCAGCTACATGATCATGGTATAGGCGTTTTGTAACCATAGTTTGAAAGTACATTTTCCAGTATCCATTGCTGCAATCTTGTTATATAACTGTGAACTGCTGGCTTTTTTTTGCAGATTCTAAGGCAAATCTTCAATTTTTTTGGGTTGAATCAGTAATTTATCAGTTAGTTCCAATTTCAGGTTACACAAATATGGTCCTGATATGTTTGGGTAATTATGTAAAATAAAATATGAGTTGTAATCAATTCCTTTTAGCTGACTGGGGGGTACTGCAGTTGAGCATTGTCGGGCTTGCTATTCTCAAAATCAAAGAACACTCCATTTTAAGCACACTTAAAATTTTCATTGATTTGTTGAGAATTCCCGGTTTTCTCCTCAGAAGGCCAAGAGCATGTAAGAAGAATTTTCTGAGATGAAATCCAACTGTATAGTTGAAGCATGTGTGTTTCTAGCAGATAAGAGGTTGTATGGGGATGTCTTCCTGAAAAACTGTATAACTAAGAGGTATAATAGTTTAATATATTCATTATTTTCGCATAGAATGGAGTATTTTGAGTCAACTGGTTAGAACATTTTTTTATTTGAGGTCAGAAATTTGTTTTTATTTACTGTACCAATAGGTTTTGGAACCTCATCTATGTGGCCCAGGTTGAGTTTTCCAAATGTTTTGACAGTGGTGGATAGATTATTGACTTTTTCTTTATCTTGGAAATGCTTAAAGAAACAGGCTCTCTTCCTTTTGAAAGTGATGTTGTGTGGGTGGGACAGAGCACAAGAAGAATGGAACCTTGGTGAACGACCTAATCCTCTGTTGACCTCACCAGTGAACCAACTCCCCATTGGCAATCGTTTGATATTTGTCTGTCTATATACAAAAACTTGCATTTGAAGAATGCTCTTTCGTGTGTTATAATTGAGGAGGTGTCTATTAGATAGTTATAGAGAGGACAGGGCTGGTTTATCATTGCAATGTCCGCTTGTTATGCAGGTGTACGTAACTAATGGTCACGATGTCTTCCAGTTATGGAGGTAAGTATAAGTAAAAAACTCAACATATAAAGTAAGGCGGAACAGGAGAATCTCTATCAAACCTGACATTTTAATATAACCTCAACGTCACTGATTCTTTCACCGCCTCCCTCTATAAATTTTCATTCTTCTTTAAAAAAAGGCAAGATTTGGAAAAGGTAAAGTAGGTTAATTAATCAGTTATCATGTGTTTTTTTTGGGTCCAACATAAATCTTTCAACTTCCCAATTAAACCTGTTGGATTACTTCAGCAATTATGTCAATGTTACTAGAAGTTCAACACAATCGAAAGGATAAGCATTGGGAAGCAAAGGAAACTATTTCTTTGCAAGCTATTGTGTTAGGGAACTCTCTTCCTTTTGAAACTCTTTCTAATTAATTCGGTAATAGTGCTTGTGTTGGAATATTATATTTTGGGCATATCAAATGCTCATATCATCTAAAACCTCATTGAGAAACATCACTAGAATAGGCAGTCAAATTAAGCAATTGGATTGCATGTAATGACACATTTGAGTGTTACCTTAACTATTCATTTCTTTAAAACTGTATAAGTATATATACAAAATCCAACAAGTACATAAGATAAGGAGGCGTGCTATGATCCCATAAAGCATATACGACTATGCAATTAAATCAAGATAACCAACAACAGAGAATTAAAACATAATCGCAAGGACATATAACCCTCAGCTCTTTGAAGTTCAAGTGTTGATCTAATAGCGCTCTAGAATCCCATGAGTCAATTTCCAATCATTAAGTGGAAATCACACCCAAGGGTCGAGTTTCTACCCAACCAATGCAGCTACCTTCAAAGGTGTTTCTCCCCAAGCAGGGCTCAAGTTCAATGAGGTGAGGAAGTTCAAGACAAACTTTCTGCAAATATGTAGTTTCACAAATGAATAACATAGATAAGACTTTCAATTGATCAACCTTAGTGTGATGGAAACTATGTTGGTCTACAACACTCCAAAAAATTCACAATGTATGGTGTGCAATGGTTTTACTACCACTCTCCCCCTTGGTGATCATAACCACACTTGGTAGTGGCACATCTTTCCAAGGATCTTACTACCACCCTCGCCCAAGTTGGTGCACGTAGTCACACTCAACAATGATATCCCAAGGGCCCAAAATGAATAAAACAAGTAGCCATGCATAAATTGAGCCCTGGTACCCATCATTGCTATGTACACTCCCAACCTCTTAGTCCACTTTGACCAAGTTAGAGCAATCAATAATCTTTTTAACCAAGTACAAAATTCCAATCACACATATAAACATAATTATGGTAAAATCACATAACATTTTCTTGTGACCTAGCCAACCCCCTTGCAAGGCATGCAACTTCTTTTGTAATCCTTCCCAATGTAATATCCTTTCCAAGATTTCTCTTTACCTTTCCCATTCTTGTGCAAGGAAGAAATTGGGATTGAGGTTGAATTCAAAAGTGTCAAACATAAAGTAAAAGTAAGTTACAACTCTTCCCTTTTGTTTTTTTAACTTAAGTTAACTTTAGATGTCAATTTTTAAAGTTTTCCCCTTCCCCAAGGCTTCTTAATCTCTAGGATATGGTATTCATTCTCATTGAGTCATGAGCTATTCTCTCCACTGCATTGCATTTCCTGGTCTTTTTCATTAGTGTCTCAACTTGAAACATATTAGTCTTTCCAAGATACCAATGTATATCTACCTAATCAACAAAAATCAAAAGCATCATAACATGAAGTACACTATTAGGCATGTTATTGAACAAGTGTATATAATATTAACCACATCATCACAAAGACTATTAATGCTAAATCATCGTCAAAGATAACCAATATTACATAGCCATTATCATGAACATTTAATACTAAATAAATTAAATTAAATTGCATGAATGTTTAGGTCTATCATAATCAATCAACAATAGAGCAAAGCAACAAGGGGATGGTGAGTCTGGAACACCATCTCCTGTCAGTGAAAACCAAAATCATCAGACCAAACATTATAGTGTTACAATCCCCCTCCACGAACAAGGGCTACAACTAGGAGCCATATCATCAAATAAATGAGGGTAAAGCTTTTTCATTTTTAATCTAATTCCTAGGTGTCATCTTCTTAATAGATTTTAACCCAATTTATTACTCTACTACACAAATGTTATTTATTGCCAATGATTTCCAAAGGCTTTAGTGAGAAATTCTCTGGTTTCCATCATTTGTATAACATTGAAGTCTGACACATGCCTAGGGTCAAGTACATATTTCTTAAGCAATGATATGTGAAACACATAATGAATTTTCACATGTGGTGGTAAGGCCAATTTGTAAGCCATGGTACCCATCTGTGCCAAGATCTCAAAATGTCCACAATAACTTGGTGCTAGCTTATTTCATTTCCTTAGATGCAAAGTACTCCTTTTTGGTTAACTTAAAGAAACACCTTTTCTTTGACCTTAAAACATTGTTTTGATCTTCTTTTGTCTGCATAATTCTTTTGTTGGTCTTGTGTTATCTTAGACTTTGTTGTACTTGTTTCATTATATTTTCCATTTCTTCCAGAGTATTCCACTCTTGAGTTAGGGGTACTTCCAGATTGTCCCAACTAATAGGTGCAAATGTGTTGAACTTGCACATAATAGATCTAGCTGGGAATTGACATACACAATTGCAGAGAAAAATAGAAGAAAATAGCAGCATGAAAGAAATAATGGAATAATTCTCATTAACCAAATGAATGAATGATAATTTACACATGATATACTCTGTATAACTCAACCAATGCACACTGGAGGAGAAGCCAATGCACCATAGTGGTGGTCTAGAGTGATCTGGAAACACACCAATAATTACAAGAGTAAACTGCCACCTAGTCTAGTCTTTCGAGCAGTTACGGGAGTGAACTGCCATGTCGCTGAGTTAACTAGTTTACCAGTCTTCAGTTACATGATTGAAACAGAGTGAAGTGAGGAGGAGATCAGGGAATCATGGCTAATGTGCTAGTTTGGTGATGATACCAAGGACAATGTGCATTAGTTGGTAATGATCCCATTGCTGCATGGTGATAATCCTAATGTAGCATTTAGACTCCACTCAAGTGAAAATTGAAGAGAATATGCTCCCTAGAGGAATATTCCTAAGATATAGGAGATTGAATAATGACTAATAAACATAGGAAAAATCTAAGGAAAAAAAAATCCTAGGTGTGTGAAGTAACTTCAACACCCCCCCTAAACATCACTATGGTGAAAATAAAGAATGGGTCTTGGCAACGAGGCCATGTTACGTACCCAAATACAAAAGATACACTGAAATAAAGTGAGGAAATAGGGAAAACCTTATGGGAGAACCGCTCCACCCTCTCCCCTCCCCTCAAGGTACAATGTATGTAAAAAAAAGAAGTGACAGTTGCTAGGCAACTATGTCTTTCACTCCAAGAGGACTTCACAGAGAATGGACCTTCTGCTCAGTGAAGGTCTTGGTGAAGATGTCTGCAGTCTGTTATGCCGAAGGACAACACTGTATGTCAATGATCTCCTTGTGTACTAAGTCCCAGATGTAGGGCATGTGGATCTCGATGTGCTTCGTCCGCTGCCTCTGAACTCGATCTCTGCAGAACTTCAAAGTGCTCTGGTTGTCACACCAGATGACTATCGACCAATAAAATTGAATGCCCAACTCGGTGAGAAAATGTTGTAGCCACATAGCTTGAATGGTTATGTTAACTACCTCTTTGTACTCTGCCTCTGCTGAAGATAGAGCAATAGCAACCTGCTTCTTGCTCGACCAACAGATAGGCCTGGAACCAAGACTGAGTGAGTAACCAAATGTGGACTTGCGATCAGTGCTATCGCTAGCCCAGTCAGAATTAGTGAACCCGATGAGATCCAATGTAGAGTCTGTTGCATAATGAATCCCAAATGTGAAGGTGCCCTGTACGTATCGAATGATACACTTTGCAACCTTCCAATGTAGCTCATGCGGCTCCTGCATGAACCTGGGGACTGCACCAACTGCATAGGAGAGGTCTGGTCTGGAGTGTGTGAGATACAACAAGCTCTGCACTAGCTGTCTGTACAGAGTGCTGTCAACCAGTGGAGTGTCCTCGCCATCCTCAAGTTTGACTCATGATAGGAAATGAGTCAGAGTAGACTTGCAGTCTATCATGTGAAATCTCTCAAGGAGATCTCGTGCATACTTGGCCTCAGACAGTTTGATGCCTGATGCATCCTGAATGATCTCGAGTCCAAGGAAAAAATATAGCAGACCCATGTCCATCATCAAGAACCTGTCATGCAGAATCCTCTTGACTGCAACAATCGCCGAAGTTGAGCAATCGGTGATCAACAAATCATCAACATACAGAACTAAGAGTAGAAGTGAATCAATCGTCCTGAGCATGTAAACATTCAGATTTGATTTACAACGTACAAAGTTCCGTGATAGCAGGTAGGAGTCCATCTTGGCATACCATGCCCTTGGAGTTTGCTTGAGGCCATAAATAGATTTGTTAAGATGAATTCTGCATAAATCCTTGGGGTTGCTCCATATAGATCTCCTCAGAGAGATTGCCATGAAGAAATGCATTCTTCACATCCATCTGATGGAATTCCCATCCCTTGGCCGCCGCGATGACAATTGCCAAATGTATGGAATTCATCTTTGCTACTGGAGCGAAGGTCTCATCATAGCCAATTCCATGCACACACTGAAAGACTTTGGAAACTAGCTTGGCTTTGTATTTGCTAATCTATCCATCCGTTGCACTCTTGGTCCTGTAGACCCATCTTCACCTGACAAGTTTCCTTCCTGAAGGAAGGGTAACCAGATCCTAAGTCTGGTTCTCGAGGAGGGAGTTGTACTCCTCCTGCATGGCGGATTCCCAAAAGGGATTTCCAGCAGCCTCGCCATAAGACTGTGGATCTGAAGACTGAACCAAGAAAAGATGGCTGGGTGCCAATGGTTCAGTGGCAGTGAGTGCAAGAGGAGACTCCTTAAAATTAGATCGAGTCCTCTTAGTATCAACTGGATCCCCAACAAGATCCCTTGCATCCTGAAGAGTAGTCTGAGCCAACTTGGGCCTCGACTTTGGCTCTGCATCTGTATCTAGATGCACATACTTTGCATCTGACTGTATTGACTCTGTATCTGGAGCATCTGAATCCTTTGAATCATAACTCTCACCTGAAGAAGAGTCAGCATGTGCATGCTCATCATCTCTGACAGGTGGAAGAAGAAAGGTGTCTGCATGTGGCTGCTGAGGTACATGCGAGACACTTTCCTCGAATTGAACACTACGCTCAATGATGAGTCGGTCCGAGGAAAGATCAATGAGTCTGTATCCCTTCACACCGTCGGGGTATCCAACAAAAATACACTCTGTACTTTGTGGATCAAGTGCCTTCCTCTTTTCAGAGGGAATTCGGGCCCATGCACGTGAACTGAAAATATGAAAGTGGGTCACTTTCGGTTTGAGGATGCTCCAGGCCTCGTAGGGGGTCTTATCTTTGAGAGATCTATGGGGAGATTTGTTTTGGATGTAGGTTGCACAATTAAGTGCTTCGGCCCATAATCTCTGTGGAAGTGACTTTGCATGTAGCATGCAAGATGCCATCTCTTTTAGAGATCTGTTTTTCTGCTCAACAACTTTGTTTTCTGCAGAGTATAGGGAACTGTTTACTGCAACTGAATCCTTGCCTAATGACAAAGATTTTGGATCTCATGGTTGACATACTCTACCCCGTTATCAGTTCAGAGGATTTTGATTTTCTTTCCTAATTGTGTCTCAACCAGGGCTTTGAAATCTTTGAGGTGTTGAAAGACCTCTGATTTTTGCCCGAGAAAGTAAATCCATGTGAAACGTGAGAAATCATCAACAAAAATGAGCACATACCTTGCTTTGTGGATTGATGGATGCAGAAGAGGGCCCATGAGGTCACTATGGATCATATGTAAAGGAGAGGAAGGTCTTTGAGTCTTTTCTTTGTCGAATTTCTCTTAAGGGTATTTTCCAAGAACACATCCTTCACAGATTCCTTTGGAGAAATGGATGTCTGGTAGACCATTAACTAATCCTTGCTTGCTAAGTTGTTGCTTATATCTGAAATTTAAATGTCCAAACTTTTCATGCCATATCCTACTGTTTTCATCAACATGGGTAAGTAGTAAAGCATAATCTGGTTCAATAAATTCAGAAAATGTGTAAAGCCTAGATTGATGATTTACCTCATTGGTAGCAACCCTGGAATTGGTTTGCATGTTATAGATGTCCACTACATCAGGTGTGAATATTAGTTTCTTTCTGGTGTTGGAATTTGTCATTTGATACACGGAGAGAAGATTGACGGAAAGTATGGGAATGTGCATCATATTCTCGAAGTTTCCCTTGGTGAGTTCAATCCTTCCTTTGTCGGTGACCTCCACTGGAGAGTTGTCCCCCATCAGAATAGGAGGACCTTTGCATGCATCCAATGAAGAGTAGACTTCTTTTTTGGGAGCCATGTAATGTGATGCTCCTGAATCTACGATCCAAACATCATGAGAGGAGTTGATGGCAATCAAGGCATGGATAGAATTGCCTTTCTTGGGATTTTGATCTTCTGGCTTCTTCTTCTTGGCACCCTTGAGGATGCGATCTCCAAGGTTGTTTTGCTGAAGTATTTGGGTCATTAAATCTATCTGTTTCTGCATACATGCGTATTCTGGATGGAATCTTTTTTGGTAGTATGTGCATTTCTCTCATTTTCTTCCCTTTGCAACTTTGGATCTGGAGGCATCGTTGAAGGGTTTTGAGTGCCCTTCCTTTTTCGGATTTGCATGAGCTTTTCTTTTGTCTTTATCTTTAGATTTATGATATCGATGACCGTTGCCATCTTGCACAGTAAGTGCATGTGCCTTTGAGCCTTTGATATTTCCCATGTTGATGAGCTTGGTCTGCTCTTGTGTAAGAGATTCGATAAATTCCTCAAGAGAAGGCATCTTCCAGGTGGTTCCAGAGGCGAATCTAACTGAATCGAATGTGGATACAAACACTGAGAATTCAGGACCAAGTTTGGAGAGAATGATGAGAACCATTTTTTTCTCCTTAGATTTATCAACCCCGCAAGCATTGAGTTGCGACAATAAATCCATATATTTTGTAATTCAATCTTGGAGATTGTCGAAGCTTTTTGGATCCAATGTGAACAATTCAACCTCGAGCATGTGTCCCGTCATCTCAACCTGTTTTCCAAAGAGCCCTTGCATGGTGGTTCAGGCTTCATTGGGGGTTTTATAGGAAGATATGTGAAAAAGGAGATCGAGAGAAATGAGATTGCAAATTGTTCTGAATGCTTCGTCCATTCGATTTAAATACTTGGATTTTTCTATGCCTGATATTGGTTCTGTTTCTGTGTTCATGGTTAACCTGTACACTCATCTGCTTCGAAGATGCATGATCATCTTATCCTTCCATGCAAAGTAATTGTAAGGTGTAAGAATGAATTCTTTTGAAAATTCCATTTTTCCACTGTCTTCAATCTCCGGTACCTGCAAAAATAATTTGTGTGTCTTTTCCCTAACAATCCGTCGACTCTGATACCATGTAAATGTGTTGAACCTGCACATAATAGATCTAGCTGAGAATTGACATACACAGTTGCAGAGAAAATAGAAGAAAAGAGAAGCATGAGAGAAATAATGGAAGAATTCTCATTAACCAAATGAATGAATGACAATTTTACAGATGATATACTCTGTATAACTCAACCAATGCACACTGGAGGAGAAGCCAATGCGCCATAGTGGTGGTCTAGAGTGATCTAAACACACGCCATCAATTACGGGAGTAAACTTCCACCTAGTCTATTCTTTCAGGTAGTTACGAGAGTGAACTACCACCTAACTAAGTTAACTAGTCTATCAGTCTTCAGTTAACTGACTGAAACAGAGTGAAGTGAGGAGGAGATCAGGGAATCATGGGTAATGCGCTAGTCTGGTGATGATACCAAGGACAATGTGCATTAGCTGGTGATGATCCCAATGTTGCATGGTGATAATCCCAATGTAGCATCTAAACTCCACTCAACTGGATCAAACTGAAGTGAAAACTGAAGAGAATATTCTCCCTAGAGAAATATTCTTCCTAAAATATAGGAGACTAAATAATGACTAATAAACATAGGAAACACCTTAGGAAAAAGAAATCCTAGGTGTGTGTGAAGTAACTGCAACAATGGGAGAGTTTCACTTCCATTCATATAAGGCTTCAAATGACCTTGCTTGGTAGAGTGATGATGTCCATGATTATTTACAAATTCCACTAAAGGTAAGTAGTCTTCCTATCTTCTTGATTGATTCATCATATACATCCTTAGCATGCCTTCTAGAGTCTGATTGATCCTTTATGTTTAACTATGTCTCTGGATGGTAACATGTATTGAAACTTAGTTTCTTATGTACCTCACAAAATAAACTCTCCCAAAACTTGGAAGTAAACTTTGAGTCACAATCTATCACAATTACTTTTGTTACACCATGCAATCTCGCCACTTTTCATATGAAGATGTAGCCTATATCACATGCATGATGAGTAGTCTTCATTGGAAAAAAAGTGATCTATCATTGTTAGTTGATCGACTACTACCAATATCAAGTCATTACCTTTGGACATGTTGGGTAATTTTGAGATGAAATCCATAAATATTTCCTCCCACTTCCAAAATGGTACATTTAGGGGATTTAGTTTTATGGTTGGATAATGGTGCTCCACTTTTATCTGCCGAGACTCCAAATGTTGAACTACATGTATGACATTAGACTTTCCTTTCCTTTTATATGTAGTGACTCATAGTCATATTTACTTAATCCACCAAATGCCATTGCCTAGTGTTCAACTAAGGTTGAATTTGCAAGTATGTCAAACTTTCATGATCAATTAAATAGTGTTGCCATGCCTTAAGAGAATGCATTATTGAAGAAGCTCTAGATCACGAATCAAGTAATTTTTTTCATGAATATTAAGCTTTCTTAATTCATAAATTACTACTATTCCTTCTTGCATGAGCACTCCTCCAACGCTGCTCTTTACACACATCAATGCATACCAGGAAATCCTTGTCAAAATCAATAAGTATTTAACACTGGTGCAGACATGAGGAACTTTTTCAGTTCTTGAAATTTTTCTTTATTAAGGGTTGTCTAGAGAAACTTAACTTCCTTACCCTGCAAATTTTACAATGGGCCTACATTCCTCGAGAAACCTTGAACAAACCTTCGATAGTAGTTGGCCAATCCCATACAACTTCTTACCTTGGATACATTACTTGGTGTTGGCCAACTACATATGGCTTCTATCTTCTAGGGGTACACCTTTACTTCTTCCAATATTATGTGGCCAAGATATTGAATCTCCTTCTTGAGGAATTCACACTTATTAAACTTAGCATACAACTAGTAGTCTTGCAACTTTTGTAGAACTAACCAAATGTGCTCTTGATGTTCTCCCTTAGAATAGACCATTATGTCATCAATGAATATCAACACAAACGTTTCAAGCTACTTCTGAAAGATATCATTCATCAACTTCACAAATATGCAGTGACATTTCTCAATCCAAATGGTAATACCAAGAACTCATAATTTCCATATCGGGTTCTGAAGGTAGTCTTTGGAATGTCAACTTTGTCAACTCTAATTTGGTGATAACTTTATCTTAAATCAAACTTAGAGAATAATTTTTGTCCCTTGATCTGATCAAATAGATCATCAATCTTGGGTAGAGGATATTTGTTCTTGATGGTTACATTATTCAACATCCTATAGTCAATGTACATTTTGAACATTCCATCTTTCATCTTGACAAACAAAACATGAGCTCGCCAAGGTGAGGAACTTGAGTGTATGAATCCTTTATCCAACAATTCTTGTAGTGGCATCTTAAGATTTCCCAACTCATTAGTTCCCTATTGGTAAGGTGCCTTTGATATAGGGGTTGCTCTAGGCATGAAATAAATATTATAATTCACTTCTTTGATGTGTGACAACCTTAGTATTTATTTTGAGAATACATCGATAAATTCATTGGTTATGGGTAGTTGTCCTACTTTTATGTTTTCTTTCTTTGTGGCTTCAATGATATGAATGGTATATCCTTTACATCCCTTGTGCACACTCTGTTTGGCTTGCATGGTTGAGATTTTCCTAATTATTACGAGAGTCCGTCAACTCGTGGAAACACATTCAATTGTTCCATCCTTCCAAGTTTACCATGCATCCATCAATTTTGTTGTTCCTCCATTTCTTAGCACCATTTTCCATCTGTACCTTCCAAGGGTCCTTGAGCTTCTTAGTGCTTAACTTATATTTGGCCACCACTACAGGGGATATGAAATTGTGGGTGCTCCCTATATTAAACAAGAAGTTGAAGGGTTGGTCGAAAATAATACCTTTGGCATGGATGAGGGAGGGCTAATACTTTACTTGTCGGTTCTCTACTTTTGCATAAAATTTTCCCCTTACTGCACCTCCCACAGTTTCTTTGGATTTCAAATGTTTCACAACTCTTTTGGTCTGGTTCTTCCTTTTCAGGAATTTGTAGGATTTGTGCCTATATTCTCCACATTCAAAAACTTTTACTTTCGGTTGCATTTGTATTTCATCTGCATGAGTTTTGTCTTATTCCTTGGCTTGAGGTGGTGGGGATATATTGAAACTCCATTGATCATAGTTTATTCTCCAAGTCTTGTAGTTTTGATACTATGATTGAACTTTCCACTCTATTCCTTCTTCCACTAGACTTTAGCTCCACATAGTCTAGTCCTCTACATTACTTATATCAAAGTATCTAGCGTGAAAGTTCTAACTTTATCTCTAACATGGTTCTCGAGTCCTCCAATAAATATCCCAACTTGAGACTCTTCACTAAGTCCAAATGAATATTTGTCAAGTTATACAAACTTGTGTTCATACCCTCTCTCTAACACACTACCTTGCTTCACTGAGTAAAACTCATCTTCCTTCTTTTTTTAGCACACCTCTCCAAGGTAATTTTCCTCAAAGTGAGTCTTGAATTGATCCCAACTTAGGTGCTCTTCATCCACTCTTTCCTTCTACTTGAGATGGTCGCACCATAGGTTTGTATTATTGATGAATTGGTAACTGGAAAACTTGGATTTTTCCAAGGGTTTGAAATCACATAACATTATGTTCCTTTCAATGTTCACCAAACATGATTCAACCTCATTACCTCTTTTAATGATCATATTGAATTTGGGAGCCTTTTGCTACCTTAATTCATAACCCAATTTGAGACTCTTAGAGGACTCCTCCTAATTTGGTTCTTCTTCCTTTGATGGTATCTTACCCTTATTCTTTGTCTTGGATCCCAAGGAGGAGGAGGCTTGATTTCTTA
This sequence comes from Picea engelmannii, assembly GCA_009831015.1. NCBI lineage: Eukaryota > Viridiplantae > Streptophyta > Pinopsida > Pinales > Pinaceae > Picea > Picea engelmannii. The sequence goes on from ML798881.1 coordinate 273,815, forward strand.
GAGGTAGGAGGACTACTCATTAACTTAAAGTTTGCACTTCCTAAGCTAGCTCCTCGTGGATTTGATGGTCACTAAGGGGAGCATGAACTTGACTGGTCCCCTTACTCATACTCCGGGTTCACAAAACGAAAGTGGGCATACCTAGTTCTAGCTATGATATAGGAGGAATCATAAGTCATCAACAAGGGTTATGTGCTTTGGGTGCAAGTAAATGACCATTCTATATCTATTACATCTAAATGCTACCACCTAGGGATTTTGTTTTGTCTAGTGATGTTGATTCAATTTATGTACTAGATTACTTGTATTGCATCCTGAGTGGAATGAGATAAACCTCAACTCCTCAAACAACTCTCAAAATTACGACCAAACGACAAAGGGTCCAAATATAAAAAAGCTTCGCTTGGAAATTTATACCTCCAAACCTATTTTTCCATTAGGGTGTGATCACATTACCACTCAACCACTATTCAATCCTTCAATCCTTAAATATACTAATTCTCTAGGATTCCATTAGGAGTGCATGGATCTTGCACTCAAATCGGTACGGAAGAGTGTTCTTGGGAACAACATGTTCTCTGACACAAATAGTGTATGTATGTTGTTGTAACGACCCCACAGTTATGACAACAATGAAGTTCAATAGGTAATTTTTTTTTTTTTTGCATTAGGATAAAAGATTTGTCACACATAATTCATAGCAATGCATAATCAACACGACATCATAATTAAAATCCTTACAAGCAAAACCTCATTGTAATCAATAACGACACAAGCCAACGCATTAACTTAAATGATAGCGACACATGATAAACACATAAACATAAGTAGTGATGCAGTTCAACACATCACAATCAACCGAAGAAAATATAAATAATGATCAACCTTATCGCTGAATAATACATAACTACCTACCCAACCTATCCTACATGGTTAGGAGCTCCAGGACCCATAAGAAATTCTCAAGGCCAGGATTCATTCGAATGATTTTGACCACTTAAGGTCTCAGGGCTGGCGACTGTTCTGAGGAACAAGGAGGTGTCTAAATCCCACTAATACATTCGAGCCGAAATCCAACTAGATCAACAATCAATCTTAAATAACAAGTATTCATGGCGCACGAGAATCTAATTACTCAATCAATCATATATCAACATTATTTAATGGCACACGGGCATCTAATTACTCAATCAATCATACATCGACACTATTTTAATGGCGCAACCCAATTAACACATATCACAATGGTCGTTAAGCAAATTTAACCTTTCTATCCATATTGCAAGCGCTCTATGAGTTTAATATGTAAAGCCTAACAACTACTCTTCATGATATGTCTACACCGCTCACATAACAAGGCATGATCAACTAGGAATCAAATAATTAAGCTATGGTAAGACCATCTAACCAATTTAATTTTTCTTTAAGAATGCCACATCTAAATTAGTACTCACCATCTAACATGTCCCCTTCCCTTAAGAACTTAAGTAACAATAAATACTTACCAACTAATCACGATTTCTTTTTCTTAAGAATATAATTAGCATTTATTTAACTGCTATCTACACAATCACTCCAAGAATTATATGAATAACCTTATTAATTCCATAGTCAATTTGAAAATTGCAATCTAAGTGGGGTATCACATTTCACTATTAACTTTAACACTAACTCCAATCCTTGTTCACGACCAACTATTCTAAGGGTTCCTTGAATGAAGTAAATAGTGCAATCTCCGTAGTGGTATGGATTTAATATTTATTAAAACATAAGTTCTATTAAATTCTCATAAAGAAGATATTATGTGCAACAATTAGAGATCTAATCATATTCTTCCAATGAGAACATTAATGTTGAACTATTAATATCATCTATTGACATTATTAAATAAAAAAATTAACTTGACTCATTTCTATTGACATCATTAAATAAAAACATTAACCTTACTCATTTCTATTGACATCATTAGATAAAAACATTAGCTTTACTCCTAGTCTAGATTATGAAGCGTTACCTCCACGACACTCCCTTTTAGGTAATTATATTTTCAACCAATTTATCCATTAACAAATTGTCAACAATGCTTCATATAACGCTAACAATGGCACAATCAACCTCTCACTATTACACCAAAGTCTTTCATTTAGGGTCTAGGACCATAGGCGATGTGGACCAATATTTTTTTAAGGGTTGAAGAACAACATGCAGTTCAACTAGTGTGTTTCCAAAAGGAGGAAGGAAGTAAATGGGTACTGCACACGCTCTATGCATGAATTTCGGGTGCGCTGATGAAAACGCCGAGTGTAATTGCTCCACGCATTCTACTAAATGTGTTACTGTGCAGTGTATTTTTGTTGTCAGGGAAAGCGCTAAGCAAAGGAATTAGCTTTTAAGGAAAGAAAGGGCCATTATAGTATTCTGTGCTAGTCCTGAAAAGTGGAAATAGAAAAACATTTTATTTTAGAATGTGAAGCCTTCAAAGACAGCAGGGAAAATTATGCAGGTATTCTGGCAGCTAATTCTTGGGATAATCTATTCAGCAAAGAGTGTGTTGAGAAGCTGGGAGCGATTATTGTAAAACTTCACAGGAAAAAGGGCGAATACAAAAGTCAGATGGAAAAACAATCTGTCCCATAAGCTATTTTTAGCCTCGTGGACGTTAAAAAATACTTTCTTTCTTTTCTTTCTTGAGGAAAATCGTGAGTAGTTATTAACGAATGGCAGGTGCCCAAGTAAATCTCCGACAATCGCACTATAAGGGAGAGGAACGAGTGCATCTACCAACAAAGAGATGGGAGATAGAGGTGGTTCAAAATTATATGCTGGAATAAATTTGTGTATCAGTCTTCTTCTACGACGTTCCTTCAACTCCTCCGGTTTACAGACCTCCACTACAGTCAAAGAGAAGCAGGACCATGTAAAATCCTGCCAGAACATTCCTTTTCCGGGAACCAAGGGTCACGCTTAAGCTCTAATGAAGGAAGTGTATTATAATTCACTCACCTAAGTAAACCGATGCCTCATAGTGCGTGAACAGTCGGAACGATAGAACTAACAGATCGCACCGTCTAGGCAGTTAAGGGAGTACATGAGGGTAAGAACAATCGTTGGATCGAGTGATGGGAAGGGCGCATTAAGCCAGCCCGAATTCTGTCGCGGGATTGAGTAAGATGGTCACAACCTTGCTGGGTGTGATGGAGCAGTCATTATCGTGTTCGCTAGATTTAACACAGATCTTGCTCTTTAAACTTAACACAAACTTGATGGTCCCAAGGAGCAATTCTAATTAAATTCTCTGAATGTGGCGAAGTTCCTCTCATCTCTTCCAATGGACCTTGACTACAATTATCCCACTTCTTCCATAGTCACTCGACGTTGATACAGTATCGAACTAACCCCAGAAAGGACAAGGAAGGAAATTTTCTGAGGCAGAGGTGTAAAAACGAAGGAGCTAGAAAGACCCCACCCCAAGTGGAAAAGAAAAATCACAGGAAAACATTGGGAGTCGTAACGCTGGAGCTACGATCAAACTCCCAATAATAATTAAAAGCTAAGAATATGAGAGTGTAACAACTTATGAGTCGGGGAGTTGGGGTAAAGATCCAGCGTCGAATTGAACGCAGCGGTCCTATCCAATACTTAACAAGATTACCAGCCTTAAGTGAGCGGTTGTAGAGAGGCTCAATGTCTCGGGGGCCTCCTCAACCTGCTATCACGTTTTTGCTTAACCACCCTTCAAATGGTTTTTTTTTTATGTCTTTCAGTCATTTTTTAAAGGGCAGAGGGGGGGCAATATGTTGAAGAAAACACATTCGAATCAGGAATTGTGCAAAGTTTAATTCCTCACTTCACCGGCTGAGTACACATTCCAATTTAGTCATCACATAAACTATAGTAATTCCAAGGGTATCCTACCTAGATGTGAATCCAAGGTTGGGTGAAGGTTGGGTGAAGTAGGGATCAAGGCAGCTACAAATATTCTAGTACTTGGATGCATGCCAATAATATTGAAACTTTAATGCTAAACTACACAACTATCAAGTATCATGACGAATCGAAATGAGAATTACATTCACAGTTTTTTGCGAATTTGCAGGAACACTTTATTACAAGTAAAATCTTAACACAATTAAAAATACAACTCAATAAGAATACCATAACTGATGAAGTTGGGCTCAAAGATTGTTTTCTGCAACTGGTGATCCTTCTGTCCTCCCACTTGCTAACTGTAGAGACTTCAACGGTACCTCCCAGCCAACGCTAGGGGTACTTTTTTTCCCCCTTAGCCCCCGGAGCCGCAAAGGGGCCACACACACACAACCATAAATCCTCTAGCTCCCAGCTTGCTTCGCAAGGTAGAGCCACCACTCTCTCAAGTTGGGTATCCTAACTCTTGCAAGTAAAACCAAAAATTTTGTAGCATAACTTTACCCATAGCCAGTCTGATATAGTTCTCATCCTTGCCATTTGTTTTATAGAATTTCCTTAATGACACATTCCCACTTGCACAATTAATTCACTTTTTAATGAAATAATTTAGAATTATTCCCCCCGTACACTTGTCACCCTCTCCATAAGTTGCAGAAGAAATTCCATAATTTATTTTAAACTAAAAGTTAATTTCCCTCACCGCTCCTAAAATCACTCCTAGTTGTCTCTTTATTCCCCTTATTTCCAATTAATGACTGACACCTTACTAAATCTGAGTTTAGTTAAAATAAGATTCTTTTTTAGTTAGACTAGTGTTAATTAGACTCTAGATTCCTTTCTATGCATACACATTCTCTCCTTTATGTTTCTTTCTTATTTTAAAAACTCCCCTTTTAATAATTTCTTACACCTATGTGCCTTAAATCAAATCATTAGGATTATTTCAACTTACTTAATTCTTGAAATTATTTATCTCATTCCCCTTTTGCTTTAGTTATTAATTTTAGTTTAGCCTCTTTACAAAACTTATGCTTAGGCTTAATTAAATTTTATTTGAAAAATCTTACATTCTTATAGGGATTTATAATTTACTCATTAATCAATTGATTTAAATCCGACGATGTCAAATTAATTTATTGTTTTCTAGGCCACCTAGATCTGTTGACTCAAGTTCCCTTTTAAATCATGCGATGTGCCCTTCAAGATGCAATCCCGTGCATCCAAGGGTGCCACTCGCCTTTTGACTGGTTTTGGTAGTTGTCCAACCCCGGGAGTCAGTACTCCATTCGGGCGACCTTGTGAGATACTAAGGGCTTCTAAGGAATAGGGACCCTGCCTTATTGCGCGCCCCTTAGAATATTCGTGAGAGACTATCTCAGTTTTCCCTCACGACATCGTGGGCCTCTCGAACTAGGTAATCATTAACCTACAATTCGAGCTACGACAAGAGTGTCAGTAGGATGTGACAGGGACGCTGCCACATCTTTCCCTCAATATTTGGTCTATGTGCATGCCCCCTTTACTCCTTATGTGAGTCAGATTAGCAAGAAATTGTCAACCTGCATCCATCAACAAAACACTGTCAATGATCCATAAACAACATCATAATATAATCGATCATATGTCACATATGCATGAATGAAATACTCAAACCAATAAAATCCACTCCCTGGCTTAATCCATAGTCTAAGGAGGTCCATTGATGCCATCGACATCCCAATCTGTCAAGTGTCCTGCACACTCAAGGAAAATTTGTCAATAGCATCTGTCAATACGCATATATCAATAACATCAAATCATAATCATCAACATCATCATAAAGATCCACAAGTGAAATACATAATCATGTACTATAACTGGGTCACTTGTACGCAAATGTTTTCAAAGAATAAGTCGATAACATGTGCTCACAAGAGCGGGATGTTACATACACCCCCTCTTGTTTTAAACTTCGTTCCGAATTTGTACAGTATATAAATGCAGTAAATAAAGTATCTGACAAGATATATATGTCTAACTATCAAATAAGTAAGGAAAATGCTAACGCATATCATATTTGTCCTCCCAGGTAGTCGAGTGTGGACTATAATTGTCCCACTGGACCTTGACCTGATTGACTGTTCAACGCCGCAGATGTCAAATGCCTTGGTCCATAATGCGGATGGATTCTGCTGTGAGTGCACCCTCGTCCGACACTTGGAAGGAACTCATGTCAATCACATGTGTAGGATCACCAACATAATGTCGAAAAACAGATACATGAAAAACATCGTGCGTACGCCTCAAAGAATTAGGCAAAGCTAGTCGACAGGTTACGGGTCCTTTATTTCCACAACTTTGAAAGGTCCCACAAACCCAAGAGAGAGTTTAGCACCCTTTCCAAACTTAATCGAAGTCTTGTGTGGTTTCATGGGCAAGAAACCTCGATCACCAACTTCATAATGGTGGTCAATGCAATGTGCATCGACATAAATCTTCTACTGATCTTGTGCTTCTTTAATCCTTTGTCTTATTGATTGCATTTGTTCTTCAATTTCTTGGATCGCTTTTGGTTCTACCAGGACGCTATCCTCAAGTCGGTCCCAACTCAATGGCGTTCGACACGGTTTCCCGTAAAGAAACTCAAATGGTGTCATCTTAATGGTACCTTGACAGTTGTTGTTGTACACAAACTCTACCAGTGGAAAGAACTCTTCCCCACGTTTTTTTTGGTCCATCACGTACATACGCAACATATATTCCAAAACTTGGTTCGTTCTTTCTGTCTTCTTGTCTATCTCAGGGTGATATGCCGTACTAAAATTCAGTTGTGTCCCCAAGACTGCTTGGAAACTAATCCAAAAACATTTTGTAAACACCGATCCTCTGTCGGATATGATCCTTTTTGGCACACCGTGTAATCTTACAATCTCGCTGATAAAAACTCTAGCTATGTATGGTGCCTGGTACGTCGTACACATAGGAATAAAATGTGCACTCTTCATCAGAGTGTAAAATACCACGAAAATTGAGTCGTGCCTCCTTGCCGTCAACGACAACCCAACAATAAAGTCCATCAAAATGACCTCCCATTTTGATTTCAGAATAACGTGTGGCTGTAGTAATCCTACCGGATGTCTATGTTCAACCTTCACTTGTTGACATTCTAGACATCTCACCACGTAGCTAACTATGTCCGCCTTCATTCCCTTCTAGAAGAATAAGGGCTTAAGGTCTGCATATATTTCAAACTTTGGTGCCATCATGGTGTCTTGTCCGATATTTTCCTTAACCTCCTTATACCAATCATCGTCGAACTATATAGTTAGAATCTTTTCTCTAAGATTCGTTTGAAGAGGTATCACCGAGAATATGCGGGGTCTCCGACTCAACGCAACTTCCACTCTGTTCATTGTTCCTTTTATGTAAGTAATCTCAAAATTGTATTCGCTAATCAATTTTGACCAATGCCTTTGTCGTGTGTTCAGGTCACTCTACGTAAATATGTGTTGCAATCCACAATGATATGTTTTTAGTTCAAATTTCCATCCAATCAGATAGTGTCTCCACACTCTCAAGGCATACACAATGTCCAATAACTCCAAATTATGTGTTGCGTAGTTGTCCTCATGCTTTCTTAATTTCCTTGAGATGTAGGCGATCACTCGACCATCCTGCATCAAGACTCCTCCTAAGCCTTCTTTGGATGCGTCTGTGCATACCGAGACTTCGTTGTCCATGTCGGGTACTTTTAGTATCGGCACAGTTTTCAACACCCGCTTGAGCCTTTGAAATGATTCCACGCACTTCTCGGTCCATACAAACTTCTTGTTTTTCTTCTGCAATTCCGTGATCGGATTTTCTATCTTCGAAAAACCTTCGACGAATCGTCGGTAATATCTGACTAAACCCATAAAGTTGCGTACTTCTGGTATGTTTGTTGGTGCAATCCATTTCATAATAGCCTCTACCTTTGTTGGATCCACAACAATGCCTTCACTGAATATAACATGCCCTAAGTAATGAATCCTTGATTGGTAAAAAGAGCATTTCGACGGTTTCACGTATAATTTGTTTTATCATAAACACTGTAGCACCAAGCAGAATTGTTCGTCATGTTCTTCTGTCATCCGAGAATACATCAAAATGTCATCAATGAATACTTGAACAAACTAGTCCAAGTTTTCACGGAACACCCCATTCATCAAGCTCATGAATACCCTCGGGGCGTTTGTCAGTCCAAACAGTAAAACGATAAACTCGTAATGTCCGAACCTCGTATTGAATGCGGTCTTAGGAACATCTTCCTCTTTAATTCATAATTGGTGATAACCTGATCTCAAGTTGATCTTTGAAAACACTGTCGCGCCCTTCATTTGATCGAACAAATCTTCTATTCTTGGCAACAGATACTAGTTCTTGATCGTTTCCTTGTTCAAGTGATGATAGTCAATATAGAGTCTCCACGACCCATCCTTCTTTCTTATGAAAATAACAGGTGCACCCCAAGGTGACACACTTGGACGTATGATTCCTAGGTCCAAAAACTCCTTTAGTTGCATTTTCAACTCATGTAACTTAGGTGTCGACATCCGATAAGGAGTTCTTGCTATCAGTTCCATTCCAGGTTTCAAGTCGATGGTAAACTCCAACTCTCTTTCGGGCGGAAATCCTGGTAACTCTTTTGGAAACACGTAAAAAAACTCTCGTACTACTAGAAGGTTTTATAATCCTTCCACCTCGCCTTTTTCGTTTAGCGCTAAGATGGAATATAACTTGCATCCCTTGCACATGTTCTTCTGTAGCTGTAGGGAAGAAATGAACCTCAAGGACACTCCCTAGTTTCTTCCTACAATCGTTCTTCTCTGTCCCTCGTTATCGGTCAAACTCAACCGTTTCGTCTTATAGTTGAGTATCGCATCATGCGATTCCAACCAGTCCATATCAATCACGATGTAATAAGATCCTAATTTCATGACAATAGGTCAGATTTTTTTTCAAAATCTACCAAGTTAATGTGCAAGTCCGTAACCTTTCCTCCAACCTTTTGTTTGGCACCCGAAGCCATTTATACGTACCTAAACTCGTCCTACTCGACTTCCTTTACATGAATTATTTTTAGCGTTGCACTAGAAATAAATCTCTCTGTAGCACTTGGATCTATCAAAATACTAAAATTTTGGTCATCGATGGTACCTGACGTCTTGAACAAAGTGGACTGGTGCTCGGCCTGGCAGTTATTCACCACTGCATGAATCCTGTGGGCGTTGCCCAAATCTCCAACTGTAGTGTGTCTGGATAACCCAACTTCTCTGGCCCTCTCAACCATACAGTCTCGATGGTAATGTGGCTCTCCACATGTCCAACATCCAGTCTTCAGTCTAGTATTCTTGGTCCCCGAAGTAGAAGCTGCTACCCTACCAGCCTGAAATCTTGGTCTGTTTTGCTGAACAAGCCTAAACTACTGCTATTGCGGGTTACACTGCTGCTAATGCTTTGGTCCTCTGTAGGGAGTCCTCTACTGAGGATCTGGTCGTGGTGGTGTCATGAATGTGGATCCTCTTGGCATATCTCAATACCCTAATGAATGTCAGGCTGGTGTCTGATGTTGCTGCGCATCTACCGTCGCTTGTCCAATCGGTCTTGCAGGATTTCTTCCCTGACCCCTGCTGGTCAACTCTTCCTTTGCTATGAGGGCCTTCGGGACTGTATCGTGCAACATCTGAGGCATTAGGATCCTCACTTTCACTTGAATGCTGACGTTAAGGCTGAACACAAACTTGTTCACCTTTAGCTTCTCGGTGTTCAGATGTGGAACATACCTAAGAAGCTCCATGAATCAGGCCTCATACTTAGGCATCGTACAACCACCTTGTCGTAAGGTGTTGAACTCATTGAGCTGGTGCTCAATGAATTCCTCTGAAAAATACCTCTCACAGAACCTTTCCTCGAACAGTTCCCATGACACGTCTTCGACAACCATGTTTAGTTGAGGTAGGAGTGTCTTCCACCATAGAAGAGCACTTCCCTTCGTTGAAATACTTCCATACAGACCTTCATGTTGGAGGTATAATCACGAAGTGAGAAGCACATCACCATGATCTCCAACCAAGCCTCGGCGGCTAAGCCGTTTGTGGCACCCATGAACTCGGGAAACTTAAACTTCTCGAGTTCTTTGTGAATGCTAACACTACCAATTGGAGTGCCTTGTGAACCCTCATTGGGTAAAGGAACCCTGGCCTCATCTTTATCTGGTTGGTTAATCAGGGCCTTTGAAATCCTCAGAAAGGACCTCATCAAACCAACCACATCCCCCACATCAATCTACTCCTGCCCAATGACTTGTTCTTTTCCTTGGGGGTTAGACCCCTCTGGCGTGGATGCTATTGGAGACGACGTTCCTTTTCCCCTAGCACGACGTCGTCTACCTCTATGACGTCCTATAACCATGATTACATGCATGGACAAATTTCAATTTTAATTAGTGGTCATTTATTGATCAAGTGTTTAATATAGTGGAAGATGTAATGATTCCAAGTCGTGGGGTTGAACCTGCTTTGATACCATAGGTAACGAACCCGCTGCTATGACAACAACAAAGTTCAATAGGTAATTTTTTTTTTTGCATTAGGATAAACGAATTGTCACACATAATTCATAGCAACACATAATCAACACAACATCATAATTAAAAGCCTTACAAGTGAAACCTCATTGTAATCAATAACAACACAATCCAACGCATTAACATAAATGATAACGACACATGATCAACACATAAACATAAATAGTGACACAATTCAACACATCACAATCAACCAAAGAAAATATAAATAATGATCAACCGTATCACTGAATAATAAAGAACTACCCACTCAACCTATCCTGCATGGTTAGGATCTCCAGGACACATAAGCAACGCTCAAGCCCAGGATTCATCAGATTTATTTTGACCACTTAAGGTCTTAGGGTTGGTGACTGTTATGAGGAACAAGGAGATGTCTAAATCCCACTAATAAACTCGAGCCAAAATCCAACTAGATCAACAATCAATCTTAAATAGCAAGTATTCATGGCGCAAGAGAATCTAATTACACAATCAATCATATATCAACATTATTTAATGGCACACGGGAATCTAATTACTCAATCAATCATACATCGACATTATTTAATGGCACAACCCAATTAACATATATCACAATGGTTGTTAAGCAAATTTAACCTTTCTATCCATATTGCAAGGGTTCTATGAGTTTAATATGTAAAGCCCGACAACTAGTCTCCATGATATCTCTACACCACTCACATAACAAGTTATGATCAATAAGGAATCAAATAATTAAGCTATGGTAAGACCATCTAACCAATTTACTTTTTCTTTAAGAATGCCACATATAAATTAATACTAACCATCTAACAAGTCCCCTTCCCTTAAGAATTTAAGTAACAATAAATACTTACCAACTAACCATGGTTTCTTTTCCTTAAGAATATAATTAGCATTTATTTAACCGCTATCTACACAATCACTACAAGAATTATATGGATAACCTTATTAATTCCATAGTCAATTTCAAACTTGCAATCTAAGTGGGGTATA
>ML798882.1:0-41918 GCA_009831015.1 Picea engelmannii
TCGGATCACTCTATGTCGGGAACATATCGTGACCGTCAGATTGCCTAACTACAAATGCATACTAAAGAAACACACTTTTACCTAACGACATATTAGACCAAGTAGATCTTAACTAACTCCTAAGTGTCTAAATATCCTAACATTTTCTTTCCAGTAATGAAATTATGATTTTTCCCACAGGAAAAAAAAGAGCCAATCCTATGAAAAGATGCATCGAAATCTCAAAAAAAAATTAAAAAAAATCAACCAATAAGCCTGACTTTAATTGCAATGTTAATTTTAAAGAGAATATACACCATTGAAGTAAGAACCTCCATACTTGCTTTGTTAAGAAGTATCTAATCTACTAAATTCCCTCACATTTGAAGGGCCAAAGAGAAGTCATTGAATTCTTCAAAGAATTTGTTCAACAGAGTCAACTAGCACGATAATATTCCATCGATTGCTAAACAAAAGTAGTCCCAAAAAATAACCAGATGCAGAAAGTGAACAAAGTTTTTCAAAACAAATATTTGGTTGGGTGTTTGAATATCCTATAGGCTATCCTAAGACGGAATCATTGAAACATTAATGCATTATCTATCTGAAATATTAACACAGAAAATAGATTTCAGTTTACGATGAATATAATATACTAAAAATGGTTACTTTTATTTTCATTGTCGTCAGAATGCAACGGGTTCATGTAATTGAATTTATAATATGTGATTACCAACCCATATCTATGTGGTCTATGCACGCTCGCATCATCTCTGGTGCCATCCACCGAGGAGTTCCAACACAAATATTAGCTGGAGAGACACCATGATGAGCAAGACAACATGTGTGTCCAGAGGAATGAAGAGGAACTTCCCTATCGAAGTCACAAAGTTTGACTAATGGACTATCATCTAATCTTTTAACTTCCAAATCTATCGAAACATTTATGCTTTTGACATACACCAGAGAGCGACTAGTTCTTAAACATGTGCTTTTGCTCGACCAACAAGCTCTCGAATGGGAAGTGTTTGACAGATCCAGCCCATACCTCCAGAGATGTTGTTCTAGATCCGAGGGGGCAGCCTAATGCGGTACACCGGAAAGCGATCGGTTCTTAAACATGTGCGTTGGCTTGGTCAACTAGTTCTAGAATGGAAACTGTCTTTGAATGAAGTGATTTCCCCTGTACACAGGCCAAATAAACTCCACAGTATGCACAAAATACAAAGATCAATGTTATTAATTAAAACTAGACATATTATGTATAGGCGGACAGTTGCGGACAGTTACAGATAGTTGCAGACAGTTATAGTTATGTGGTATGTTAAACATAACCACCGGATTAGATAACTGCTGGATTAGTTAACATTTCCCCTGTTATCTCCTCAAATAACACAGTCAAATTTGTTTATTTTAGGTGATAGGAAGTCATTGAAAAATACATTTCTAAATTTTTTAAGGTTCATTTTTTAGAGCTTTAGGTTTGTAATAAAGTTTTAAAAACATTTGATTTGGTTTTCCCTTCAAAAAAGTCAAAACTCAGGTTTCGGTAGCTAAGCGCCTTTCCAAAGGGTTTCTAAGCCACCGAAAGTGTAGAAATTCTGCGTTTTTACTACGTTGAGTCATCATTTTTAAATGATGATTCTGAACGACTGAAGAATCTTTTTGAGAAACGGGAGGAGGTTTTTGTTGATAACACATCAAAGAACAATAACCTCTCTCATTTTTCCTACAGGTGTCATATATTGGGAGATTCGAATTCATCTCTAAGCCCTAATTTTTCGGATCTCAGAATTTCCCTGTTTGACACATGTTTTTGAAATGCAGATCCCAGGAAACTGAAAACGAATATCAAAAAACTGAGAGAGGTTTTTTCTCAAAACAAACCAATATACAAAATCCTCTTCTAGTTTTTACACAACGTTTTTGGTTTGAGAGATATGGGTAAATCTTTGAGAAGCATATTTTCAGAAATTTCTGTCTTTTCCAGCCACCTCACAAATTCGAATTTGAGATAGGATAAGAGGTTATCAGATCCATCTTTTGAGGATCTTGAAACTGTTTGTAAAGGCTATAAAGACAAGAACATTTGATGAACAAGGGGGGGGGGGCGGGGGGAATTCAGTCTTTGAGACTGAAGGTTCGACTTTGGAGACTTTTTTCATATTATGTACTCAAACTTCTCATTTTCATATTAAGTAATACAAGCTTCTTTTGCCATAACTTGTTCAGATTTCATTTTCTTATCTATTCTGTACTTGCACCTGGATATTATATTCATGCTGTTATGCTTGTTTATGTCCGATAACTGTCATCTTATCATTGCATTCATAAGTTAAACTTTGCAAGTATTCCAGTGATTATTGTAATTAGCCATTCATATATGCTTTATATGTGATTCTACTGATATAATAGTTATTTCTCCATACATCCCTTTATTTATTAACTCTCTGAACATTTGTGGTTGAAAGTCTTATCCATCTAAATGTGGTCATGCATGTTTTGAGTGAGAAATGATTGAGTCCTCCGACTTGATCCAAACCCACACTTATTATTGAGAAAACAGTTACCAAAAGATTAAGTTACCAGGCATCTCTGACTTACTGCCTAGGAGAGTTTCCTGGAGTGTTAACAAATTGGCGCCGTTTCCGGGGAGAAGAGACTGAAGCTCAGCTTCCCTGGGAGACGACAAGATCCAACTTTGATGATAGACAAAGTCTGGACACATTTTCGGTTGTAATAATCTATTTGGCGACTCCATGAAGGACGAATCCAGTGGTGACTCCATTGTTCTGAAATCTGTTGGTGACCTCACTGGTATGAAATGAACAAGATCTTATCTAAGAGGTATGCGTTCTGTGATTTTTCAAAGATTGTTGATTTCCCTAATCTAGTGCCTAGTAGAGATGAACGGGAAAATAGACTTCCCAGATTTCGAGGTGAAGATTGGGAAGTACCAGCTGAACATTTGTTGGACTTTCATGATTGCATTCATCGCTTGCAAGTTGTGCATGAGGATGTTCAGATCCGGCTCTTCTGTTTTTCATTAGAGGGGATTGCTCGTGATTGGTACCGGTCTCTCCCTATTGCCAGTATCAACTCTTTGGCAGATTTTCATGCTTCTTTTCATGTGTTTTGTAAAGAAAATTTTCCAGTTGATCTTCTATATCCCGAATGCTGTCATGAATTCAATTTATTGAATGAAGAACTAAACATTCATGAAGATTTTACTGCAGTAGAAGATATCTCTCATTATGATCGAGATATTGATGATCTTCAGGATGTTAACCATTATATAGATGCTTTTGACATTGTACCAAATGCATTCACTGTCTTGGGTTGTCATGAAGATCATATCTTTCCATTCAAAAATCCAAAGCATGATCAACAGATTGATATATCAACAGATGACAGTTTCGAATCTGCGACAAATACTAAGGACAGTCCTCAACTTTCAGATTTGCAAACAAAGAGAAATTGCAGCAGACATGAAGAGGAAGATGATGAGCATACAAGTTTAGATCAACAGTTGACCGTGCATGTTTCTCCAGCAGAGGTCCAACAGTCTACATTCAACATTGAGATCAGTGAAGGCAGCAAGCAGCATCACTTCAATCTGCAGTTGGATCAACAACTCAAAGAGGTATTCTTTTATAGTTTTTATGACTCTGTTGTTGACTATTTCGAATATATGAGTAGTATGAATGTCAAAACATTTTTGTCAGAAGAAGATTGTTTCTGTCATCAACCATATTTCTGCATGTTACACTCTCTATTATTTTTGGGGTCAAAATCAAGAACAAGATCAGTAAATCGGTTTTTGACATGGCTTCATTGGAAGCATGACTTCACTTGATAAGAGGTAATACAGTTGGTTAACATAGGAGTTAGCAGAAGAATAAGCTCTTCATACGAGCCAGTAGATTGTTTTCAGTTTCTTGAATAAGCAGGGCAGGTTACAGGCAGGTCACAGGTTTGAAGAGATCAATGGTAAGGCCAAATGACTCCATAACCCAATGGTAAAGGCTACAGGCAAGTTATAGGTTTGCAGAAGATCAGTTGCACAGACCAAATGACTCCATAACCCAACAGGAAAGGCATTGGATCTGAGGTTCTTGAAACCTCGCAGGGAGGCTTTCATCCCCAGAAGGAGCCAGATGTTATCTCCTCAAATAACACAGTGAAATTTGTTTATTTTAGGTGATAGGAAGTCATTGAAAAATACATTTCTAAATTTTTTAAGGTTCATTTTTTAGAGCCTTAGGTTTGTGATAAAGTTTTAAAAACATTTGATTTGGTTTTCCCTTCAAAAAAGTCAAAACTCAAGTTTCGGTAGCTAAGCGCCTTTCCAAAAGGGCTTCTAAGCCATCGAAAGTGCATAAATTCTATGTTTTTACTGCGCTGAGTCATCATTTTCAAATGATTATTCTGAACGACTGAAGAATATTTTTGAGAAACGGGGGGAGGTTTTTGTTTCTAACACATAAAATAACAATAACCTCTCTCATTTTTCCTACAGGTGTCATATATTGGGATATTTGAATTCATCTCTAAGCCCTAATTTCGGATCTCAGAATTTCCCTGTTTGACACATGTTTTTGAAATGCAGATCCCAGGAAACTGAAAACGAATATCAAAAAACTGAGAGAGGTTTTTTCTCAAAACAAACCAATCTACAAAAGCCTCTTCCATTTTTTACATAACATTTTTGGTTTGAGAGATATGGGTAAATATTTGAGAAGAATATTTCTAGAAATTTTTGTCTTTTCTAGCCACCTCACAAATTCTAACTTGAGATAGGAGAAGAGGTTATCAGATCCATCTTTTGAGGATCTTGAAACTATTTGTAAATTCTATAAAGACAAGAACATTTGATGAACAAAGGGGGGGGGAATTCAGTCCTTGAGGCTGAAGGTTCGACTTTGGAGGCTTTTTTCATATTATGTACTCAAACTTATCATTTTCATATTAAGTAATACAAGCTTCTTTTGCCATAACTTGTTCAGATTTCATCTTCTTATCTATTATGTACTTGCACCTGGATATTATATTCATGCTGTTATGCTTGTTTATGCCCGATAACTGTCATCTTATCATTGCATTCATAAGTTAAACTTTGCAAGTATTCCAGTGATTATTGTAATTAGCCATTCATATATGCTTCATATGTGATTCTGCTGATATAATAGTTATTTCTCCATACATCCCTTTATTTATTAACTCTCTGAACATTTGTGATTGAAAGCCTTGTCCATCTAAATGTGTTCATGCATGTTTTGAGTGAGAAATGATTCAGTCCTCCGACTTGATCCAAACCCACACTTATTATTGAGAAAACAGTTACCAAAAGATTAAGTTACCAGGCATCTCTGACTTACAGCCTAGGAGAGTTTCCTGGAGTGTTAACACCCCCCTTAATCCGAAGGGACATTTTCCATCCCAAGCATCATTCAAAAATTTTCAAATTTCTCTCAACCCAAAGATTTAGTAAAGATGTCTGCAATTTGTTCTGAAGTGGAACAATGATTGAGATGGATGGTTTTGGCCTCAACATGATGTCGAATCAAATGATATTTAGTGTTGATATGTTTGGTTCGATCATGGAATTTAGGATTTTTGGCCAATTGTATTGCAGAAGTATTGTCAACAAAGAGAGGCGTTGAAGTCATTTGTTTCTCATTAGTTTACAATGCATTCATTAGTATCAATTGTGGGAGTAGTGCTCTCTGGACAAGAAAATTACCAAGAATGGTTTTGAAAAAAAAAAATACTCTTATTTTTAATGATTTATGGGAGGAAATTTGTGAAGGAAAGGATGACAATGACCCACAGGAACCTACATATGCCAGACAACTTGCAATTTGGAAGAGTAAAAATAAAAATACACATGCTTTAATTTCTGCTCAGTCAACTCTACACATAGATACATAGCCCCCACCAAAAATACAAAGACTGACAACGTACTTTCACGTCGAATGTCTTCTTGAAGTCGTTTCAAAGCATCCTTTAAATATTTCCCCTATGCTTGACCCATTGCCACCAAATACATATCTTTGGCTTAACCTCGACATCTTCTGTAAACATAATTAATACCCTCCCAAATCCGCTTAACACTGACTACTCTTTAACTTACCATTTCCATGGCAACCACAACAAAAACCCTTGACAGCCCATCAAAATCCTCCTAATAAGCCATTCCAACTTTTCTTTTGTTGCATTGAGAGCCTCCAATATCAATCATCATCATAGCCATCCTGCCCCAATAATACTTGAATGACAATTTGCAAAGATCCGTGAGATAAAACCCAGAAGACCATCGATCGACCTACTCATGGCTTGCACACCTGCAATAATAAAAGGCATAAATACCTCATTAGGCCACATAATTGATTGCATTTACTGAAGGGGTAAACTCCATGGGTAAAGGGTAAAAAAATAATAAGAGCTTCAGAAGGTGGAAAACGACTTGTAGACGTGGGAAGATTTGAGGGCCATATCTCTTTCTCGGATAGTTATTGCTTGCCATGGATGGGACATGGTTAACCACATGTTCGGGTTTGCAGCATGACACACAGAGAGATTTGGTTCTAATTTGTGTTTAATCAAACTAATTGAGATAAATTGTTTGTCTTATCACTTCTTAGTTGTCTTTCAGAGTCTGACATGCACGATGGCAACTCTGCATGTATTGCATGTGTCCCTACATAGCGCTTTGGATGGTTGCAAGTGGGCATATCTAGACCATCAGGCTCGTCTTACTTTTGCATACACAGTTTCCCTGGTTTTTCTTCGTCTTGCCTCATGCCTTATTCTCGGGTTTCTCTCTGACACTCCAACGTTGGCTGCCCTCTGTCATAGTCCAAATTTCAATGGACATGGTTGTCAATGCCTTATTCTCGGGTTTCTCTCTGACACTCCAACGTTGGCTGCCCTCTGTCATAGTCCAAATTTCAATGGACATGGTTGTCAATGATGGAAGTTTTCCTAGCATCTGTCATGGGCGCTTCCTGTGCCATTCCTTTCTGCTCGAGAGTCAAATATCCTTAGTTCATCTACAATTCCAACAAATGTATCACAACTGGAGTTTTCTATGCATTCCAAATGGCATCTTTGTTGCCTTATGTGGTTCTTCATTTGTAGGAGAAACAAATGACTTCAACGTTGTAGTCTTGTTGTTGTTCTTATACACACCCAACCACCAACAGGGGGGGCACGTTGTAGTCATGTTGTCGTCCTTATACATACTTGCAAACGTGAACTAAGTCCTGCTCACTTAGTGTGTCCTTGGAGGCACAATGCCTAGGTTCAAAGCCCACGCTGTCACTTTGACTTGAACCTCCTCTGTCTAGGCTCACTCCTAGGGAAGCCAAGGGGGGTAGTCCCTAGTTACTAGATAAGATTTAGTGTTAGGTTCTAGGAGTTTATTTTAATTTCTTAAGGTTAGAGGGGATCTAACCTGGGATGCTAAGGAAACAATGCAAGATGCAAGGGTTAGCATGTCAGGCAAACCTTTTCCCTAAGTCAACTAAGACTAGTGCCCAAGGTTGGGCAAAGGGTCAACTACAGTTAAAGGGTGTTTCGTTACAAATATGATTACAAGATGTACAAAAGAATGATTAATTTGTTAAATACAAGATTCACAAGTAAAGAATGCTAGGATACAATAAGCAAGCTAACTACTTTTAAGTTTATGTGTAGGATACAAGGAGATCAAAGCATTACTATCACATTTATGAGATCATCATCAACACATCCAAAAGAAAATTTAGAGATTTCAAGCACAAGTATTAAAAAGATTATCAACACCTTTAGTTATTAAACCCACAAAGTATTAGTAAATGATTAAGCCCAAAAGTTTATTAAGTGATTAAGGGTTTTTAAGATTACAAAGTTTTCTTTACCCTTATTAGGTGTTTCACCAAAGCCTCCTCCTCCTATTGCCAAATCGCTGCTGGATGCTCAAGATAGTATGGCAACAAGGCCAACCCTAGCTGTCATAGTCAACCCAAAGCATTGAGTTTTTACAGAAAGGACACTCCTTTGTGCAGTGAGACCGTCCCTGGCCTATCACCGTATGTTTCCCTCCTCAATACCCGTTTTAGATGGTGAAGATGGTGGTCTAAGGTACCCTATTAAGTTATAAGTCATTTATCCTTGGTCAAAACGACTTAACTTAATTTTCAAGAACTATTTTTTTTTTTTTTCGCTTGCATTGGTTAGCTTTGTGTGATTCATTTCCAAGTGGCGACTCCATTGAACAAATCTGTCAAGTATACTGCAAGGAGCAATCCTTGTTGGATGCTTGAAAGTCTTGGGGAAGAAGCACTCACCGATACTCAATTCTTGTTCCAAATTAATAAATTAACTTTTGTTTCCTTCTTGTTTTTGCTTTGTTTGATGCCCTTGTCTGTTTGGTAAACTTGGTCATCTGGCGACTCCACTCTAAAATAGTGTTTTTCAAGAAGGAACTCACGGCTTGTTTGCTTCATCTTTGAACTTGGAAAGGTTTTTGGATGAAGCTAGCATGTTTCCCTTCTTGTCGAATCCTTAGTAATCTTTTGGGTCCCAATTTTTTTTTCAAATGAACGAACTCTCGAAACCTTTTGATTTTTCAGAAATAGTTGGTTATCCTAATGATATACCTGAAGATGTTGTTAACAATGTCCTTGAATTTCATGAGGGTGGTGATGCTTGCACTCATGTCAAGGCCTTTAGGAAATTAATCGACGATTGGGATGATTCACCTATTTTGTGAGGATGCCCTTATGTTATTATTTTCCTGGGCTCTTTTAGAGGGCCAGGGAAGTGCTTGTGATTGGTTTCTTATTCACAAAGATAAATCGATTAAGACTATACGGGATTTTCTGCATGACTTTTTGGAAAGATTTGGGGATGATCAGAATGAAATTTACAATGAGTTGGTTGATGATTTTATGGAAAAAATGGAAGAGGAAAAATCTTCTAGATATAGACACAATCAGTTCAGACATAGAAGAAGATACTCCACCAGATCCCATTAAGGAACTTAAAGAAATACTTATGACCATGCAATGGGCCCATGCAAAGCAATTTGAAGCCATGAATGAACAACTTACGACCATGGAGGCTCGCTTTGCAGAGGGTGCGACTTATATCGAATATCCGGACCCCCCCTAAACTTGAGCTTGACAGTGAAAAAGATGAGGAAGTTCATGGGGAAATTCTAGATGAATCCATGGATGAGACAATCATTCATTTTGAGGAAATAAAGGAACTTGAGTTTGAAAATGTTGAATATCTAGATGATTCAAGTCTCCACCCTCCTTCCGAGGAACCAATCTTTTTGAAGGATAACTTTGAAAATCTTGAGGAAAACAGTATGATGGTTCCTGTGATATGTTTTTTTTCAACCTCTCAACCAAAAGATGAATTGATGTAAAATTATGAGGAAATGGAAGGCGACTTCAGTTTGTCAATGTCATATCATTATGAGTATTGGTTGGCTTTCCACCTTGACAGTCATGAGCAACAAAGTATTCAAAGTTTACACGGCTTGTCATATTCCAGTGTTTGGTTGAAGGGAAGAAGGATCATGATTCTTGGTTGGTTCTTTCTAGCGAAAATTTCCGAGTTAATAAAACTCGAGAAGGGGTCTTCTGTGAGTCATCCTGGACAAGGATGTTTCAGACAATTGTGACATCATTTCATCCATTGCATGGATGGTTGTAACATATCTCTAACCCTTTCTTGTATTTTAATTTTGTATTGTTTCATTCATTATGTTGATATGTACTTCGAATTTTTTTTTTTTTAATGTATCATAGATTTCATTTTGTAAAATATTGATGTTGTACTTTAGTTATTTCATTTTGTAAATGTTGTATATAACATTCATTTATTTTGTTATGTATATATGTATTCTTATGTTGGTTATTGGTGAGCACTCTGTTTGTAGGTGTTGGATTCTTGTATGCTCTTCGTCTCATAGAAGATCAAACACACGTCCCCATGTGGAGCCAGATGTTGACCGCCTCTCCAACATAGGTGGTCAAGTCCATGTGCCATGAAGAGATGCATTATCATATGCAAATTTGTTGAAGATTTTGGTTCTACAGGGCATGTTTGGCCCCAACACTTCTTTTTGTAATTGGAATTTTCGCACCCCTGCGTGGATTAATAATGTAATAGGTCTGCATGAGTCATGTCTAGGTCAGTTATCTTGGGATTGATTCATTCAGAGAGTTCCTTTCACTGAGGGTTTTTTATCCTCAGGTTATCAATTGGGCTTTTCAGCCTTATTGATTTCCCTTTGAGTTTTTCCCTCACACTTGCAATAATTCCTCCAAAGTGGTGAACGACATTCTAGTGGGCTTATCTTTTGGTAACTATTGTAGGGAATCATTGTAAATGACCATGCAAGACATCTTAGAGAGTCTCGTGGAATTCCATCGACTCTAAGTTAGTTTTTTTTAATTAATTAATTTTTAATTAAATTTCCCTAAGTTTGGAGGTTTAATTATTTAATTAATTAATTATTTTTGAGCAAAAATTGTAAAAACTAGATCCTTGAATTTTTGATAGGGGTATGTGCTCAAAAGAAATGGAATAGAACCCCCCACATCCATGGACCCAGTTTCAACTCAGTCGAACATCTTTTGCTATGGGTTTGTCCACCCAAAGTGTTAGTCAGTAAAAAACATCAATTTTAATTGCTAAAATCCAAACATGGCAAAAATGTAAAGTTGTAATAATGAGTTAGAAGGATGTTAAATGATGGATCAAGTTTAGAGAGAGACTCCCTAAGCATAACCTACCCATCCCAATCTTTTCCAACCCATTTTTAACCCTTACCCCCTCACATCACTCAACCCTCACGTCCCCTAGGGGGAAATTGACGCCCTTCTAGGTAGCATTACATTATAATTTAGTGAGGGATGTGTGGGGGTCTCCTCTCACATGTGGTTTGAATCTCCTAGGCCTCCACATCACATCCTAGCTCATCCCCACATACTTTCCCTCATCTCTCACCCTCCATTCATTGCCCAATCCCCAAAAAGTTACGCCCCCCTTGAGGAGTTACGCCCCCCTTCTAGAAGATCTTCTAGAAAATTGTTTTTAATTTAATTGGGGCCTTTTCTCTCCCTTGGCACACATCTCATAAGCCTCCCACTTTCTTTTTGCTTGATCCCAACACTTCCCACACCATCTACACCCTAGATATATTTCTCAAACCCTAGATTGTGCACCCTAGTGTTATAACCCTAATTTGTATCATACATGCTTACCTGGCATCAGGCCATATCAGATCCCTTCTTTGCCAAAAGCACTGCTAAACAACTCTTTAAAAAACCTCTTTTATAAGGGCCTACACACCCTACTCCATTACTGCACGCGTGTATACGCTAGCTGACCTAAAACCGCCCGCGTGGACCGACAAAAGCACGAAAAAAGGAAAGTTG
Organism: Picea engelmannii; assembly: GCA_009831015.1. Classification (NCBI taxonomy): domain Eukaryota; kingdom Viridiplantae; phylum Streptophyta; class Pinopsida; order Pinales; family Pinaceae; genus Picea; species Picea engelmannii. Next base: position 11,418 of record ML798882.1, read on the forward strand.
TCGATGGAACACAGAGATTTGGGTGGGTTAACTGAAACTCTCGGCCATGCATGGCCGAGGGTTCATCCAAATACCTAGCTTCTTCTAGCCTATAAAAGAAGGGGTTAGGGGTCCCATTTGGAAGGGGAGAAATAGAGTAAAGAAACTCAACCCAATTGCATATTCCTATTGTCCCAACCCTTTAGCCATCCTTGTGCAAGAAGAGATACAAAGAAAAGAAGTTGGAGGACATTTGAAAGAGGAGCCCAAGATCAGGATTCATGGAGCAGTGGCCGGTCTCGACATTTGTAAGTTGATTCATTCAAAGTTAATAATAAAGAAATGCTTTTCCCGTCCCACTATATGAGTTCTTCATAGATCAGTAAATATATGTTTGAATCTCTAACCCATTAGTCTGTAGGTAAAATGCATGTGTAGTTTGTTGTTTGTTTTGTATGCAGGTCAATCTTGAGAGGATAGTTTCCAACAAGCGATCAAGCGTGAAGGAGGATCAACATCGAACATCCGAAACAAGGTATGTTGGTCTAAACCATGTATTTGTTGAAAATGAATGGAGTTTAAGTCTGGGGATGAAGGTACAAAGTAGATTTCTTTCGGTCATAGCTGCATGCATAAGATAACCCTATTTTCTAGTCCGTAAGGGGATTTCCCTCACAACAGAATTGGCGACCATACTGAGGAGATCTCTAGGGTTCCTAGGAATTTTATTTGTTTTTTGAGTAGTTTTAAAAGACTGGTTTTCTTGCCTGTTTTTTAGTTTCTGCAAAGTCTGAGCTAGCAGAGAGTCTGGTTTACCATACCAGCTTTCTCTGTTATTTGCTTGACTGTGTTTTTTGGGACCCACAGAGGTACACGCGACCTACATAAGGTCTGCACGCATGTACCCGCACCCTACTCTCTTACAACCTGCATGTGAATGCTAGCTGAAGAAGTAGCAGTAGCGTGTAGATTTCATAAAATTTTGGAGGCAGTCATCCTCTTCCCTGTTAGAATCAGTGATTCTCAGGGGTTTTCTTGAATTCTTTCTAAGTCCTGGGCGTTTGCAGTCTTGTCTCAGATTGGTTTGTTTTACAATTTTTTTTCCTTACATTGCTTGTTTTTTCTGTTTAAAAAAGTGTCCAAGCCTTCAAGAGATCCTGGTTATCAATATCAGTGGTCTCTTCCTAGTTTGGATTGTCTATTTTAATTTTTTCTCATAATTTTAAAGATACACGCGGCTTGTAGAAGGTCAGCCCGCGTGTACATGCCCTCTGGCTCTATACAGCTCACGTTCACACGCTTTCTGTTGGATTATCAGTGGCGTGCTCGGGCATGATAGTTTTTGTTGAGGGTAAGACAGTCATCCTTTCCCTTGATGAGATTTATACCTCTCAGGTATTTGAATCTCTGTCTTAGCAGTCAATAGCTTAGGATTAATCTTAGCTTTAGCTTGTTTTTTCTCATTTAAAGGCTGTCATAAAAAAAGAATTTTTTAGGGTTTTTAGACAAGTGTGAGAGTCATTTTTTAAGTCGCTAGTGTGTGATTTCTTGAAGTGATTCTTTGCGATCTGCGATTAGGCCAGAATTGTTTTTCTTGGTTTTTACTTGTTGGTATTTTTCCTTTTTGCTTTATCAGCATTTAAATAAATAAATAAAATCTCTTTCATTTTCTTGTTTGGTTGAAGAGTGTGATTTTGCATTATTAGTCAGGGAAAAGTATTTTATTTCATAAGTTTTTGCAGTTTACTTAGATCATAAGTAGCTCGTAGTCGAGTGAAATTCCTTTTGAGTTTGCTGTCCAAAATCTTAGAAAAAAAAAAAAAAAAAATGAAAAATTGTTGAAATTTTGCATTAAGTGAAAGTTTTTAATTTCCAACTTTTTACTCATTTTTACTTTCGTCTTTTACACATCATCAGTTTCACTTTCATACCCCTTGACATAAGACAAAGCCATAAAATTAACGCTAAATCTAAAATTTATTAGACTTTTATGTTTGTAGGGTTAACCAACTAATTCAGGATTAGGGCATTGAATTAGGTTGGAGAGGAAATTCTTCAAGGCCATTACAATCAAACATTGGAGTCTGAGTTAGGGAGTGTATAAGTCAAGTATCGTGAAACTTATCTGGGACCCCCCTCTAACACATGGGATAAACACGAGGTCATGTGCGGAAAGGTAGCGGAGATAACCCCTCCATAGCTGGACCAATCGTAGTGGAGAACACATATAGAGGGCTTGTTTTGGAATTTCGTTGATTGCATTTTCCACGAGGCTTCGTGGGTCTCGAATCCATTCGAGATCCTTAGTTGTCTTCTATACCACTTGATTTCGATACCCTTGACAGGTTTCGAGCTCGATACCCTGCTCATTGTGGTCTACCTGACTTTCGACTGTACCCGCCTGGTGACTGTTCGCGCGCTGGCAACCTAGTTGCCTATCCTTTTTAGGGACATACACAGGTGATTGCAGGGGTATACCGCGGTACCTAGGACAGACATCAGGCCACGCTTTGCAGAGTATAATCGGAGGGTGATTCCGTGTTCGAGTTTCACTTGCACCGGTAAGTTGCTCTAGTGTTGGTTGTTGTAACTATTCTTCCAATTAATTTAGTGTTTGCCTGTCTTATCTTCTAGGGACTTTTTTAGTGTGTGTTACTTTTGAACATTCAGACTACCCTAGAGTGTCTTTGATCTTCTCACACAGTGGAGGATCACGAGCTCCGCTAGCCACGAAGGCTTCTTGGCCTACCGCTGGTTACACTGGAGCCACCCCCGCCACCATTAAGGCGAAAGCTAGACCAACAAGGGTATTTTGAAGCGATCGGGTCACAAACAATTGTGCTCGACCAACATCCGGAGGAATCGACCATTTTGGACCTTGGAGCGAATGCTATTGACCCGGTTGAAACCCCAAACACTGATTTCTTGGCACCTTTCATTGTACCAATTCAATTTTACAAGCGCCAGACAGTGTTGCACACAGCAATGGAAACAAATGTTACTCCTTCTGAGAATTCTTCAATTCCCACTACGGTTGTCACCACAGGAGAGTTTGCACCTCCTAACCCACCGTCACCCGTCCAAGACACCATGGTCTCGACCGCCTCTACATCGTATAGTGTTCCGATCCCGTCTTTGGCGGCGGCCACAACCCCTTTCACACCAAGTGCGATAGGCCCTCCGTTCTCATATGTGATGCCTAGTTCGGATACAAGTCCTGTACTTTCCTACTCCACTTTACAGACTTCAGGTCTGGGGGCAGGGAGCTCTAGCGCTCCTCTGCAAGGTCACATGGGGGGCACTCCTTCTCCTTTTAACGCTTTCCCTTACGGAGGAGGTCATATGCCTCCTTCGTCCCCTTCACTCGGTGGTTCGCATCAACAATCCGTCGGGAAACCTACACACCATAGTTTATTTGGAGTGGGGAGTCAAGGACCACCTTCACATAATATGCCGGTAGGTTCGACACCATTTTCTTTGACCAGAACGTTTGGTAACAACGCCTTCTCGTCAGCCACCTTCCCGATTGGGGGCAATCCCAATTTTGGACAATCTATTCCTATGCAGGGTACTATTCCTGCACAGGGGAAAAACCTAGGAACTTCTTCCGCATCATGGCCTTGGAATTCTTGGCAGGGATCCATTCCTTCATCCAGAATGCCGATCTGGGGTAATTCTTTCCACAATCAATGGAACCCCGAACAAACTACTATGCCTATCCCCACGGGACCGACATGGGGCAAATTTTCCCAGAGTCCTTCGAATATAATGCATGCCCAACCATCTATGTCATATTTGGGAAATCAACCGATGATGTCTCCACATACGCAAAATCCATATGCTGGCCAGGGCCATGGTTTCTACCAGAATCCAGGCCAGCAACTGAACTTTTCCTGACAACCTAGTGCCAGTCAAACTTCAGGCCCCTTTTTCCCAGGTTATCACCAACAACCCAAACTACCCTTCTTGGCGACTTTGCACTTGCCAGATTTGACAAGGTTGTTGAATGACCCTATTTGTCATGATCCGCGTTGGCCTCCTATGCCAACGAAGTTGCCTTCGGACATCCCAAAGTTCGAAGCCAAGCCTAACGAAGATCCAGGAGATCATATGACTATCTTCCATCTTTGGTGCTCATCTAACTCGTTGAAAGATGACTCTGAATAGTTGTGATTGTTTCAACGTACTCTCATTGGGAGTGTCGCGAAATGGTACATTGAGCTCGATCGCTCAAGATACTCTTCCTTCGGAGAGCTGGAAATGGATTTTCTAAACCATTTCAAGTTACCTGTGAGATACGACGCTGGGACAGAGCTACTGGCCAATTTCGAACAGACGATAGTGGACCATATCTCTGATCACATCCGAGAATGGAGACGCCGGAAGAGTTTAATTAAGGTGCCAGTCCCACTAGCATTCCTGCTTGAGTGGTTCCTTAAGTCTTTGGTCCCACAGCTATCCAAAGACGTCGCAACGTCGAGAGTATTCTCCGAAGAAGACGCCATCATGAGAGCTCAACAATTTGAGCTCATCTATTCTCAGTCCAGTTTATTATACAACATCTTTCCATATGCGCCACGCTCAATACTGGATAAAACTAGACAGAGAGTTGGATCACATGCCGATGGTATTGTTGGTTCAGCGCAAACAAAGCCCGCTGAGTAATTGATGAAGCAGTTGCAACAGTTATCTATACAACACACAACGACCAACCAAACTACTACTTTGGCTGCTCCCCCTACCAAAACGTCGGAGGTACACACAGTGCAATCAACTAACCCAAAGGCCACCCAACAACCTGAAGGAAAGAAAAAACAACGAAAGAAGGGTAAGGGGGATAAAAAACCTACCGATAATGTTGGCGGGGACAACACTAAAAAACGGAAGGCGAGGTATCCATGCAACTTGTGTGTGGAAGACCACCCGACCCATCTATGTCCTCGGCTTGCAGAAGCCCAAAAGTTTTTAACGCAACAACAGTCGGCTGTGTTGACCAATCCATTTCAACATGGGCAAAATTTAACCCAAGCCTCTGCAAGCACGGAAGGGGGCAACCAAGACCCCTCTCCGCCTGCGAAAAACCCCGCATACGCAAACGTATATATGGTGAGAGGTGATGCTTTTATATCAACTAGAGCGCATGACTATAGTAAACCAAACACTTCTGACAAGGGTAAAGAAGTTGAACTCCCATATCTTCCTCTACAGATTGAGAAGACATTGGGAGAAACAATGACATGCATTCCCAAAAGCTTATTCAAAAAATCTTCTCATAACCCAAACGCACGGGCCGCCTAGAACTACTCTATGGTGGAAGATTTATCACAAACTCCTTACGCGATGTCCGTTTTGGAGGTCCTCCAAAGCTGCCCTTCCCAGAGGAAAGCCTTGTTAACTGCTTTAGGATCTACCGAGACTTGTAATCCGGGTACAATCATGTTGGATACAACCGACTTAAAACATCATTTACCTTACCACGTAGCCTTTTAGATAGTAGTGGCTTATCCCACTAAAACTTTTACTCGAAATATCTTCCGCACGGTGGTTGATGAGGGCGCCTCGACATGCATTATGTCATTGGCATGTTGGAAGGCCATTGGTCAGCTCGTTTTGTCTCTGTCACCTACTCTTCTCACTGCTTTCAACAGTTGTTCGTTTCGATCGCATGGTATCGTTCATTCTTTCCTCGTGCAGTTAGGAGGGAAGACTGTGTGTGTCGAGGTAGAGGTAGTCGATGCTCCCCTCGACTATAACTTCTTTTTAGGAAGGAGTTGGACTTATGCCATGCAAGCAGTAGTTGCTACAGTTTTCCGGGTCTTGTTGTTTCCACACGAAGGCCAGATAGTGACCATCGATCAATTGTCCTTCTCCAGACCTGACCCTGCATTGGGGGCATCCACGGTCCCGATGATTGATAATCCTCAACTGGGTGTCGTCAACGTAGGGGTTGGTTTGTGCTCATCTTTGATGGGTACCTTCGATTACCCGCCCCCTCAAGGCGATATCAAGTTTATATCCAATCACCATAAGGTTGAGATTTTTCAAGTTTCCTCGTTCCGCACGACTTACTTCGACGATCCTGGTGCCACGATGGATGGGACAGGGCACCCGGGCATGTCCATGCCCTTTTCCGCAGCTGAAGTAGCATACTCTTTAATCCAACAAACTTTAGCCGACACTGATCTAGCTCCTGCACAAGATTTCAATCCACTTCTAGAGCCTATTTGGGCTCAGGGTTCTCTCGCTCACATTGATACATTAGACTTAGTCTTGCCCTCTGATGAAGCAATAATTGAAGCAATGACTAGTCTGGATAAACCTTGGGAAGATCTTCATCACAAATCATACTTCCTCCCAGAGTTAAACCGAATTGAAGCCGGAGAATTCATTGTGACTATGACGGGAGATCGATGTTGTCCTATTAATCCCTTAGCTACACATGAGGTTTATGCTGAGGGTAATATGGAAACTATCGTTGAAACCTTACCAATCAATATCTCCCGAAACCCTAGCGTCGTGGAGAATGTCTTCATCGGAGCTGACTGCTCCACCGAAGAGATTCAAATCTACACAGATCTTTTTAAAGAATTTCGCGACGTTTTCGCTCGGTCTTATGAGGAAATGCCAGGCATCGATCCAAAAATAGTTGAACATGAAATCACAACGTATCTTGATGCCAAGTTGGTTCGGCATAAGCTTCATCCAGTGAATCCTAAGAAAGCAACAACCATTAAGGTTGAGGTTGAGAAATTGTTAAAAGCTGGGTTTATCTATCCTATCCATTTGACCCAATGGGTGTCAAACCTTGTGCTGATCAATAAAAAACAAGGCACGATTCATGTATGTACCGACTTTCGTGATTTGAACAAGGTACGTCCCAAAGATAATTTTTCCACACCGTTCATCAACCAGATCATTGATGAATGTGCGGGTTGTGAATCCTTTTCTTTCATGGACGGTTTTTTGAGATATAATCAAATACAAATCAAACCCAAAGACCAACACAAAACAACATTCATCTGTCCATGGGGTACATTCACGTATCGTAAGATGTCTTTTGGTCTCAAAAATGCTGGAGCCACCTTTCAACGGGCCATGTCTTTTTCTTTCCATGACCTCAAGCATATAGTCGAGGCTTACTTAGATGATTTAGCATCTCGATCTCGCAAGAGGATGGATCATCCCCCACACCTCCGACTTTTCTTCGAACGTTGTCGCTATTTTCGGATTCACCTGAATCCAAACAAGTGTAGCTTCTGCATAACGTCAGGACGATTGTTAGGTTTCATAGTGTCAACAACAGGGATCATGGTCGATCCTCTCAAGGTTGAGGCAATAATTCAGTTGCCCCCCCACGCATAATCCTTCATCTTCAGAGTCTACAGGGCAAGGCAAATTTTCTAAGACGCTTTATTGCTAACTACGTCGAGATCACCAAGGGATTTATGCGCTTACTTAAAAAAGACGTTCCCTTTTGTTGGGATGTTGCCACTCAACGCTCTTTCGCCGCATTGAAACATGCACTCACAACTGCCCCTCTGCTCCGGCCACCTAACTATAACAAGGATTTCCTATTATATATGGCTGCAGTAGAATCAACCATTGACATGGTCTTAGTTTAGGAAGATGACTTGTTCTCAGAATATGTCATCTATTACCTGAGCCGAGGCCTCGTAGGACCGTAACTCAATTATTCTCATACCGAAAAACTTGCGTTGGCAGCAGTCCATGTTGTTCAACGGTTCCATCATTATGTTCTGTTTCGCAAGGCCACCGTCATTGTTGTCGTAAATCCATTTCAGTACATGTTGACACAACGGGTAATAGGCGGAAAAATCAGTAGATGGATAGTCATCCTCCAGGAGTTTGACTTGGATTTTGTTTCAGCGAAGTCCAAAAAGTCACTGGTCTTCGCAGAACTTATTTCAGAACTTTCGGTTGAGTCCGGTGATCTTGTGCCCGAAGAGTCGCCTATTAGAGGAGATATGTTTTTGATCACCTCTTCGGATCCCTGGTACAGAGATATACTTATCTATCTCCAGACTTTGAAGTACCCCAGTATTGCTTCTCATGATGAGCTTCGATGCATACGCCATCAGACTAAGAATTATCTCATACTCGACGATACATTGTATCGGAGAGGTGTAGACTGCATCCTACGCTGATGTCCCACTCACGAAGAAGCGGTTATTGTGCTTAATGATTGCCACACCGGAGCTTGTGGCGGTCATTTGTCTGGGTTGGCGACAGCCCAAAAGATTCTACAAGCAAGTTACTTCTGGACGACACTTATCAAGGATTGTATCGAATCAATCAAGAAGTGTCATCCGTGCCAAATCTTCTCTCGGAAGATGAGGGCACATCCCGCTCCCATATTTCCTGTCATCACAGTTGGTCCCTTCACCAAGTGGGGGATTGATTACACTACATGCAACCCTCCTTTAGCAAGGGGGAACCACTATATCATCGTAGCTATAGACTACTTCACAAAGTGGGTTGAAGTTATGCCAACGTTTAAAGATGATGGAGAGACTGCAACTCTCTTTTTATTCAATCAGATAATAGCAAGGTTCGACGTCCCGAGGGAGATTGTCACTGACCATGGCAGTCACTTTCAGAACCAAATGATGACCGAGTTAACATCAAATCTTGGGCTACGGAAAGAACATTCATCACCCTACTATCCCCAAGCAAATGGGCAGGTGGAAGCTGTAAACAAAACTATTAAGACCATTCTACAGTGAACTATCAACTCATCCAAGTCAAATTGACATTTGATGTTATACTCGACATTATGGGCTTACTGAACATCTGTTAAGATTGCAACTGGTTTCTCACCTTTTCAACTCGTTTACGGGCTGGAGGCGGTCTTGCCCATTGAATGTCAGATCCCATATCTAAAGTTGGCAGTACAATTATTGTCAGACATTTCTCCACTTGAAGAACGGTTAGTATACCTTGAGCAGCTCAATGAGTAGCGTCGTGATGCGGCCCTGGCCAACAAGGCTCACAAACATAAGGTCAAGTGTCAGTATGATAGGTCCTTTCATCCTAGAATTTTCTCTAAAGGTGACCTTGTCCTGGTCTATGACCAAGATAAGGACCCCCTGGGGGCAGGAAAATTCAAACCCATGTGGTTCGGACCTTTCATCATAAAAGAGGTTTCAAAAAAGGGTGCTTATCATCTGATTGATTTTGAAGGGAATGCTTTGGCGGAGCCTAGAAATGGGCTCTACCTCAAGAAGTATTACTCATAGGCAGGTCACTGTGGGTAACTTTTTGTAACATATGTATAGTCTTTGTACTATTATTTTTTAGTTGCTTTTAGTGTTATGGACGTGTCGTTGATGTTATCTTTCGTCACTGTTGCATATGTCAAGTGATTCCGAGGTGTTCGTTGGGTATGCAGACGGTGTGAGTAGGCACACTTGGAGGCTTGCCTCCGCAGCTTGGGTAATCTTTACACCTCAAGGCCAGTTATTATCTTCCAGAGGTATATGCTTAGGTGACACCACAAATAATGTCGTCGAGTATAGTGCAGTTATTGAGTTGCTTCGTGACGCTTTGTCATTGGGTATCTCTCATCTCCAGGTCTATCTCGACGCTCAACTGGTTGTGTCTCAGTTGAACAGAGTATACTGGGTTCATGATCCAACTTTACACCAACGATTCCTTATGGTACATCTCTTAAAACGAAACTTTGATTATATTACATATTTTCATGTTCCTAGGAGATTAAACCAAGTTACAGATACTCTAGCTAATCAAATTTTATATTGGCATCTTGCACACATATGAAAGAACATTAACATAAGCATGTGAACACGTTTTTGCACACATAATCCATAAGACACAAAAGACCAAAAAACCATATATAATATCATAAAGAAATTAGAGTACATAGATGGACGCAAGCACCTCAAAAATATAACCGATAACGAGTCACAGGGCTTATGCCCTCAAAAAATATATACAAGTAGTGCTTGTGGCACGTCAAAATGTCTAGCTAAAGTCAGGGCTTGTGGGCCCTATTATACTGATCCACAGCGTTGGCTAAACGCTGAAAAAACCGGACCCACGTCCGTGGTGCCCCCACTACATGAGGTTGCATAGATGGTGGCAGGTCCTCAATCTCTGCCATTCGGACCATGCGAGTGAGCGCAGTAAAGTTACGCTCAACCCATCTCAATACCCTCTCAGCCTCCCTGGCTGGAAGATCTCCTGCTACTGTTGGTCCCCCTGCGGCGGCAAGTGCGGCCCCTAGCCGAGGACGATGCCTATTCCTCGCATAGTCAGCAGGTCGCACTGGTCCCACATCTACACACAATGAACACATATCCATCAAATACTCTGTCATAAAAAAAAATGATATATATAACAAAACAACATAAAAATTACATATGTTTAAAACACAAAAAAACTACAAAGGTGGAGACCTACCCATCTCCCCTCGTTCCTCTCCAAGAGGTACTGGTATCTCAGGGTCTCTCGAGAAATCTATCTCGGCATAGGGGTAATCCTCTATAACCGGGATCTGTCGTGACAGCCACACAGAGAAGTCGTCATCGAAGGACTCATTGGTCCTTCCGCCACCCTGTCGCGGCAGTAATACTGCCCATCTACACACAACAGGAAGAGAGGCTTGATGTCCTCGTACCACTACTCGAGGACCAAAACTCAGAACTCTCTAAAAAAAGAATGAACACAGAATGGTCCCGAACCCGAAGTTCCTATGTGTCCGCAAACGACAATCTGTCAGTTGTCTTTTCATACACTCAAGCAATGTGGTACTCCAATAAAAAACTTGTGCATTTAAGCACTGCACTGCACAGTTCATCTGTGCACGAGACGCCTGATGTAGAGCCGCAGAACCAGTAATTCGCCCAATAAGAAATACTATCGCCTGTAGCGATAAGTTAGTGATTTTTCTTATGGGCACCTGCGTGCTCGCGCGGTCTATATTAGCTTCACAATATAGGCCTATCAATTCCGCTATGTTATGCGGCCCCGCAGGAAAAGTCCAGAAATTGATTGGTTCCCCTCTCTTAGAGAGGCCAGTCAAAAAGTAAATGTCCTCGACCGTGGGCACCAGTGACTGCCCCTCTAGCGTGAATGCCTCTGCATCCGGATCCCAGTAGTCAACCAAGGCATTCAGTAGCCTAGGTTGTGCCCACATGAAATGACATAGAAAAAACTTGAGTAACCCACACTGCATCAAAGTAGCCACACCATTGGGGTCTTCCCCGACCAACTCATTTAGCCCTTCATGCTCTCTTTCTCTCCAATGGACATACATCCTGCAAAACACCAAGGTTTAGGAGGGTTAACCCTTTATTTTTATGCCTTTTTCATTCCATAAGGGGGCCCACGCGTGCTGTAATGGTGACAGTGACATGTACACGCGGTCTGTCCAGAGACATCCCGCGTGGACCTAGGGCCGACCGTTTAAAGGTCGATGCCCCCCTAAAAAATGAAACCCAATGCACAAATAAAGACATGAAATGCAAGATAAGGGAGTTTGTACTTACTTGGTCCAGACAAAATTTCGTTTCATCCACTGTAGCTCCCGGAATCACCACTTTTGACAAAGGGGGTCTTTTGGCTCTAGAGTCAATTTCCAAATCAGCAATGGTGATAATGAGCTGCCAACTTCTATTTATAGACTTTTTGACCTCTTTTTGTCACTTTTTTGGCCTCCCTTATCATTTTCTTTATACCAAAAACCATTTAGAGTGATTCAGAAGTTATATAGGAGGGATTTGATCGGGTATTGGGACAAATTTTTTTTAGTTTTGAGTAATTTTCGACGGTCCGTGGAAATTTTTTCCGACGATCTACTTGAACATATAGGTTAGGTTTCTACCCTGACTTTTGTATGTCTTTGTCTTTTTCCTTTGCCATATGATTGATCCCATCAGGTTGTGACACAAAACCATCACCACTGCTTTAGTAGTGTCTCAACTTGGTGGTAGAGATTACCGGAACATGGATGCCCTAGGTAGATCCTGGTTGCATTATGGTATCCATGCGGTCTCTAAAAACACTGTAGGCTTGGGAGTCCTTGTAGTTTTTCTTGAAATATGGGCTTGCGCCTCATTTGCATGATTCCTCTTCGCTCTTGACCTCACCCTCAGGACTCCCAAAAAATAACGGATCTTCTTTTAATCCCTTTTCAGACCCTCTAAACATGAAAAGATTGTCGAGCGATCTTGTGGCCTTTTACGCTCGTTAAACTGAAATTTGAAGTCACGTCTGTTCGACGGTAGTTTATCCCTTTTTCGGTTCGAACGATCAACTGTACGAACAAAGGTATACTCTATGGAACTTTAGTTCTTTAGAAGAGTACTCTCAGGTATAATTTTATCCCTTTTTCGGGCCTGAGGGACTAAACTTACGAAGAAGGAACCCCCATGGAGTCCATAGTTAAGCTCTTTTCAGACTCCCTAAAATTGAAAAGATCGTCGAGTGACCTTATTCTTTCACACTCATTAAACTAGTCCAGAAGAACATTCCTGACGGAGTCCATAGTTAAGCTTTTTTCAGACTCCTTAAAAATGAAAAAATGGTCGAGTGATCTTGTCCTTATCACACTCGTTAAAATGGTTTTGAATAGACGTCTTGTCGGTGCTAGTTTATCCATTTTTCAAACCGACTAGACTATCTTTGAAAAAGGTACCCCAATGGAGTCTCCTTTTATGTTTTTTCAGACTCTCTAAATATGAAAAACCACCGAGCTTACCTTCTCTAGGCTCGTTAAAATTACATCGAAGGACGTTACCATTGTGTGTTTTGTTAACCGCGTTTGCATATCTTATACACCAGCTTGATAACAGTTTGTTTCTGCGTTTCAACACCCTTGGACCCCGGAGGATTTTTCTGAGTATCATTATTTTGAACATCAGTCTTGTCCTTGTGCCTTGAACTTGTATGTTTGCAACACTCGTTCCTCCATTGTAACGTAACATTCCTTTATTCGTTTTTCCAAAAGTATTGAAAAAGACAAAAAAATCAAATATACCCCAAAAAAGAGGAAGGGAAAAGTATTTTCTTTATTGGCAGCATAATGAGTCGCCCTTGGATAAAGCACATCTGTCTGTTTGTTCATCAAGCTTTGGGATGTAGTACGACCTTAGGAAGTTGTTCTCGCTACATAGAGTTGTGTCCTCCTCCATTTGGTTATCCTTCCAAACATATGGAGAGTTTGCGTTGCCTCCTGCTTCGTAAACTTATGATTAATGCCATGCTGCCTAAGTCTCATCATTTATCGTGCTGTTGTCCAAGGGAAGTTTCTACCAAGCCTGAGTTGGCCCCTCTGCAATTTGTCTCTTGCCCTCATACCCGACCATCCTGAATGTCCAATAAAGTCCTTGTTCGAAATCAATGAAGCCTTCAGTCTGATCATCAAGATTATCTAGTCCATGACCGACGAGCCATCGAAGACCTCTGGGTAGTGAAGTCGTACACTCATATTACACTCCTACCTTGAGTTTTGAATATTTTGAAGTTGTTTCTCAAGCTCTGGAGATCTCATCTCCAGCCATTAGGCTGTATCAGCTTCTAAAAGATGGATACTCTATATGTATATCTTTTTGATTTTGAGATGTAGCTCCGCTGTGTATTGTTCGCGGCTACACTTTATATAGTTATTTGACATGGATCTATAGTGTATTTGATTGGTAGCCACGATTCTATTTTATCCCGAGCATGGGTATGCTCGCCTCAGTGAGACATTTGTTATTTTGTAGACGACACCTCCCAGTCCCTGGTCCTTGGGCTCACTTGTTCGGCACATCAGTAAAGATTGGTAATGTATTTCGGCCATTAGATGCTCTTCTGACCTCACACATTAGGGGGCATCTGTTATAACCCTAATTTGCACCATACATGCTTACCTGGCATCAAGCCATCTCAGATCCCTTCTTTACCAAAAACACTGTTGAACAACTCTTTAAAAAACCTCTTTTATAAGGGCCCACGCGCCCTACTCCATTATTGCACACGTGTACACGCTAGATGACCTAAAACAACTCACGTGGACTGACAAAAGCATGAAAAAAGGAAAGTTGTCGACGGAACATAGAGCTTTGGGTGAGTTAACTGAAACTCCCGACAATGCATGGCCGAGGGTTCGTCCAAATACCTAGCTTATTCTAGCCTATAAAAGAAGGGGCTAGGGGTCCCATTTGGAAGGGGAGAAATAGAGTAAATAAACTCTGCCCAATTGCATATTCCTATTGTCCCAACCCTTTAGTCATCCTTGTGCAAGAAGAGATACAAAGTAAAGAATTTGGAGGACATTTGAAAGAGGAGCCCAGGATCAGGATTCACGGAGAAGTGGTCGGTCTCGACATTTGTAAGTTGATTCATTCAAAGTTAATAATAAAGAAATGATTTTCCCATCCCACTATATGAGTTCTTCATAGATCAGTAAATATATGTTTGAATCTCTAACCCATTAGTCTGTAGGTAAAATGCATGTGTAGTTTGTTGCTTGTTTTGTATGCATGTCAATCTTGAGAGGATAACTGCCAACAAGCGATCAAGCGTGAAGGAGGATCGACATCGAACATCCGGAACAAGGTATGTTGGTCTAAACTATGTATTTGCTGAAAAGGAATGGGGTTTAAGTCTGGAGATGAAGGTAGAAAGTAGATTTCTTTCGGTCATAGTTGCATGCATAAGATAACCCTATTTGCTAGTCCGTAAGGGGATTTCCCTCACAACACCTAGCCTATGGATCTCTTCTTTTGCTTGGTGGTGGACACTTGGCATTGATCCAAGAGAGGTAGGTTTGCCTCTTCAAGTATAAATAGATCCATTTCCTCACTCCCAAATCACCATATCTTGAGTTAATGTTATGCTACTTGATTTCTTCCACTCTCTCTCTCTCTCTTGTTCCATCATTTCCATTCTTTGGCTCTTAGGGTTTTGGAGTAAGTTTTCTCCAAGATCCATTTTCTTGAGTAATAATAAAAGAGAAGTTTTGGAGGATAATTGGAAGAGCTATGCATGTTCTTGTTCTTGCCATACTTATGAGGTAAATTTGTTTCAATTTGGTTGGTGATTGCACACATTGGGTCTTAAGTAAAGTGTTACTTAGGTAGATATATCAATGCATGTTCTTGTAGATCTATATATCTTGATTTGCTAGATAGGATTGAAATGTCATCTTATTAGTTGATCCAACATATTATCTCTTGTATGCACATAACTTCTCAAGTTTTGCAGGTTTAGCTAAGGGTTTCATTGGGAATACCTCAAGGAAGAAGGCTCCCTTGAGACACATATACACTCCATTTCTCTCTACTCTTACCTTTCTATCTATTGTTGTTCATTCATATATATTTCAGCTAGTTTAACTTAGTAAGATTGGTTATGTAAATAATTTTTTATCAAATTTTTCTTGAGGAATTTTTTTGCCTTTTAAATTTTTGCCCTAAAAAGGCAAAAGTTTTTCTTCACTTTGCTTGTTGTGTGTAGCATTCCTAGCAAGGATACCTTGCTGGTTTTTGCAGGTTCAGATTTGGTTGAGAGGGGTTTGGCTGCCCAAAGACATCCACACAACACTCCAAGACCCTTCAAAAGTTGGTAGCTATTTCTCAACCTTCCCTTTCAATTTCTAGACTTTGTTGTGCATCATTTCTTCTCCTTTTTGCTGATTTAGTGGCCCATAGTTGTGGGAGAAGGAGTGGTACAACCTCCTCCCATGTGTGAGATTTGGGGTAGCTTGAGTTTAGTGCACATCTTGCTTTTCTTGCTATTTTGGGCACCTCTTGAGCTAGGACGTGGGGTTTGGTTGATGTTGGGCATCCTCCAAGCCTAAGACATGGGGATTAGGTTGTTTGTTTTTCATTTGCTTGCTTGTTAGTTAGCTTTTCATTCTTGTTATCTTTCTCTCTCATTTCAAGTTTCTTCTAAAGCTTAACAAGTTAAATAATTGTCTATCTATTGGGAGAGGAATACCCCAAAGGTAAGGCTAGGGTTTAATATGTGTTGTTGATCTTGCATGCTTAAGTGGATTAAAGTAATTTTAGATCTAAATCTCATACATAATAATCCTTAGTTTAAGCCTATTGGGCATCATAATCAACTTGATTATATTTACTTTCTTGTTTAAGTTCCTCAAGATTGATCTTTCTCTTACATGCTTAAATCTAAAACCCTAAATGTTTAAATGTTTCAATAAGTTAAGTGGATGGTGTTTTTCTTTCTTGCTTTAATCTTTTAAGGCCACTTGCCACATACTTGAAGTAATTCTTATGGTTAAGTTGATAGTGTAGGCAAACACATAAATCTTTTTTCTCACACTTAAATCTTGATTCTTAATGCTTCAAATCACAACAAGATAAGTGTGTTTATTTGGCAAGTTGTTCTTGCCCCTTGTGGTTTATTTCTTTACTTTGAAAGCTACATTTTGGTGCACTAAGTAATTTTCTCTCACATAGCTTATATGTGTTAATGCCTTTCATTGTCAAGCTTAAGCAACACATTTAAGCTGAAGTAAGTTTTGGCCATAGCACTAAATCACATTTTAAAAACCTCATAAAATCACTAAAACACTCTAAAATACACCTAAAAGTCTACCTAATTAATATAATAACTTAATAGGGTACCTTAGACCACCATCTTCACCATCTAAAATGGGTATTGAGGAGGGAAACATACGGTGATAGGCTGGGGACGGTCTCACGACACAAAGGAGTGTCATTTATGTAAAAACTCAATGCTTTGGGCTGACTGTGACAGCTAGGGTTAGCCTCATTGCTATACTATCTTGAGCATCCAACAACCATTTGGACATAGGAGGATGAGGCTTTGGTGAAACAATAAATAAAGGTAACTAAAACTTTGTAATCCTAAGAAACCTTTAATTTATCAAGTAATCCAACCTTGGGCTTAATCTAATAAATACTTTGTGGGTTTAATAACTAAGAGTGTTAATAACCTTCATCGTCCTTATAATACTTGTGATTGAAATCTCTAAATATTCTTTGTGGATGTGTTGATGATGATCTCATAAATGTGATGGTAATGCTTTGATCTTCTTGTATCCTGCACATAAACTTAAAGGTAGTTAGCTTGCTTATTGTATCCTAGCATTCTTTATTTGTAAACCTTGTATCTAATATTCATTTGATTGATTATTCTTTTGTAAGCATATTGTAATCATATTTGTAATGAAACACCCTAACATCTAGTTGACCCCTTGCCCAATCTTAGGCACTAGTCTTAGTTGCCCTAGGAAAAGGATTTCTTAACATACTAACCCTTGCATCTTGCATTGCTGCCTTAGAATCTTAGGATAGATCCCCTCTAACCTTAAGAAATTAAAATCAACTCCTAAAACCTAACTTTAAAACTTATCTAGAAACTAGGGACTACCCCCCTTGGCTTCTCTAGGAGTGAGCCTAGACGAAAGAGGTTTAAGTCAAAGTGACAACGTGGGCTTTGAACCTAGGCATTGTGCCTCCAAGGACACACTAAGTGAGCCAGACTTAGCTCACATTTGCAAGTGTGTATAAGGACGACAACAAGTCCAAAGCATTAGTTCTATGAACTTATCTCAAATTCAAAAGACTTCTCATTAATAAAATAGGTACGAAAACCACATGCATAAGAAAATATCCATGCTACAATATAAAGCAGTAAACACCGTGCCATGCACAACAAATAACCAACAAACATGCACATTAAAAAAAATATCTTAGAGATAGTTAAATACACAACGGAAATAAACATTACACAGAAAACACAGAGAGCACTTATCTTTTCAAGTAAACGTTCATCAACTGGCTGCATACCAATGAAGTTCCTCCCAACCATAGACATTGATGTTATTTTTCTCTCAACAACAGGTCACCCCCGAGTCAGGGCTATGAATCCACAAGGACGGGTCCTAGGCCAAGTCTAAACACACAATAGTTGGCTAACTAGCTCTTAGGTTTCCCAACCTCACAACAAGTTCGAAATTCCATCTCCCTTACCCCCTCAGCCTGCACAACCTAAAGAAATGAACACTTTTATCTGCCATGCGGTCCTTGAAGTTGTTCCATTTCTCTTCAGGGATCTAGTGCTATTGGTAAGGAAATTTCCCTACTGGAAACTCCACCGATTCTCAGATGTGGACAGTTCTATCCGAACTACCATCAATCTCATAACTAACAGGCCTTTCAACACTTAAGCTATCACAGACCTTTCAGTACTCACAACAATCCAAAGTACACCATTTATCTTCTACCCAGCTTGCACAATCCAAGAGAATGGACCCCCTTATCTGCCACACAATCCCTCATAATTTTCCATCTCCTTCCAGGGCTCCAATGCTTCTGGTCAAGAATCTTCATGCTGGGACTCTCAGGATTCACAGCTGTGAGCAAACTTAACCAAGAGGCACCCAAACAACCATTCCTATCCTTGTTCAGATCAAGAGCACATGAATTAGCCCGAATGAGTGAGGAAAAAGGAAGAAGTAGAACAAGGGGAAGAAAGACGAAGAAGACCCAAACATCCCCCAAGGGATGTTTAAATTACATGAAGACAAGAGCCACATGGCCTCCCTCCCAAGAAGCTTATGTAACCCCTTTTCTCCATAAAATCAATTATGGGTAAAATCATGGCCTCCCTCCCAAGAAGCTCATGTAACCTCTTTTCTCCATAAAATCAATTATGGGTAAAATAAAATAATAATAAAAAGACTTAACCCCTCAAGCCTCCTCTCTCGTGGAATCATAGCCCCCTATCTTTTTTGTCCTTGCCCGTCTTGCAGCCGATGGTGTATTTTATTAATGTATATGAAGTATTACATTTCTTAAGCACTTTGGCCCTTTTTCAACTTTACTGGCTCACCAGTCTAAGTCACAATTACAAAATACATTATAGTTCATAAGGGTTAAAACCGAGATGTTACATCCCCCTCCCCTTATTTTGGCACTGTCCTCAATGCAAAACACCATTCCAATGTTACTAACATTACAAGTCTAGGCTCTTTGGCATTAGTCCAAACAGACATTCCAACCAACTCTTATATACATAGGCACTTTGGCCTAAAATTAAACATGTATACATAGAAATTCTGACCCAAAACATGTATAATGATCTTCAGAATTTATATTTCTGGCAACAGTTCCAACCAACAAGCTCTCCTTCCCTTTCAACCCTGCACAACCTAAAGAAATTAACCCCTTTCTCTACCATGCAATCCCTTAGGTTGTTCCACTTCTCTCCAGGGCTCCAGTGCACTCAACTAGGAAGTTTTAGAGTTGCGGCTTCCAGGACTCCAGCTGCAACAAGTCCATTGGACTTTCTTCATTCCATGCCTTTGTCATTCCAACACCACCTTCTTCTTTTCCCTCATGGTCTGGTACCTTTCTAGATCCTCAACATTCATCGTTTTCCTACAACATTTCAAATCAACAAGCATGTTAATTCACAAGTTGTGCATAAATTTTTTATTTTTGTTCATAATCTAAGAGTAAATTTTCGTAATCCAGTACAATACTTATCTGTGATGTTCATGGATCTGCATCCATATGGTTGTCTTGTTAACTTGGCTCATTGTTTTTCCTGACATACCCATTGTGTGCATGATCCCAATCAATAGTTTGCAAGAACTATCAAAGTCTCCTCTTCCTCGTGGTCACTCACCTTCCAAGCCTAGGCTCAAGCATCCCCTTCTCTACTATATAGTCCCTCAGGCGATCCATCTTTCATAACCAAGGCTTTCTTGCACAAGAAGATTTCTAGGGACACAGGGTTCTCATGTCACAACAACATCCCTTTTCCATGCTTTCCGACTGGCATATCCAACATCTCATATGTATTATACACATACAGTCATCATGAGATATCATTATAACCATTTTCAATCATAAATGTCAAATCTATTTTATGCAGGTAAACAAAATTTTCCAAGCATGAGATTTATGCTCATAATGTTTGGCTCTGCAGTTGTAGATATCAATCTTCCTTATGGGCTTACATCCCTGCCATATTCAAAACCATCCTACCTACAATTTTCTTGATTTACATTCAGCCAAAACAATTTGTCAGTAATTATTAAATTATAATTCCCAAAACTATTTTATATAGGAAAAATTAAATTTCCAGACATGAGCTTCTGTTCATAATGATTTGGCTCTTGCAACAATAGCCATAGGTCTTCTTTATGGGCTTACTACACTGTCATATTCAAGACCCTTTCTTCCTGAAATTTCAACATTCCTCAGCCAAACAAATTGTCAATATTTCATGTACAAGCTATATATACATGGTAACGATTCAAAACAAAATCACAAAGTGATCTCATAATTGTTTACAACTACGATTCAATCACTTCTATTAATCCAACTATCAATTGGAACGAACTCATAATTACCTACACATGTATTATCAACTAATATTTTATTTCTTTTATTCAGAAATATTTTTATTACTTTGTCTCCCCCAATAAAGCTTTTCTGCAATTTATCATTATGTAGCTACTTTAACCTGCAAGTTTCTTCTTGTAATATCTAACAATGCATGAAGTGTTTTCAACTTCATGAGTTAGCAATACTCACATCATTTCAGTTGTTAGCATAATCATTTCTATGTTATATAATATATACATGCATTCAACAATTCCTGTAATATAACTTGTATCATTTTTAATAGCTCCAAAAAATGATCTTGGAATTGTATCAACAACAATCCAATCACCTTCAACTAGTATTCATATTAAATATAATGCATCTATCAATCATTATGCATTTTCAGCACCACAAGATTTTTATAATGCAACAATTAACTAATAGATAAAATAACAATCAATGTGCCGATACCCATGGCCACCTCTACACAATGCATCTATGCGTTGGCTACATAATACCACATGACTATGTCATGCATTCCACCATGATGAGTTGGACGGTTTGGCCAATGCCTTAACACATCATCCACACACTTCCTACTGCTTGTTTGACTATTTGGATACCGTACTTTTCAACCCAAACACAACACCCATAATATAATTCTCAAGTGCTCTTCAGTGTCGGCAAAGAGGTTGTATTCTAAACATCAGATATACAATAGATACCATTGAGCACTCACATAGCGCTATAGCCTTTTCATATCCAACCATATTAAGCTCTCACACATGAATAGCTCTATGAATTTTCATTGTTATAGAAGGAGTATGTCTCCTGAATTAACTCGGTTATGATCCCATAACCAATCATAACATAATATGCAACCAACAATTTATCTAAATGCATTCTAGCATCAACAACATTTACATACTCTAGGCCTTTGGCCATTACATATCAATTTAAATATTGAAAATTAACTGAGGGAATTCTTACCTCAATCCCCTTCAACCTGTATGCATCAAAATAAACTAAATACATACCTGCATGGTTGTTATCCACCTACTTGTTTCTATCTGATCAACTGATATTTGTAGAAGCTCACAAACTTCCTCCTTCATCATTTTGATCACCATTCCTGCCACCCTCATGGGTCTTCACCTAGATGGAAATTATAAGCAACATCAACATCCACATCTTTAACCATGTTATATCATTTTTCCTGAATACATAATCTATCATTAGTCATACTCAATTCCCATGAGATCATTATTTCATAATAATAGACTATTCTAAGTTCACAAGCATGTTATATGTATATTCAAACATGTGTAATTACACATCCATAAGCACCAAGCATTTACTGTCAGCATGCCTACTAATGCATATGCATTTTAACTTCATTGTATGCCTCATGCACTCTAGTGCATTTCAGTTTTAATTCACTTATTTATTTATCTATTTATGTTGTCGTTGGTTGTCCTTGAACTCCCTCAGATCCTTGTTGCCTTGTGTTCTCCCATTCTGCTCATCTGCACTATGGTTCCCTGGTCTGAACACTTTCCAGCCAAGTTCCACTTGGCCATTCTGCAATCCAACCAGTGTGCTCCAATTGCCACAACTCTTTTTGGGTAGTCATATCTAACTTTACCTTTATGAGATAATCCAACACCCTAGAATGGAGTAGCTCAAAACTTTCCATTACTCTACTACCACAACACTCTAGAATCAAACATTGTTACTCTTAGTTGTCCATTAGGTTACTTTATTAACATTTCCTTGTGAATCCATACATTTCACACTTAATACCATTCTCAATGGAATTCCATTTTCATTCAGTGACACTTTTCAAGTGAGAGAGCATTCAATCCCTCTACATTGACATTTTGTTTCCACGGTGAACTATGATATCAAGAGTGGATCTCTTTCACATTTAAGCTTTGCAATTGTCTACACCTCTCCTCCTTCAAGGCTAGGAAGTCATACTTTTCCTTTTATGCCCATTCATGACATCTTTAACTTGCTAGCTTTGTATCCTAAGTGAGGACTCTTTCTTTTGTTGTACCTGCAGTTTATTCAGATTCTGTGGTTGTTGACTAATACTTTCGTTCTACTATTCTTGAGTTTTTTGTCCACCTTCCTTACTTTATCTGTATCTCTTGATTGCCTCATCTAACTTCTGTAAGCTCTATCATGCCTCCATGACCCTAACATCTGATCCTAGACTGGAATTGATCTAATTATACCTCTAATCCTGATAAAACTGCAAGCAATCATCTGGTTGGAATTATACATATTATACAAAATTGTCAATTAAAATTACAAGTACCTTTTCTGTTTAATTCACGAAGAAAAATTATATCAATCTTCATATTATAACAATTCCCTATTATTTTCCTCTAAGTCCTCTGAATCAACTTTCCAACGACTGTACTCTTGCTCCAATCGGATATCGGAGTTGAAGTTGGGGCTCCCTGAAAACTCACTTTCAACCCCTTTAGCTGATACAAAAAATCAAAAACTGCAAAGGCGCTTCCTTCAAACCAAGTTCCATGTGACCACGGCTCGAAATCGCGGGCTTAATCACCCTTTAGTGCCCTGCTCTGTGTTTTTATACACAGGAGATTCGAACATCAAGTCCGAGGGTTGGTTTACTTCCAGGCCCTTTTTACCTTAGCATGGGACAGATGCTGGGACCAAGTCCTCCAGACTTCGGCCTTCAGCTATTTTCCCTCGTCAAATTATGTTTTCCCCAGAGTTACACTTCCTCGAAGCCTTTAATAACTCCACTATCAAAAAATGGATGGTTAAGATTTAATCTCTCGCCGAATCGACGGTTCCGCCCCCATCTGGAGGCTTCAACGAGATCGACAGTTGCGACTTAATCACGTGTTGAGATGGATGACTCTCAAACAATTCAAAAATTCAGTGCTCTGGGGCTCTGGGATATTTCCATTCTCGAGTCTTCCACTTCTCCGGAATGAAAATCCTCCAAAGTACTTCCTTTGCTTCCTTTGCTTGATCCAACAGTCGAGAGACGTCCCAAAGGGATCTCAGATCGACGGTCTGTGTGCCTTCGCGACTTCGGGCTTTGACACTTTTCACTAACAGAAACTTGGACACCCCTGGAGTCAAATACTCTCGGAGAGGACACAGCATGCTGACGTCACCTAGGGTAACATGGACTCGTGGCATGCATGCCACATGCCACTAAAAATGAACAGATCAGGGTCCAAAAGGTACTAAAACTAGGTGACACGTGTCCCCACACAACACCCCTGCCACATGGCATAATCCATGTCATCAATCAAATCCAGGACTCTGGGACTCCGGGCTTCGGAATTTTCCCAAGTCCAACGCATGCTATCTCCCGAATATCCAAACATCGAAAGAAATCGACAACTCATACTCCTCCCATAGCCAACGACTGTGATCAACTCTGGGCTTCGAACTTCAAGGCTTCTTGCTCCAGACAAACCCCGATACTCCTGAACTACAGAACTTCGAAGTGGTGAGGTTCCGAAGCTCCGAACTTCGCTACCCTTATACCACTTCTAGATCCGACGACCCGCAACACTCCCAAAGTCCTTCCCTCGATCCAATGGTCGACGGGAATTTTGGGACTTCGATGCTTTAGGGCTCTGGGTTGTAGCAGCTCAACAAGGTTTAAAACTCCCGGAGTGAAAACTCTTGAAGTGGCCAACGCCAGGTGATCATGATCAACGATGGAGATTCCCCCGTGCCTCCTGTCAAATCAGACGGTGGACGTGACTTCGCGACTCCGACCTTCGATAGTTCAGGCTTTGCGTGCCTTCCAAGATCGTCGAAGCGATGAATTTACAAAGTCTTACCTTTCATGCTTGGCCTCAATCAACGACTGACAATCAACAATATAGATCTGACGACTGGGACTTAACCTTACCCCAACCTTTAGTTTTCCCTTGATCAAACAACCATTGTTTACTTTCCCTCCGATCCAAGGATCCAGATCTCTCTTGATCCCATGGTGGTTATCGCTCCCGAATTCGAAAGGGATGATCACGATCCTTCGATCCCTTACTAAGGATCTCAGAAATTCTAGCTTTTGCACGGACTCTGTAACGTCCCTAACTTGGCTAGTCTAGGAAACGCTGCTAATGTGTGTGTAGGATCAAAGGTTTACAACATATAAATGATCATACAAATAATAAACGCAACAAAGAACTGCAAATTTTGTATTATGATATCTCTGTAGATTACAAAATGACCGAATGCAGCGGAATAAACTGACAATACTCGACTAGATCAACAGTCAAAGGATCATAGCCAGAATACAAATAAGCAACTGCGGCTGAATAAAATAACAACACTCAGCTAGATCAAAATACAAAAGGATCTTAGCCGGAATACAAATAAGCAACTAAAAGATAATACCTGGAATATGGGAGCATTGCGGAATCAATGAAGAATGATGGAAGACTTGGATGATCTTCCCGGTGACTAGGGGGTGTCTTTCAACACAAAAATCAACCAACTGGTGTCTTCCTCCTGGAATACACTGAACTATCTCTCCTGAGATGTGCCTCTTCTCCTCAATGACAAATCATAATCTGCATAATGATGAATTAGGTCGTTGACCCTTCCTTTATAGCTTTCCAAAACCCTAAATCATGCTGAAACCCTAATTCGTTGTTGACTTCCAAAACCCTAAATCACTGATGAAACCCTAATTCATTGTTGACTTCTATTTTTAGCTCATAATGACTTAAAAGCTCTTTTAACCCTTTTTATCTCAATGTCACTTTCTGAATATAACACCTGTGACTGGAGTGACCTCTAGTAACCCCTGTTTACCCCTCTTTGGCCCTGGCTATAGTCTAACGGGGCGGTTTAGACCATTAAGCCTCCTCTTCTGGAGCTCCTATTTGGAAAGGGACATTACAGTCCTCCCTTCCCGAAATTGCTTGTCCTCAAGCAATACCAGTCCAGGGTGCTACAACACCTGCTCGTTCTCCCAAGTAGCATCCTCTACTAGAAGCCCTCTCCATCTGATCAAACACTCTTTGATGACCCTGCTCCTCAGTTTCCGCTCCCGAAACTCTAAAACCTCCTCCAGAACTAACTCCAACTGTCCCTCCTCATCCAACGGGGGAAGCTCCTTTGATGTGCTAATGAATTGTCCCACTGCCTTTTTTAGGCAAGACACGTGGAACACGTTGTGAATCTTGCTCCCCTCTGGAAGCTCTAGCTCGTAAGCAACCTCTCCTACTCGACGCATGATCCTGTAAGGACCATAAAATCCAGGCTTGAGCTTCTCGGCCCCACTCTTCTTCAGAGATGACTGTCTGTAGGGTTGGAGTCTCAAGAAAACCAAATCTCCAACCTCAAAGCTGCACTCTATCCTGTGTTTGTCTGCACTTATCTTCTGTCGGTTTTGCGTCGTCTACAGGTTCTCTTTCAACAACTTGAGAATCTCCTTACTCTCTATGATCCAATTCTTGGCCTTGGGAGCTCTTCTCTCCCCGAAGACCAAGTCTACCAAAGTGGGAGCATCATATCCGTACAATGCTTGGAAGGGTGTCATACCAATGGACATGTGGAAGGTGGTGTTGTAGAAATGTTCTCCTAAATGTAACCACTTTACCCACGTTCTCTGTTGTACTCCTACATAGCTCATCAAATACCCTTCAACCCACTTGTTGACAATCTCGATCTGCCCATCTGTTTGAGGGTGATAGTTGGTGCTAGGTGTCAACTCTGTCCCCACCAATCAAAACAACTCTCTCCAAAATGTCCCTATGAACCGACTGTCCCTGTCACTGATGATGTTCTTCGACAACCCATGAAGTCTGAAGACCTCCTTGAAGAAAATCTCGGCTACCTGAACTGCGTTGCACTCTGTCGGTATGGCGTAGAAGTGAGCAAACTTGGTCAATCTGTCGGCCACTACATATATACAATCCTTACCCTGGACCTTGGGTAGACCGGTGATGAAGTCCATAGATATACTCACCCATTTCTGCTCTGGAATGGGAAGTGGCTGAAGTATCCTTGCTGGAAGAGCATGCTCTGACTTGTTCTGTTGGAAAGTCACACACTCACTGATGCGTCTCATAATTTTTGAGGCCCTTCCATGAGAACCTCTCTCTGATCTGTCTGTAGGTTTTGAAAAACCCCTGATGGTCTGCTAGAGGTGAATCATGAACTACAGTGCATATCTTCTTTTTAAGCCCTGAATCTGGCACCAAGTAGACTCTATCCTTGTAAAATATGACATTGTCAATGACCCTATACCATTCATCCTGTATCTGCCCATCCATCACCTCACAAGCAAACTTGTTCTTGGAATATTCCACTAACAAGTGGGATTTCCAATCTGCTAAAATCTCCATTAAAGAACATGTCGTAGGTCTCCTCGATAGGGCATCGGCCACAATGTTCTTCTTCCCCTTTACATACTCTATGTCAAAGTCGAATTCTTGTACCTTCGTCACCCATTTCTGTTGGCGCTCACTAAGGTCCTTCTGCTCAAGGAAATACTTTAAACTGTTGTGATCGGTCTTGACCACGAATTTGCTGCCCACCAAATATTGTCTGAACTTGGTCAAGGCATGCATGATTGCCAACATTTCCTTGTCATAAATGGAGTACAACCTCTCAGGTTGACTAAGCTTCCGGCTCTCGAATACAATGGGGTGTCCTCCCTACATCAAAACTGCATCGATCCCTTCGTCAGATGTGTCACACTCCAATACAAATGGCAGGGTGAAGTCTGGTAGTGCCAACACTGGACAAGTGCCCATGACTTCCTTCATGTGATCAAAGGCTTCCTGTGATTTCTTAGTCCATATGAAGGCCCCATGCTTGGTAAGATCTTTCAACGATGCTCCAAGCTGAGAAAAACCCAGGACAAACCGCCTATAATAGTTGCATAGCCCAAAGAAGCTCCTCAATTATGTCACGTTCTTGGGTGTTGGCCAATCCAGAATGGCCCTGATCTTCTCTTGGTGCACATGTACCCCCTTTGCACTGATGATGTGGCCTATGTAAAGCAGCTATGTCATACTGTACTCGCACTTGGACTCTTTGGCATATAATGATTGTGCCTCCATGATGCTCAATACCTCATCCAAGTGCCTCATATGCTCTTTCCATGACCGGCTATAGATCAAGATGTCGTCAAAGAAAACCAAGACTGATTTCCTTAACCGATCCCTGAATATATGGTTCATGCAAGACTGGAATGTAGCAGTTGCATTGGTTAGCCCAAATGGCATAACTAGGAACTCGAAGTGTCCAAAATGACATTGAAATGTCGTCTTCTCTATGTCTTGCTCTCGGATGCTGATATGATGATATCCAGAGCATAGATCAATTTTTTAGAAGAAAACTGCCCCATGCAGTTCATCCATCAAATCGTCAATGTGTGGGATAGGGTATCAGTTCTTGATGGTTTTCTTGTTCAAGGCTCGGTAATCAATGCACATCCTCATGGTGCCATCCTTCTTCAGAACTAAGAAAACTAAAGAAGCAAACGGGTTGTTGCTCGGTCTGATGTGTCCCATTGCCAATAACTTCTTGATTGCCTTCTCTATCTCATCCTTGAACCTCCTAGGCTGACGATAGGGGGGCGTGATCATAGGCTTGGCCCCCTCCTCCAACTCAATGGTGTGCTCAAACCCCCTGTCAGGTGGTCTCCCTGGTGGAATTTCCTCAAAGACCTGTTGATGTCGTCCCAATAAATTCTTGATCTCTGTATGGTATTGTTGTTGACCTTCTGAATCCTTCTGAGTAGTGATCAAACATTCTGCGGCATATGATACCTCCCCATGTCTAAATATCCTCTCCATCTTCTTGGCTGAAACTATCCTGGGTGCTCCTGTCGACATACCTCTTAGAACAACCTTCTTCCTATCCTGATCTCTAAATCCCATTTCCAAGGTTTGGTAGTTGGTAGTGATTTTTCCCAAGGTAATCATCCACTAAACTCCTAACACCACATTTGTGTCCGATAGGTTAACCACATAAAATGTGTCTCTCACTATGTAGTTGCCTAACTTCATCTCTAAGTTTGGAACTTTGTCTAGACACTCCACTGTGTGGCCATCTGCTACCGCAACATCAAACCCCTCAAACTCCTCTGTCTGAAGTGCCCGTATCGATACTAGTGAAGCGTCCATGAAGTTGTGGGTGGCCCCACCATCTATCAGGGTGATTACCCATTGCCCCTATATAATCCCTCTGATACAGAGGGTATCATACCTGGGAACACCAGAAAGGGTCGCTATGATACCTCCCTTTGTTGGTTTCCTCCTGTTAGCCTGTTCTGGTGGTTGTGGGACTACTGGAGGATGGGCTCCTATCGGTGTCGGTGGTCTACGGGGAGGTTGTTCCTCTGTTGGTGCTGACTCCTCCTCTGAACTAGTGGATCCACTATCCTGCTCCTCCTCCTCACTGTCCATGCTGTCTTTTGCTACCTCAATAAATGAATCTCTCCCTTGCCCATGCACCTGTGGCCTGAGACCCAAGGATCTCTGCAGTTGAAGCAAATCTTTTTCCTCATAAGTTCTCGCCTAGTCTAATCATCCAACTTCTCCTTGCCCTTCCATTCTCTCTAGAATGGCTTCCTGTCTCGATCCCTCTGTGGCACAAATGGTTTGGAGAAATTTTTAGTCTCTGGCACTGAGTCTACCAGATCTCGAGTGCGAAGGATGGCATCCTGCAAAGTGGGAGGCCTGTATGCCTTCACCCATCCTCTCAAAGGCTCTGTGAGTCCTTCTGTGAATAACATGATCAACCTGGGCTCTGATATATCTGTCACTACCACGGTTACCCGCTGAAACTCTGTGATGAACGCCTCTGCTATGCCAGTTTGTCTCAACTGGGCTAGATCCCTGAAGTGTATCTCAGGATCCTTCCTGTCAAACCTGTCCATGAGTCTATCTGTAAACTCCCTATAGGAGATGATGCGACTGTGACCCAGTGTCACCAGTCCATGGTACCACCACTCGTGTGCCTCACCCTCCAAGTGTAAGGTCGCAAAATTGATGGCCTCTGTCTCGGTCATTTGGTTGAGCTTGTAATACGTGTCTAGCTTCTGTACCCAAGCTCTGGCGGTGTATTTGGACGATCCTTCGAAAGAAGGGATGGTGAGTTTCCCAACTTTTCGGATGAAATCGAGGTTATGCCCCTGCTGTTGTTGTGGTCCTCCCCTTTGTGGCTCCCTGGGGCGGTTCCTGAGTTTGAGTCCGCAGTACTCGACTGAGGTCATGTCCTGATGGAAGTCATGACCCAATGTTGCGTACTCCCTCCTATACTCTGCAATGTCGTCAACATGAGTGGGTGGCCTCTGTGGTATCGATGGCGATGCTGCTACCGGGGGTGCCCTCTGGAAACTGGGAAACAAGGGTCTGGGAATCCTACTCGCAGAGGTGTATGTGCGAGAGGGTGACTGGGGTCTACTGCCTTCTCCTGAGTTCCCCTGTGCTGCATGCAGGACTCGTGTATCTGGGGTGCCCACTCTAGCCAATCTATCAACCACTTGTGTCAAGGACTGAGACATGGTCCGTTGACTAGATAACATATGGTTGATAACCTGCATGAAAGCTGCCTCTGGATCTACGACGGCCTTTCCACTGCCCTTTGGTCGCTCAAATCTATCTCCTAGCATCCTCTCTGCCTCGCGCTTAGCCTCATGCTCTACCCTTCTCTCTGCTTCTCTGTGTGCCTCTTCATTTTCCTCTGAGCTAGGAGGAAAAGGGGGGAAATCAGGCCTATGCCTTCTTTCCTGATGCCTGTTGTAAGTGACATATTCGTCACCTACATGTTCACGGCCCTTTGGGTCTTCTGTTGCACTCATTGTCTTTAGTCATAGGTTGGCATGACTAAAGCTCTGATACCACTGTAATGTTCCTGACTTGGATAGTCTAGGAAACGTTGCTAATGTGTGTGTAGGATCACAGGTTTACAACATATAAATGATCATACAAATAATAAACGCGACAAAGGACTGCAAAGTTTGTATTATGATATCTCTGTGGATTACAAAATGGCCGAATGTCGCTGAATAAACTGACAATACTCGACTAGATCAACAGATAAAGGATCTTAGCCGAAATACAAATAAGCAACTACAGTTGAATAAAATAACAACACTCAGCTAGATCAAAAGACAAAAGGATCTTAGCCAGAATACAAATAA
>ML798882.1:42116-74102 GCA_009831015.1 Picea engelmannii
AAGATAATACCCGAAATATGGGAGCACTGCAGAATCAATGAAGAATGATGGAAGACCTGGATGATCTTCCCGGTGACTAGGGTGTGTCTTTCAACACCGAAATCAACCAACTGGTGTCTTCCTCCTGGAATACACTGAACTATATCTCCTGAGATGCGCTGATATATCTGATATATCTGTCACTGCCACGGTTACCCGCTGAAACTCTGTGATGAACGCCTCTGCTATGCCAGTTTGTCTCAACTGGGCTAGATCTCTGAAGTGTATCTCAGGATCCTTCTTTTCAAAAATGTCCATGAGCCTATCTGTAAAATCCCTATAGGAGATGATGCGACTGTGATCCAATGTCACCAGTCCATGGTACCACCACTCGTGTGCCTCACCCTCCAAGTGTAAGGTCGCGAAACTGATGGCCTTTGTCTCGGTCATCTGGTTGAGCTTGTAATATGTGTCTAGCTTCTGTACCCAAGCTCTGGCGGTGTATTTGGACGATCCGTCGAAAGAAGGGATGGTGAGTTTCCAAAATTTTCGGATGAAATCGAGGTTATGCCCCTGCTGTTGTTGTGGTCCTCCCCTCTGTGGCTCCCTGGGGCGGTTCCTGAGTCTTAGTCTGTAGTACTCGACTAAGGTCATGTCCTGATGGAATTCATGACCCAATGTTGCGTACTCCCTCCTATACTCTGCAATGTCGTCAACATGAGTGGGTGGCCTCTATGGTATCAGTGGCGGTGCTGCTACCGGGGGTGCCCTCTGGAAACTGGGAAACAAGGGTCTGGGAATCCTACTCGCATAGGTGTATGTGCGAGAGGGTGACTCGGGTCTACTGCCTTCTCCTGAGTTCCCCTGTGCTGCATGCAGGACTCATGTATTTGGGGTGCCCACTCTAGCCAATCTATCAACCACCTGTGTCAAGGACTGAGACATGGTCCGTTGACTAGCTAACATATGGTTGATAACCTGCATGAAAGATGCCTATGGATCTACGGGGGCCTTGCCACTGCCCTCTGGTCGCTCAAATCTATCTCCTAACATCCTCTCTGCCTCGCACTCAGCCTCATGCTCTGCCCTTCTTTCTGCTTCTCTGTGTGCCTCTTCCTCTTCCTCTGAGCTAGGAGGAAAAGGGGGGAAATCAGGCCTATGCCTTCTTTCCTGATGCCTGTTGTAAGTGACATATTCGTCACCTAAGTGTTCACGACTCTCTGGGTCTTCTGCTGCACTCATTGTCTTTAGTCATAGGCTGGAAGGACTAAAGCTCTGATACCACTGTAATGTTCCTGACTTGGCTAGTCTAGGAAACATTGCTAATGTGTGTGTAGGATCACAGGTTTACAACATATAAATGATCATACAAATAATAAACGCGACAAAGGACTGCAAATTTTATATTATGATATCTCTGTGGATTACAAAATGGTCGAATGTCGCTGAATAAACTGACAATACTCAACTAGATCAACAGATAAAGGATCTTAGCCGGAATACAAATAAGCAACTGCGGTTGAATAAAATAACAACACTCAGCTAGATCAAAATACAAAAGGATCTTAGCCGGAATACAAATAAGCAACTAAAAGATAATACCCGAAATATGGGAGCATTGCGGAATCAATGAAGAATGATGGAAGACCTGGATGATCTTCCCGGTGACTAGGGTGTATCTTTCAACACCGAAATCAGCCAACTGGTGTCTTCCTCCTGGAATACACTGAACTATCTCTCCTGAGATGCACCTCTTCTCCCCCAATGACAAGTCATAATCTGCATAATGATGAATTAGGTCGCTGACCCTTCCTTTATAGCTTTCCAAAACCCTAAATCATGTTGAAACCTTAATTCGTTGTTGAATTCCAAAACCCCAAATCACTGCTGAAACCCTAATTCACTGTTGACTTCTATTTTAGCTCATAATGACTTAAAAGCACTTTTAACCCTTTTTAGCTCAATGTCACTTTCCGAATATAACACCTGTGACTGGAGTGACCTCTAGTAACCCCTGCTTACCCCTCTTTGGCCCTGGCTATAGTCTAACGGGGCGGTTTAGACCATTAAGCTTCCTCTTCTGGAGCTCCTATTTGGAAAGGGAAATTACAGACTCTGCAACGCCAATCCTCCTGAGCTTCACGACTTCAAGGTCCTAACTCGATCTCAACCACAAGATCTTTTCTAATGGATCCAACCCATTCTGGCCTAGTGTTTCAACCTGTAGCTCTCATACCAATCTATAACATACCCAACCACCCACAGGCCGGGCTACGCTACTTAAACGGGCTTAGACAAGTTGCAACACATCCAACCACCAGCAGGCGAGGCATGCTACAGTCCAAAGCCTCATTTCTCTGAACTTATCTCGAATTCAAAAGAATTCTCATTAATAAAAGAGGCATGAAAACCAAATGCATAAGACAAGATCCCTGCTACAA
Source organism: Picea engelmannii (assembly GCA_009831015.1). Lineage (NCBI taxonomy): Eukaryota > Viridiplantae > Streptophyta > Pinopsida > Pinales > Pinaceae > Picea > Picea engelmannii. Next base: position 44,537 of record ML798882.1, read on the forward strand.
CATAAAGCAATAAACATGTAACATGCACAACAACAAACCAACAGACATGCAAATTAAAAATGCATATCTCAGAGATAATTAAATACATAACGGAAATAAACATTACACAGAAAACACAGAGAGCACTTATCTTTGCAAGTAAACGTTCACCAACTGGCTGCAGACCAAGGACGTTCCTCCCAACCATAGACACTATTGTTCTTTTACTCTCAACAACAGGTCACCCCCGAGCCAGGGCTATGAATACACAAGGACGGTTCCTAGTCCAAGTCTAAACACACAACAGTTGGCTAACTAGCTCTCAGGTGTCCCAACCTCACAACAAGTTCGAAATTCCAGCTCCCTTTCCCCCTCGACCTGCACAACGCAAAGAAATGAACAATTTTGTCTGCCATGCAGTCCCTGAAGTTGTTCCATTTCTCTCTATGGCTCCGGTGCTACTGGTAAGGAAATCTCCCTACTGGAAACTCCAAGGATTCTTAGTTGTGGACAACTCTATCTAAACTGCCATCAATCTCATAACTAACAAGCCTTTCAACACTCAAGCTATCACATGCCTTTCAACACTCATAACAATCCAAAGTACACCAACTCTCTTCTACCCAGCCTGCACAACCCAAGAGAATGGACCCCCTTCTCTGGCACACAGTCCCTCATGCTTGTCCATCTCCTTCCAGGGACCCAATGCTTTTGGTCAAGAATCTCCATGGACTCTCAGGATTCGCAGCTATGAGCAAACTTAACCAAGATCCACCCAAACATCCATTCGTATCTGTGCTCAAACCAAGAGCACATGAATTAGCCCGAATGAGTGAGGAAAAAGGAAGAAGTAGAACAAGGGGAAGAAATACGAAGAAGACCCAAACAACCCCCAAAGGATGTTTAAATTACATGAAGACAAGAGCCACATGGTCTCCCTCCCAAGAAGCTCATGTAACCCCTTTTCTCCATAAAATCAATTATGGGTAAAATAAAATAATAATAAACATCCTAGAAATGGTCGACCATTAATGAAATTACTCTATTAACTGCTTTCTTGAAATTACACATGAAATTTCATTTGGGTCGACAATTAATGAAATTACTCTATTAACTGCTTTCTTGCTCAATTCTGAATCCTGAGAATAAAACTATGGATACGTGAACAAATTGTCTTTTATGTGTTGCAATCCCTGTACAATCGTTCTCCTTCTTCAGAGCCCAATTAGCTCTTGGACCCTTCTCTTCAGGTTCATAGGCCTTCTTTACTTCTCTTGGTGCAAGTCTGTACAATCAAGAACCTCACAAGCTCCTTCTTTAAGCCCTTTTTTGTTCTTAAAAACAATTTTTGGGCACTAGCCCTTTTTCTTTGCCCCCCGAACGCATGTGACCACGAGCTGTGACCGAGTGTTGGCTGCAAGGCGCTTATCCTGTGCTTTGAGCCTTCGGGGCTCTGGAAATTCGGGCTTCAAAGGTTTTCCTTTCACCTCACCTCATTTCCTCCTAACGTCGAAGTGGCGAACTTCCGAACAACTGCCTCTTCGGAGCTTCGGAGCTTCGACACTTCGAAGCTTCAAGCTTTAGAAGCTCTACCTTCTTCACAATCCATTTCCTCTGAATGCCAAATCTCCGAGCTTCCAGAGCTTATCAATACTCACACACCATAGAGGTGCTACATGTCAAAAGAAGGGAGTGGACACATGGCCAAACTAACAGGTCACCCGTGGTCCAATTAATGGTTGCAACATGTCTGGTTCTCATTGGTACAATAGACATACCAAAGGCATGAAATAAATTGACACGTGGAATGCTTACAGTGGACCACATCACCCTAGGTGATGTTGACATGCCACGTCACTTCGACATTCTGTGACTTCGAAACTTCTGGCTTCGGTGGACTTTACACCTGCACACCCCAAATATTTCGAACGTCGAATTTCCGAAAACCTAAGGACTCACGGATCGACAGTCGTCCTTCTCTGTTTAGATCTGCGATCATCGTAGTTTTTCGGGACTCCGAGCTTCGACGGATTTCCCATTAGAACTTAACTTTTCTTTTGAATGTCAAACTGGCGAACCACCAGAGTCTATTCAACAACCACACACTAGAGGGGTGCCACGTGGCATAACACAAGAAGCGGACATGTGGCCCAATCTGAGGGGTGATACGTGTCAAGTTCTAAATAGCACGAATAGTCTTTGAAATGTACAAAAAATAGTGACACGTGGAAAACGTCCAACATGCCCATGTCACTCTAGGTGATGTCAACATTCTACATCACTCTCGTGCTTCATGACTTCAGAACATTAGGCTTCGACGATTTTCTCCTTTTGCACTTCACAAAACCCCCGGACCGTTAAATTGGTGAACTCATTTTGTAGTACACCTTCGAAGCTTCGGAGCTGGTGGCTTCAAGAGTTTTCTCTGTAACATCCCTCAAAAATTTCGAATGTCGAACTCCCGAACAGGTCCACGTCATTCGGGCACTCCCGTACTTCGACATTTTGAGCTTTGGAGGATTTCACAACTCCTTCCTTCATTTCCTCCTAATGTCGAACTTCTGAAATTTCCAAACCTTCCTTAGTTTTGTTTTCATCAATACGGTGCCGACACATGGCCCCACTGACGAGCGACACGTGTCAGGTCACAAGTGGTACTAAGAGCCTGTTAAAAGTACACAACAAGGTGACACGTGGTATGCTTAGGGTAGATCCATGTCACCCTAGGTGACTTCATCATGCCACATCATATCCGACGCTTCGGGACTTCGGCACTTCGAGCTTCGGGAGATTCCACTCCAACACACCTTATAACACCCAAATGTCGAACTTCCGAACAGGTCCATGCCACTCTGGCGCTCCGAGACTTCAGAGCTTCGAGATTCGAAGGATTTCGTTGTTGAACACTACATAACCCCCAGATTGTCGAAATTCCAAACATTGCTTAATCGGCAGACACGTGTCCCTGGAAATGGATGGTCCATATTGGTTCCGGACTTCGGGACTTCGGAGTTCTGGGCTTTGACAGTTTTCTTTGCTATATTTTTAAAATGGTCGGAGGGCGAAGACCAAAGAACTTTAGTGCTTAACCTCTGTGCACCTTCTCCGGATCCGACGATTGTGAGGTATCTGTTCCCTCCCGAACAGATCCAACGACCCAAATTTTAAAAAATTTGTGGTTCCAAAGCCACAGTTACCACAGTCTCTTTTCTCTGCTGACTTTCTTGAACTGCTATACCTCCCGAGCTTCTAAACATGACCAAGGTGTTCTCTTGGTGCTCTCTTGGCACTCAGAGATGCTCTAAAATTCGAATATTGTCACTCTCGACAATAATTCCTTTTGAACTTTTGCTTCAAGAACCACTTATACGGCCCAATTCAAGCTCAGTGTTGAAAACTGGAGCTCTGATACCATTTTGTAACATCCCCAGCCACCCAAGCCGGGGCATGCTACTAAAAATATGCTTTGTTCAAGATCTGATACCATATTGTAATACCCTCGGCCACCCAGGTCGACCGTGCTACCTTGTAGAACCACTCTTTCTAATCTTTGATCTGTAACATACCCAACCATAGACCGGTCGGGCTACGCCACACAAAAACTCTTGCAGAACTTCATACATGGTAACATACCCAGTCTTACAGGTCGGTCATGCCAACTCCATTAAAACAACAATACCATATATATATATATATATAACAAACAACATATTTTGCTAATACACAAATTAATGCGGAAATAACAGTAAGCCTACAGATACAACATATACATGCAATTACTCATAAATAGAAGACATGTACAAATACACAAGATGTAAATGAACATAGAAATGGTACTTATATTTTATAGCTGACCACTAACTGTGTATAGACCTTCCACGAACCTCCCAGCCATAGAACATGTTGCTCACTACTCTCAACAATGGGTCACCCCTGAGCTGAGACTAAACTCCACTCGGGTAAAGGGATTCCTAGGCTAGACTGAGACAATAAGATGCTACATAGTCAATAAGGAAGGATTCCCTCCCATGAGCCAACTCATACACACAACCTACAACCTCTCATTCCCCACATGCATGTCCCACCCCAGGAAGTGTTCCCCTTCTCTGTTCAACAATCCCTTGGCTGCCCCACTTCCCTTTCAGGGCTTCAACAACATGCCAGGCATGAATTCTCATAGCACTGTATTTGATGCTGGGCTCTTTCTAGGAGAAATCACTTCCCTAGCAACCTCTCTCACCTGGAGAGAGTTGTTCATAGGCTTGACAACTTGCTTCTTCTTTCCAACAAACTCTCTCACCTGGAGATAGTTTCTCACATTCCTGACAACCTTCTTCTTCAGTCCACGTGCCTGAAAACCCACCTCTTCACTCCCGCTCCTAGATAACCAACAACATGCTCATGTGAAAACATCAACAACATTATGCTAATGCACCGGTAAAAGCGACAATCACAACCTTCAGGTTTGGAAATAGGCGTTTCTCATAACGGGCAAGTACAACACAATATTAGGTAGGCACAGGTGCGTTGTACCACCCTGGAGGATCATGGGTTTCAACTGATGATAAGAAAACACGAGATATGGCTCCATAATGCGTGCAAGTTTCAGAGGTATGTGCATGCTCAAAAGTAAAAAATGGAGGTATTGGCTTCATGCATGAGTGCGTGTGTGCATGGAAAGCCTGACAAGAATGGCAGAGAACCCCCAAGCTGAACAAACGTTCCCACATAAAACTGCATGCGCCAAGATTGACACATGGTTCTCTTGGAGCCTGTTCCTCTCCACTTGGAGTTCGTTCCTTTCCCCAAAGGAACTTAAGATTACATAAGTTATTTTCCAACCTTAGTCTTTTAGGAAATATGTTATAATATTCCCTTAGAGTTAAGCCCTCAAGCTTAACCCTTTTTCCCCTAGCCTCCTACCCCCTTCCCTTTCCCTACCTAGTGGAGCTTAGTCCCCCATTGTCTTTTATCGTGGTCGGTCTACACGCAACGATGTATTTTATATTAATGATATGAGTATTTACATATACAAAAATAGGCTCATCGGCCTTTAGCATCTAGGCTCTCCAGCCTAATCATCACCTAAGTCTCCTAGCTTATAATCACTTGGATCACAAGCCTACAAAACATATTACATTTACAATTACAATTTGTTAGAGACCTAACCCCTCATGTAGGTAGAATAATATATTTCCATGTAATAAAGGTCAATATTAATAAGGCCTAGCAATAAGGAAGAATAAGTCGAATGTAAGAAGACCTAATAGAAGCTTTCGCTTCTAGAAGGATCTTCCTCTAGATGGTTCTTTTGATAGACATATTTAGTATAAATAGGAGTCGAGGGTATGAGAACTTTTGTCTTGGATATTATTTTAATAGAGCTCTGCTTTGCTGGAGGTTTCCCCCTCGAAGAGGAAAGTGAACATTGCTTTCGGTAATCAAAGTGTTATTTTTGGTGTTATTTTGTTACCATTTTGGTATTATCGTGGTGTTGTTCTTGTTAGCACCGGAAGTCACCTTCAGATTGCAGAAAAGGAAATCTCGATACCCATCAAAGTTATATGGTGGATGTTGGTTTGTATGGATAAAGGTCAATGGACAAAACTCAGAATCTGAATGATGTTCAACACAGGACTGGACAAGAAATGCATAGGGACGTGATGGCCACATTAACTTCAGTCAGGAAATAGAGTTAAAGAGAGATCAGAGGGAAGACTTAGTGAGAAAGGTGAATGAGACTACTATGGGAATCCAGCGTTCCAGCAGATCGGAGATGAAAAAATCAAACTCAAGAGCAGTCTTGAGCTCAAGCTCTAGACACTGAAATATGTTGCAAGCAACACAATTACAACAACATGATGATCAAACCTCCATCATCCTACAACTGCAATAGCTTGATTGGATCCTCCATGCCCAAGCTATCTAGTGTAAGAGGGAAAAGACAACATAGGGAAATGAGTGAAACCGATTACGATGCAGCTATAATCAAACCTCCATTATAACCACATAACAATCCTCGACTGGATCCTCCATACCCGAGTGTTTCAAACAATTTTTACAGACAAAATGAAAGGAACAAGAAACTGACTTATATTAACATGAAAGTCTCAAATCGATTACATAACCAGAGAACAAGTCTGGCAAAATAAACATTACAGATGGGAGCTCTGCTCAACCAAAGACGCTTACCAAAATAACAAAAATCCATACATATACTCAACAAATTTGTAAACAACAACAGAGGTGTGCTCGAGCTTCCATGGTGTTGCGTCTTCTCAATCAGGTTGCACCCACAGTCTCCTCTGCACATGCCTTCTTCTGTCATACATGATCTAGGCTCTGCCAGTCCCTCTGAGTTTCCATTCATGGGGGAGACGATGCTTCAACCACCTCCCTGGATTTCATAACTTCTTCATCGGGATCTGGATAGGCGCAAGCCCACTTAGCACCTGGAAGACATGGCGACCTCTTCTTTTGTCGTCTAGAGGCCAAATCCAAGGAAAACATTCCCCCCTACAAGGATATGTGCTAACATTAGGCTCCATGGGGGATAGAGTCCTCCCTATGAGGTTCTAAGATCTTCAGTATTTCTAGTCGCCTTCTGCATTGGGCTATGGAGTCAATCTCAAAACACCCTCCTGAGGAATACAGGTCGATAAGTAAAAAATGAAAATAAACACACATGGGATCCACATGAGCTTATTTATGTACAGTCCTAAAATAATTGATTTTTACATGGTGCTGGGTGAAAGAAAATTTCCACCATAGCCATTCAAGTAACTTCTTGACTGGAAGCTCTTTTACTCTGTCAGTGATCAATAACAGATAATGCAACTGTGACAGCAGAACGATTACATCCTTAAGCTTCTCTCCAAAGGATGAAGTTGAGATAAAGTTGGGCGGCTCCAAGATATGAAGGAAATGCCACTCCATGTACTTGCTGATAGGCTCATAGAATGAGTGGAAAACTCTAGAAAATTTGTAACAGACAACCTGATCTGCTCCACAGCTACTCACATAGGGTTGAATATCTCTGGTAAGCACAGGTGGGTGAATAGTCGATGCAGGCTGACTGGTCCTAGGTGATGGTTTCTCACTGGTAGGCTCTGGACATGAGATAAACTGTCCCTGTGGATCTTCCTCTTCTTCTTCATGGCGCTTCCAACGATCAGAGTCATAATCATCATACACAGGAACCATGGGAAAACTTTGCTCTTCATAATCTTCATTGGGATATCCATCAAAAGTTGGTTGCTCTTGGTCAGTATTTGAAATCACTTCTTCATCATAAGCAAGGCTGCCTAAAACATCTGTTTCAAGGACCGAAATATCCTCTGCATATCCTTCATAAGAGCAACAAGGACGATCTGCCTCCAATTTTTCCATTCTTGCAGAAAGTGATTTTACCAGATTTATCAACTCCTCCGAGGTATACCCCTCATCCTCACAACTTCCGTCCTCATAGCTTTCATTCTCACAGCCATACCTTGAACAAAGTCTTTATATTCTTCACAACAATTATGACAAATTAACTTAGAAGAATAAAACTTTTGACAGTGCCTATTGAAAGCTGCATGAAAATATCCCAGGGAGGAGATGCTAGCAGGGGGTAAGGAGTGATACCATTCACAAGCATCTTTTGCTAATTTGAACATGAAAATATTTAATAATACATCCTCATGATGTATCTCCCATTGACGCATGAGTTCATGAAAATCACGAAGAGGCTGAGCAGGGTTGTCCGCTTTACACTCTTTAAATATGGGCAAATAATCACTCCACTCGTCCGGAGTAGGAACAACATTAGGAAAACCAGGAACAACAGAAAAATTAAAAGGAGCAAATCTCCGAGCCAAGATTTTGTCCATTTCGAACCAGTGGAGTCACCAATCAATTCTTCAACCATGGAGTCGCCAGGTGAATGATGTGCAGAATGAGTGTGTCTGGTCTTTGTTCACCATCAAAGACCAGATATGATCATTGTGTTCTCCCAAGGAGCTTCATGTGTAGCTAGAAGCAGCCGCACTGAAACAACAGAGTCGCCTCAATGGATTTGCCACAATGGAGTCGCCAGGTGCAAGCACAATCTTCAATGGTTCTGATGTTTGATGCACCTTCAGAATCATAAGCTCTTTGTCATTCTATCCCATGGAAATGTCTTCAATTCGTTCCTCGACAACGATGCCAAAAATGTTAGCATTGGAATTCGCCTTCAGATTGCAGAAAAGGCAAGCCCGATACCCATTATATTTATATGGTGGATGTTGGTTTGTATGGATAAAGGTCAATGGACAAAACTCAAAATCTGAATGATGGTTCAACACAGGACTGGACAGGAAATGCATAGGGACGTGAGGGCCACATTAACTTCAGTAAGGAAATTGAGTTTAAGCGAGAGCATAGGGTAGAATTAGTGAGAAAGGTGAACGAGACTGTTATGGGCATCTAGCCTTCCGGCAACTCGGAGATGAAAATCTCGAACTCAAGAGCAGTCTTGAGCTCAAGCTCCAGACACTGAAATATGTTGCAAGCAACGCAGTTACAACAACAGGATGATCAAACCTCCATCATCCTGCAACTGCAACAGCTCGACTGGATCCTCCATGCCCGAGCTATCCAGTGTAAGAGGGAAAATACAACACAAGGAAATGAGTGAAATTGATTACGATGCAACTATAAACAAACCTCCATTATAACCACATAACAATCCTCGGTTGGATCCTCCATACCCGAGTGTTTCAAACAATTTTTACAGACAAAATGAAAGGAACATGAAACTGACTTCTATTAACATGAAAGTCTCAAATCGATTACATAACCAGAGAACAACTCTGGAAAAATAAACATTACATATGGGAGCTCTTATCAACCAAAGACGCTTACCAAAATAACATAACTCCATACATATACTCAAAAAATTCGTAAACAACAATAGAGGCGTGCTCGAGCTTCCATGGTGTTGCGTCTTCTCAGTCAGACTGCACCTGCAATCTCCTCTGCACATGCCTTCTTTTGTCAGATGCAATCTAGGCTCTGCTAGTCCCTCTGAGTTTCCATTCATGGAGGAGACGATGCTTCAACCACCTCCCCTACTTTCATAACATCTTCATCGGGATATGGACAGGCGCAAGCCCACTTGGCACCTGGAAGACATTGCAGCCTATCCTTTTGTCGTCTAGAGGCCAAATCCAAGGAAAATATCCCCCCCTACAAGGATATGTGCTAACAGTTCTGGTTATATTGTTGTTCATCTGCCATTTCTAGCTATTTATTTATGTTCTGCATACTTTTTATATCTGGAATATTACAAGTGGTATCAGAACACCTTCCTCGACAGAAAATTGTGGGTTAATTTTTTTCAGGGTAGAGACATATTCCGACATCTTTAAACTACAAAGATTTGTTGTTATGCGCATAAAACTGCGGCCGACGATTCATACACACATGAAACACAAGTGGTACTTAAGCGCACATCTGTTGGCCACCCTTGTAACCTCTGTTTGTACCCCTTCGAGTGGTAGTGCATCAAACAACACATGTATACAGATCGACCTAGATCTCTTGAAGCCCTCCGTAGATAAACAAATCAATTGCCTGACTACTATAGTGCCACCGAGAACAACACTCGGGAAGATACTCTCTAGTACCTGGGTAATTGGGTAGTACGGTTAAGGGTACGGTCTAACCTCCTTAGTTGGTGCCCTGAGATATTGGGCCGAGTACTACTATTGGACCCCACACATATATCAGAGAGCTATAGCACAAGGAAAACCCTTGTCTGTAGAACCCTTGAATACCTAACCCTTGAGACAAAAATGAAAACAAAACAGATAAGATCTATTGTGGCGCAACTGTGTCTCCTGCATTCGAGTTACAAAATTACTACACATTTCTTCCTGTTAAGAATTTGGACATTTCATCATTGCAGTATTCTTCAAATCGGAGTATAACTCCATAGGAGTAAAAAAAAAAAGTTTGGATCCTATTGGCACCATTATTTGATACCTATCCTGTTGGTTTTCTCTCTTCTCCCTTATCGCAGTCATACCTATCATTTTTCAACAATTTTTTTTTTGTGGACCCAACCTCCTTCCAACACCCTTATTTGGGCCTTACCCCATTGGATTCACCTCGTCACCCTGATCGTTGTGATACACTTCACCCATAACCCATTTTTTGTGTGGTCCCACCCACCCCTTTTCATGTTCCCTAGTCATCATGGCCCATACCCGTAGCCAATACTTGGAAGCTCACTTCAATACCTTGCACTCTAATTTCACAGAAACCCAACAAGAAGTCTGACAGATCAATGCCAATATTCTCTCCATCAATAAAAAAAAATGCATTCCTCCATCGCGGATTCAATCACTACCTCAATCGAGGAACTTAGACAAGAGCTCAAACAAGACATTGCTACCCAGCTTGAATATGTCGCTACGACAATCTGTGCTAAGCTGCATATCCTTGCAGATCCTCCCTTATCTGACCCACCTTTGCATACCGAAGGTGAAACTTCCTCTCATTCCCATAATTTTCAGCCCCATCACTTTCAGCGTGACCTATGCCTTCTGTGTGTGGATGTGACCAAATTTGATGGCTCGAATCCCACTGGCTAGGTAACTCAAATAGAACATTATTTCTCTTTGTGTGGCATTAAGGATGAGTTGGAAAAACTCCAGTATGGTGTTCTCCATCTAGATCAAGAGCATTGGCAATGGTGGCAATGGAGAAAAAATGCCCACCAAGGGTATGTGGCTTGGACACACTTTGTGGCAGAGCTTTATGAATGCTTTGACACTAATACCAACCATTTAGGCCGTTTGAAAAAGTTGAAACAATCTGGCACAGTGGAAGACTTTATAGCTGCTTTTGAGCGATTGACTTTTCATACAGAGGGCATGTCTGATGTTTTTTTCCCGAGAATGTTTTATCAGTGGCCTTGAGGATGAGATTCGTGCTCATGTCCTCATGGCTTGGCCTCAAAGTTGGGTGGACGATACTAAAAGAGCTAAGGAAGCACAACATGTTGTCTCTTCTCAAAACCGCAAACCCTCCTTTATTCCTCGCACTAAACCAGTAACTCCCACTCCTCCTTCTACTCCACTCAAGATCCAAAAATTGACTAGAGCCAAAATGGTTAACGCCAACTCAAAGGCCTTTGTTATAATTGTGATGACAAATATTTTCTGAGACACAAGTGTAAGGAACAAAATCTTTTTATGGCCATCTCAGAGGATGTTTCAGAAGAGGATGTTGAGGCTCCCCTTGTGTTTGTGTCACCTGAACCCACATACATAACCCCTCCCTCAAACCCTCCTGAAGTAGAACCGGTCATTTCCCTAAATTCTCTCACTGGCTTCTTTGCTCCCCAAACCCTCAAGCTAATTGGTTACATCAAGCATAGGATCATCATTCTTGTTGATAGTGGAAGCACCCATAATTTTATTCATCATCGCATTGCCCAAGAAACTAATTGCTATATCCGTGCAGTCAATAATTTCCAAATCATGATTGCCAATGGTGGGTCCATGAAATGTGGAGGGCGTTGTGAAAATGTGTGTCTCCAAATTGGTGACTACCATTTGAAATCTCATGTGTTTTCTATCGACATGGGCGGTTGTGACATTGTGTTGGGTGCGGACTGGCTAAGGACTTTGGGTCCCATTCTCATGGATTTTAAGGAATTAACCATGCAATTCGACTAGGAGGGCCAATAATATAAGTTCCAAGGCATCACCGTCGGTTCCCCAGAGATCATTAGTTCCCATTGCATGGAAAAGCTGCTCAAAAAAGGTCATTCTGGCATTATTGCCCAACTCCATGCCATCCAAGCCACTAAGACACCCTCTGTGCCGCAACACCTCCAATCCATCCTCTCTAAACATCAAATGATTTTTTCCACTCCCCATGGCCTCTCTATTTCCTGTGGTGTTCATGATCATTCCATTCCCCTTGTCCGAGGAAGCTTTCCTCTCAATATCCGCCCCTATCGTCACCCATTTTCCCAAAAAAATGAAATTGAGAAAATAGTTCAAGAACTGCTCAACGCAGGTGTTATCTGCCCTACTACGAGCCCCTACTCTTCTCATGTGGTCATGATCCTTAAGAAACAAGGTTCTTGGCACATGCGTCCTGACTTCTGCACCCTCAACAAACTCACCATTAAAGACAAATTTCCCATTCATGTCATTGATGACCTCTTGGATGAATTGAGTGGCGCCCAATTCTTTACTAAACTTGATCTTCATTCGAGCTACCACCAGATCCGTATGAAATAGGAAGACATTCCTAAGACTGCCTTTAGAACTCATGAGGGCCACTATGAGTTTTTGCTCATGCCCTTTGGCTTGTGTAATGCTCCATCCACTTTCCAAAGCCTCATGAATCATGTCTTTCGTCCTTTTCTCTGTCATTTTGTGTTAGTTTTATTTGATGATATCCTCATCTACAACAAAACATGGGCATGCCTTCTTGCTCATGTGGATCGAGTTCTCCATCTACTCTCTCAACACCAAATTTTCCTCAAACAATCTAAATGTGTTTTTGGCGCCTCATAAGTAGAGTAATTGGGTCATCTTGTTGGCAATGACGACGTCAGGGTGGATCCTAAAAAGATTGAAGCTATGCAAGATTGGCCTCACCCAAAGACTCTCAAAAGCTTGTGGGGATTTTTGGGTTTAACAGGTTATTATCGCAAGTTTGTTAAGAATTATGGAAAGATTGCGACACCTCTCACTGCACTCCTTAAAAAGAATTCTTTCACTTGGACTCCAGCAACTGCTTAAGATTTTCAAACCTTGAAGATGGCCATGTGCACCACTCTAGTCCTGGCCGTTCTTGATTTCACAAAGACCTTTGTCCTGGAATGTGATGCTTCCGGGAAAGGAATTGGCGTTGTCCTTATGCAAGAGGGTCGACCTTTGGCCTTTACCAACAAACAACTTTCCGCGCGAAATTTGGGCAAATCAATCTATGAAAAGGAAATGTTGGCTATTCTGCATGCCGTGTATCTTTGGCGACCTTATCTATTGGGTAAACTCTTCCAAATTAAGACAGATAATCAAAGCCTCAAGTTTTTTCTAGAACAACGCCTTTCCTCCCCTTAGCAAAAAAAATGGGTGACTAAGCTCTTTGGATATAATTACAAGATCATTTGCAAAATAGGTAAAGACAATGTGGTTGTTGATGCACTTTCCAAAAAATATGAAGATGAAGGGTCTCTTTTTTCTCTCTCTTTTTTTTTACCATATTGGCTCCAAGTTGTTCGCCATGAATGGCTACACGATCCCAAAAGTTCGCATCTGATACAACAATTGCAGTCCCATTCTCCAGTTTCCCCAGGGTACTTTTGGCTCAATGATGAGCTTTGATACAAAGGCCGTTTGTGTTTAAGTAAACAGTCAAAACTTAAATCCCTGGTACTTTTTGAGCTTCATGCTACACCTACAGTTGGACACTCCGGGTTTACCAAAACCTATGACCGGGTCAAACGTTCTTTTTTCTAGGAGGGTATGAAACATGACATTCGTAATTTTGTGGCTGAATGTGATGTGTGTCAATGCAACAAGGGTGAAACTACCAAATCTCCTAGCACACTACAACCAATTCCGATTCCACCTGCTATTTGGCAGGATATCTCTATGGATTTTATTGTCGGCTTACCTAAATCGGACAATAAATCAGTCATCATGGTGCTAGTTGATCGTCTTTCCAAGTATGCTCATTTATGTTCTCTTCAATACCCATTTACAACATCTAATGTGGATCAACTTTTCATGGATCATGTCTTCAAGCTTCATGGCATGCCACATTCTATTGTTTCTGATCATGACCCAAATTTCACTAGCAATTTTTTGCAAGAACTGTTCAAGCTACAAGGCACCTAATTGCATCTCAGCACATCGTATCATCCCCAAACTGATGGTCAAACTAAAGTTGTCAACAAATGTTTGGAAACATATTTGAGGTGTTTTGCATCAGAAAGGAAGAATCAGTGGGCTCAATGGTTACCACTAGTTGAATGGTGGTACAACACTTCGTACCATATAACTACGCACATGACTCCTTTTAAAGCGGTATATGGACAAAATCCACCTTCATTCCTCTAATGTTTTCCAGGTGGCTCGAAGGTCTAGGCGGTTGACCAAACACTTACAGTTCAAGAAGCTATTCCCCGTACCCTCAAAGAGAATTTGGTCGTGGCCCAAAATCACATGAAACAACAAACAGATCAAGGTCGCTCTGAACGTCAATTTGCAGAAGGGGATCAGGTGTTTCTTCCACTGTAACCTTACAAGGAAACTTCCCTCAAGGCTGACCATTGTCATAAATTGGTGCCCAAAATTTATGGTCTTTATACCGTTCTCAAGCGTGTGGGACAGGTGGCCTATCAGTTAGCTTTGCCCAGTCATTCTAAGCTCCATCCTATTTTTCATGTTTCCTGCTTAAAGAAGGTGATTGGAACTAAGTGCCAAACTCAAACCAACCTTCCTGAGTTGGACGAAGAAGGCTCCATTTGGCTACAACCACAAACATTTTTGGACCAACGTGAGCATCGACTACGTCAAAAAACCATCAAGGAAGTGTTAGTCCAGTGGAAAGATACAACTCCAACAGATGCCACTTGGGAACCAACTACCATTCTGCAACAATTTCCCCATATCAAGCCTTGAGGACAAGGTTGTTTTTAAGGGGGAGGACATGTTAGGGACCTAACCCCTCATGTAGGTAGAATAATATATTTTCGTGTAATAAAGGTCAATATTAATAAGGCCTATCAATAAGTAAGAATATGTCCAATGTAAGAAGACCTAATAGAGGTTTCCGCTTCTAGAAGGATCTTCCTCTAGATGGTTCTTTTGATAGACATATTTAGTATAAATAGGAGTCGAGGGTATGAATTTTTTTGTCTTGGATATTATTGTAATAGAGCTCTGCTCTGCTAAGGTTTCCCCCTCAAAGAGGCAAGTGAACATTGCTCTCTGTAATCAAAGTACTATTTCTGGTGTTATTTTGTTATCATTTGTTATTATCGTGGTGTTGTTATGGTTATATTGTTGTTCATCTACCATTTCTAACTATTATTTATGTTCTACATGCTTTTTATATCTGGAATATTACACAATTGGGGCTCGATCTTGGGATATTACAACCTGTTATCGCCTAAACTAGCAGTCCTATAAGGTTTGACTGCTATGGTAGAAACATAGTGGATAGGTTCCCAATGTCACCACAATACCTATCATTTCCCTATTCAAGCCAAACTCCTATGCTAAGAGGCTTTGGGAGGCTTCCCACTAAGTAACACTTTACCACACGAATATTAATACTAGTGCCTAAAAAATGTAAACTAGGTTAAGGTAGGAGTTAATTATTTTATGCTTACTGAAATAATAGATATTACAGAAAATAAAAATCCCAAACAACAAGCTAACTTACCTTTTACTCCTCAAAAATAATAATCAAGTAAAGTATATGAGAGAGGGGGAATGTTATTACCACTTTTCCAAATGATTAGCTATGTGATTATCTTGACCAAAGTGGCTGGAAATGAGTAATTTCTTTGATATTATGTTATTTTAGACTTGCAAAACAAAGTAAAACGCAACAAACAACAAAACATATGGCCTTTTGAGGCCTCCCACAAGTGAGAAAATGCACTAGATCACTAGATTTGTGGGTAAGAAGGGTAGGGAAGCAAAGTATAAGTGTTTACTAAGCCCAAGAGCCTTCATATCTGCTGTAAATTTAATTTCTAGCAAGCTGAAAATTACTTTTACAGAATTGGGGATCAAATCCCCTTAGGGTCAAAACCCAAAATTTGCTACAACCAATGGAATCAATTATCGGGTTGTGGTTATGCTCTATATTGACCATAAACAAATATATAATATGCAAATCATATATGGAATTGAAATAGAATGGCTTATGAAGATAAAACTTAGAAAATGTACCCTTTCAATGTGTCCACCAAGTGTAGATCTAAAGATTTTGTTTGTTGTTATAGTGCAGATCTACACACTTTTTCTCAAATAAAACCTTGTAATAAATGTTTAATGAAGCACAAAACTCAAGGGAATATATATATCTTGGGGTAGGGAAAATCCCAAGTGGAAAAAACCCCAAGATCTACTAGCTTATGAAAGATAAAATTGAAATACAAAGCTAGGATATGATTTTTTTTGGTATTTTATAATAAAAGGTTTGATTTTGAGTATTTTGAAATAAAATGGTTGAAGAGGATGAGCGATCTTTTTATCTTTACCTTTTACCTTAAGACGTCTATGAGTTTATGCAATTATGACCCCGCAAGATTAAGATTGGCTGGATAGATTTCTAGACGATTGGGTTTGGAGTGGAAGCATTATCATCCCCATGCTAGAAATTCACCAATAAATGGGTTCCTCCTTGGATTTTTCTAGGAGAGCTCCTCTACATGATGGTCTCCAAGAAAACCAACCAACTTGGGTCGAAGAGATAATAGACCACTTGGTTGAAGCTACTCCCAAAGGAGTTGGTCCAACAACTTGGGTGTATTACCCTTGGATCCCACAAAGAGAGTAAGGAGATAGAGGCCTATCTTCTCTCTTCTACGTGATTATGTAGCCCCTCAATGGATTGATTGGTATCTTTCACAATTCTCCTAAGGAACCCCTGTGAAAGCACAATTAAATATATCCAAGAGAAATAAAAACAAACATTACAATATATAATCCATAGTGACACAAGAGAATTGAGTTATGAAAAATGACATTATGATCTCACAAAATTTTAACAACAAAAATGAGAGGAGTAGCCAGCCTTATATAACAAAATTTGTAATGGCTAGTTTCTAACTCCCTCATAAAAAAAAAAATTTCTTGGTTTGCTCATTCACAATTGGTTGGAGGCTAAACTATTTGATATATATATTTTTTATTACATCCATCAATGATCAAAATGGGATAAATACATTTAAAATCCTCGACCAGTTTGATTTGTCCACATCAGAGGTGCGCTCCACTAGGAGGAAATTGATTTGGTGGAGGTAATAAATTTGGGGACGTTTTCCTTTGAAAAATGAGTAATAACGATCATATTTTGTCCACATTGACTATTCTTCCTTCCAATGGCTAGTTTGACTTGTCAAATCAATTAATGAGTAGTTGCAATTTGTCCCAAAGAGGATGATTTGGTCATTTAGTGGTTAAATTAACCACTTTGCTTGGAAATAGAGCGTTGAATAAAATTAATTATTTTGCATGTGGAGAAGGAATCTTTGACTTCCCAAAAATTATTCTGAAGCCCAAATACCCCAAATGTTCCACTCCTTGACCATTTCACCTTGTAAAATGTGTCCAATGATTTTCTAAAAGTGGGACGATTTTCTTTTGGGAGACCATATCTCCTTCAATATTCCAACAAAGAGAATTATGTGACATGGGTCTTGCTTGTGATTTTTTTCTGCTAATTTTGAACCCATGTTGTATATTTGCCTCCGGGGTGCACTGGTGAAAACTCCCTTAATATTCCATCAATCACAATTTTTTCATATGGGTTTTGCTTGTGAATTTTTTCTGGTCATTTTGAACCCATGTTGTATTTTTGCCTCCGTGACCACAACCTCAAAAGAAGTGCAATGATGAAAACTTCATGAGACTACCATGTTCAGAACAAAAATGATAGTGCACCATGGCCAAGGGATGCCTACATACTCAATATAAGATAAGCATGTGGGAAGACATAGGTGTGCATGACATGGACTGAACTAGGCCCCACAAACTGCAATCGCCCCTACATAAGACATATGGCTCCACACAATCATGTGCTCCAATAGATACGTTCCACGACATCCAATCCTATCCAGGACAAGAGATAGTGAGACATGAACATAAGGGGATTGATCATGATCAGACTAAGTCTGGAAGTCCACTACAAAAATCATCCACTATGGTTTACATAGCTTTAACTTGCATCCTTGGGCTTACAATCGTGTAGCCAAGTGAAAAACTCTAGGCTACCTTCTAGACAGGTAACACTACCCATAGGATGGTATAGAGGTAGATACGTAAAATGTTAGAGAGGTGCATGCTTACAAGTTTAAACGTGATGTGAAAGTAAGAATTTGAAACATGGTGTTAATCATGATGTGAAAGTAAAAACAAAAAACATGGTGATTCATGGTGAGTCATTTGAAAGGACTCAAACAGGTACTACATGCATGGTAGAAATCAAAATTTTCTAGGTATTTGACCTCAACATGTATGTAAGATCTAAATGGAATGAAGTAATTTAGATTGTGAGGTTGGTCAATTGTTTTGAGAATATTTACCGTAAAACTTCTGTCTTTTTAGAGCTTCCCTTATTTATATAAAGCCCATTCAGGGTTCTATCATAATTGTTAAAAAATTTGTTTGCCTCAAGATTTCTTACAGGAAAATCGACATTTATTTAAAATAAGAAAATTTTGAGGCCCTTTATATAAAACTGGAGATTGCAAAAGAAACCTTTATAATAAGGGGCTATTTTTAGAGGGGAGGGTTGAATTCAAGGTGAGAAAGCTAGTTGATACTTGATATAGTGGCAAAATATAGAAGTAACACTATCACCAACAAAATGAATGGGTAGAGGTGACATTTGGCAATGTTTGTAACAATTTGGGGCCTATAGCGTAAACGAGCAAGAAATGGAGTAGAACATTGGCAAGCTAAATAGGAAAAAACTGCTCTGAATGATAATGAGAGATCCAACATATAGGTTAGGGAATTCATAGAGATTCAATTAAAAATAATAACAAAGAGGATAAATGAAAAAAATGGAACATTCAATTAATGACTGCAATTCTTTCTTCAATTTTGAACATCCAGACAATTTCAATTCCTAAGTTTAATTTTTTTATTATTGATTATTGGAGCTCCATGGATACCATGGAATTGTAATGGGAAGACTAATCTCACCAATTGATAATGTGGTTGCATTAACTAGAACTATAGAATCAGTTTCTCCGCTAATAACCCAAATTCTAAGCCCGATTATAATAAGCTCTTTGTATATTGGAAGAATGGATAATTTTGAATCCGTCCAATAATTATTAAGGGTTGCATTGTAGCCCATCCAATTGTAGGGAATATGCAGTGTTAACATGAAGTGTTCTTTGTACATCAAGGCGATTATAACATAACTTTGTATAGTTTTCAATGCAAGGGTTGTAGCCAACTATCTTCTTCACGATCAATATTCAAGTGTGCCAAGGCTGTCATAGTATTCATTTGTGACTCCATTTCCTACCATAAAACCCTTGAGATTTATGAAGAAATTATAATTTCCTTTATTGTATTTATAGACTTTCTTCGCGAGCTACGAAACATAGTGCCCTATGTAGCTATCTTCACATATATAAAATTATCGATACTTTTATTGAGGGAATCTATGGAACCAATTGATAAGAAAGACCAACACATCCTTAGTAGTGCGTTTGTCCCCAATATCATACAAATTGGAGGAGGTATTTGCATATGAGAAGCCCACTCCAGCAGGAGATTCCACAAAATGTAAGCTCACAAATATGTTCCAAGAATACATATTTAGATATAGTGAAGAAGTGTTCTTGTGTATACAGAAAGGAACAATTTCCTTCGAGGCTCCATGTGCTATCAAAGAACATCCTAGACCTCCATTACGCCACAATACTAGTGGCAGCTTCGAAGAGTGTTGATGATTGGCCTTATTTAACTAATAGAAGAGAGCCCGACCTTCCTTCTGATTGACCTTACATTATTAATGAAGATCCATAAACCATAATGATTTTCTCAAATATCGAGTTTGAGTTCAAAATCACATTCCTCACCTTTGTTTACCCTGAGACAAACGAGTTACACACGTCATATTCCTTGGTGGCATTGGATATGTTGTCACCTATGGAGACCCCTACCCATTTTTTTTTAAGTTGGCCTCAACGACCGGAGAATCCATGAAGCTCATTGCCTAGAACCAAGTCTTAGGTTTTCCTACCTTCCCCAAATGCCTCAAATCCCCCTCTAAATCACCTGAAACAAACCCATGCAAAAATATTTAAGCCCTTTTTATGATATCCTCCTCATCAAGTGCAAGGAGATTGGTCTATGTTTCCATTTTCATTAAATTCTTATGTAGAAAATTATATGAATGAATCAAAACCGTTAGTTTGACATTTATATAGATAAATAACTTGTCAAAATTACTAATCGTTGCGTGATAGTGGTTAAGTGAAAGTATGGATCCACATCTCATTTGTGACAAATGGGTGAATTTCTCCAATGAAAAAATGGTTGTATCGAGCTTTAGTTCTAGATTTATAGTCTATTTTAATAGCACTAGCATAATTGTGCGAAACAAGCGATGTGATTTGTTCAAGTGCATGATGGTAAGGAGGGGAAAGCTAGTGGTGGACATCGTCAATGATGTAGATTGTTGCTAGTAGAGGTTGGAGAGCTATGGGATAATAGTAAACCTCCATCTAAGCTAATAAGTCTAGAGGAGCAGGTGGCCCCAACAAGGTCATACTAGCTAGGACAAGGTACCCAGATAGATACTTATATAAGTTGAAACACACCAATTCAAATTTCCAATTACCCAAAGCTAATGGAAGCAAATACTAGAATCTACAAGTGTGTATGTGCCATTATTAGTATATATTCACAAATTTGCTAATCCCATGAACATAGTACGGTATTTACAGTGCATTGCAATGATGCAACTTAATTATAATGAATTGCAAATAAACATAGGTTGAACCCAAAAAAGTTCACCTTCAGCTTTGATGTTGTTAATGCTACTAGTAACAAAAAAATTTAACAGTGTTAAGTATAGAAAATATGAATAACAATTATTATTTTTAACAATTATTATTTTTAAACAATCTTCACAATTCATGAAAAAAGTATGTAAAATTTAAAAGAGATCTTCGAAATTCTACCCTTAAGACTCTCATAAGTCCAAACTATTCTTATGCTATTGATTTATGCTTCATGAAATTTTCATTTGATAAACAAAGTTCTCATCAATATATAAAAAGCATGTAAAGTTTGAAAGAGATCTCTTGGAAATTCTACCCTTCATAAGTCCTACTACTAAGAAAAAAGCCCTACTACTCTCCGACTATTGATTTATGCTTCATGAAATTTTCATTTGATAAGCAAGTTCTTACCAATATGTAAAAGTTCTTACCAATATGTAAAAAGATGAAAAAAAATATTACTTTATAAATGTGTATAAAATGTAAAATGAAGATTACTTAAAAAAAAAACTTAACTTAAATGTCGTGAAATTTTCATTGAACTCACAAAATTCTTCCCAAATTTCAGACATGATTTTATATACTATATTTGAGTTAAAGTACTTTTTTCTTTTATATTATAAAACAATTCCAAAACACAGAAATGTTAAATTTTAAATATATCCAAATTATTTATTTAAATTAAAATAAATTACATCATTTGATAAGCAAAGTTCTCACCATTATGTAAAAAACATGTAAAGTTTGAAAGAGTGATCTTGGAAACTCTACCCCTACCCTTCGTAAGTCCAAAAAACAAAAAAAAAAGTCCTACTACTCAAAGTCCTACTACTACTGATTTATGCTTCATGAAATTTTCATGTGATAAGCAAAGTTCTTACCCATGTGTAAAAAAATATTACTTTATAAATGGAAAAAAATATTACTTTATAAATGTGTATAAAATGTAAAATGAAGGGTAATTAAAATATTTTAACTTAAATGTCATGAAATTTTCATTGGACTCACAAGATTTTTCCCAAATTTCAATCATATTATATACTATATTTTAGTTGAAGTACTTTTTTCTTTTATATTATAAAAACAATTCCCAAGCATACAAATTGTTAAATTTTAAATATATCCAAATTATTTATTTATTTAATATTTTTTTTTGTAGATACAAATATATATTACTTTGTTTTAGCAGAAAACTTGCATGTCTAAATATATATGATAGCATACCAGTTGTTCTCCCACTATGGTGGAAACCATAACGCATGGACGTGACCATTGTTCATAGTTCCAAAACTTAAAGAAAAAGTGACAATTGTTGACATACAAACAAGGGGACTTGCCACATGTTCTGCCACTATCGTGGAAACCAGAATAGGCGGTGGACTAAGTGCCCCGACTGCTTATCAGACCTGAACCTATCTGAATTGAACCTATCAGACCTGAACCAGAGACTAATGTAGGCAAAATTCGCAAAAAATTAGCCATTAAACCAGAGAAAAAAACCCGTGAGAATGCTAGGCATGGGGCGAATCCGAGCGTCCATCTTGACGGACTCTGAAGGTGAAGGGCTAGTAGCAAGTCAGGCAACGACTCTTCTCAGGCTTGCTTGACAAGGAATCATACAGAGTGTCCAGATGTTTTCTGAAGAAACTCTGGCGGTGTTGCTGCTCGGCCAGGTCCCTTCTCATCTCAAAGATTAAGACCAGGTGGTCTTATGTGAGTTTGTAGGAGTTTGGAGCTGGGTGACTATGGTCATCTTGAGCTTGGTTTTCTTCCATAGTGGCAGCGACAGAGTCATAAGCATCAACATAGTCCATGTCAGGGTCTTCGTCCATGGTGGTGGCGAAATTTTGCCCTGAGTGGTCCTCTAGAGGTAAGGCTTCTTCTTCCACTATGCAACCCATCACAACTGACTCTTGAAATGGACTGGTGGTGCAGGTGGCGGGTTGGTCCTCTAGGGCGGTTGAAGGTAGGAAAGGCAAGAATTCTACCCAATTGGGCGTAATTTCTCCTTCCACCAGGCATCCACCATGGAGACTCTCAGTGCTGGGACGATGAGGCTCCTGTTGAGCCTGTGCAAACCAATTTTGCCTAGAGGAACCCAGATGGTCCCCGTCTGTAATGAGATCTCGAGAGGCATGTCCCGAGCTATAATGAGTGCCATGGAGACCCTCTGTACTGGGAGGCCAAGGCTCTGTAGGAGCCTACGTAGACCAGTTCTGCCTCGAAGAGCCTGGATGGTCCCCGACTGGCGTGAGAGCTTGAGAGGCAGGCCTTGGATGGTTGTGTCGGCCAAACCTGCTATAGTAGGCCGACCCTCGTCGGGGCTTGCCTCTTTCTTGTGGCATGATTGTGGAGAGGACCAAGCAAGTTGAAATTCTGGCTGAGCAGGCTGAATCTTGGAGAAAAATTAACAGAATGATGTTGAGCTTCGGGCCCAAGTGCCCCATATAAAACTTCCTGCACTGTGAAAAGACCAAGAGGGTAGAGACATTGATGGCTCTAGTATCCATTAGTGCAGGTGTAATGGCCATAACCAAAATCGTATTGAAATCGAGGAGTCGAGCCTAGGCTTCCATTAAGGCCCAACACACTAAGCCTTAACTCTCATGCAGACTGACCATCGTGAGTGGACAGGGGGGGAGGGTGGTGGTGAGGGGCTTTAACTGCCCTCATAATCACCCCATCCATTGATGCGTGTGACCCATGTGTCACCCCATCCGAGGTATTTAAATTATTATTTATTTATTTATTTTCCAAATTTGAATTATATAGTTTATTTTAAAATTAACCCAAATTCTCAATACAAAATTTCAATCATGAAATTCACATCAATTAAATAAAATTACGATACCAATCAAATTTCATTGCATGGAGAGTAGTGAGATGTTTTACACTCTAGTATGGGGGAGATGTCAGCCTTATGTTATGTTATATTAGATAACACTACATTTATTTATTAAACACACACACACACACATATTTTATTATCTATTTATTTTCTTTTGTAATCCCGGGTCTTTGTATTACTGATAAGGAGAAATTATACAAAAAAAATTTGCTATTGGTCTGTCCGCAAGGAAACCAGACCAACAACAAAACGTAACATTATCATTCTGTAGTTGTTTGGTATGTCTAATATCTATAACTGATAAACTAAAAGCGGGATAACTTCTAGTTCCTTTGTGTGTACTTCTTTTCTTATTTAATCTACTAAACAGAGGTGGTAAACCCAAACCTCTCTAGTAATTTAACAAAAACCACAGATGGAACATCATAAAAACTTAGCTAATGGTTATGCCTGCTACCGCTAGAACTTGGGGCTGAGCATAGTCCATATTGGACAAGCCCATGCCGACCATCTTGTCAGTAATCAGGTTCAGCTTGTGGTTGACCAACTTGATATGGAGCTGCTTGTCGTCGAGCTGCAGGAGAACTTCTCAGTGGGCTTCATGGTGGTCCAACAAAAAATTGCCCATCAAAGTCTTCAGGTGCCAATAAATGTCCACAGTTTTCAGGTACTGCGAGGACTGCCCACGAACATAGCTAGTATCAGGAACCCACGAGCTGGTGGTCTCCGTCACCTTGTCGTCCGGGATGAACTTCCTTAGAACTCGAACATCAGCCTCAGCCAGGTCCATTTCTAACTGAATTTCCGGAGGGGTGATTGAGTGATAGGTGTCGACTGAGTTTTCAACCACATCCACCAGTCGAAAGCCCGAACGGGTTCTAGGTCTGCGTGAGGTTCCTCCACGACCTCGACTAGACGAGCTTCCCTTAGCCATATCAAAGGAATTGGAAAACTAGAGCGCAAGATGCAGGGGCAAGAAGGGGGAAGAAATGCCCACCACATGGTGCAATAGAGAAGCCTTGGAGGGGAACAAGGTACAAGAGAAACGAATAGCCAGAAAAAAGCAATAATGTAGCCAGAAGGGGACACAACTAACATAGCCACCCAACGCCAGGGCCCATGAGTGGAGGATGCTCCCATGATTACCGAGGATATGGGCCCTATTTGCCATAAAACTGCGCTGCTTCACCACCTTCCCATACCACATGTGAAGGACAAGAGGATCGAATAAGTGAGGTGAGTGCAAAATCATGATGTAAATGCCAGGACACAGATGCTCGAATGCTAGGAAAAAACAACATCGGAGAGAATTAAACCGCATGAGGAGGTGAGGTGGGTGAGGGAGGCGGCTAATAGCTCTCCGCAACTTTGGAGGCCAAGTGGGTAGGGGGTTGGGGACCCACTGACACTTTAATTACGTCCCCATACCATATGGAAAAAACAAAAACAAAAATAAAAATAAAGTTATTCAATTAAAAAAAACATTTACATATCAATTAAAAACATAACATTAATAAAAATAAAATCCATGTGATATTTGATAAATGTGAGTTTAAAATAAATCTACTCTACCAAAACCAAGGAAGAATTTACACCTTCACTTATGTAAAAAAAAAAAATATAACCCGCAACATTCTAATTCATGGGTTGAATATGCCATGGACCACGGATTATACAATTTTTAATCATCGAAACTGGAAGACGAATGCCTCAATCCTCGTATATTTGATTGCAGCCGTTGAAAGAATATAATCGACGGTCGATAAGAAAAAGATCAGGTTGCGACGGATCGAGACTTCTCAGCGGTTATTGAGAGGCATTTGAATTGAATAGGGAGATCTGACAGAGTCTCTCTATATCTATATATTCGCTTCCCTCGCATTCGTTGTATTCACGGGCCTTCTTCATTTATCTTTTTTAATCATTGTAGTTGAGAACAGGGCAGCAGACCGGAAGGATGTCTGGGCGTGGAAAGGGAGGGAAGGGTTTGGGGAAGGGAGGGGCCAAGAGGCACAGAAAAGTGCTSAGAGATAACATYCAGGGCATCACCAAGCCTGCTATCAGGCGTCTCGCTAGGAGAGGAGGCGTCAAGCGCATCAGCGGGCTCATCTATGAAGAGACCAGAGGCGTCTTGAAGATCTTCTTGGAGAACGTCATTAGAGATGCAGTGACATACACAGAACACGCCAGGAGAAAGACCGTCACGGCCATGGATGTCGTCTACTCCCTCAAGAGGCAAGGCCGAACCCTCTACGGCTTCGGAGGCTGATCGCTATTTTTCACTCACTCATTCATGGTGTCTGTTGACACCACCCTCTGCCTCTTTGGGAAATTGCATCCTTCCTACTCACTGGTCAATGTCTAAAGCGCTGCTTCCCTGGGATGTCTGCATATACAAATTGCAGGTTTCTCGAGTTGCTTCTGTTATTTGCTTTCATTGAGAATTTCTGTGGAGTGATTGGTTTTTAGGGTTTTTTTTTTGGGCTCAAGAGATGAAAGTCTTGTGCATTTAAAATATCCTTTCCATTTAGGTTTGAATTGGAGCACTGGGACTCCCAGATCGTGTCCCTTCTCGATATTCCGCAAATTTTTTGGCATTGCTTTCTTTACTCAATATGATAGGCTAAAATGTATGAAACAGTGTGTTAAATCCACAGAGTCTGCCGTGAACCAGTCAAGAAATTTGTAATAAGACATTTCATGTAGAAGCATGAAGCTCTAAAATTGGCTCGATTGGACGTTCTGCCAACGGTGGCTTTTCTTTGCGCTTGTCGGTATTTCTGTGTGCTTGTCAATATTTTTGAACGCATGACCCTGAATTTAAGTCGTTGTATGGTCTGGTAATTTCGTATGTTCTTGTTGTCGATATGTCCTTGCTATCATTCTTCTTTGGTCCTGAATGAAGGGCCAAAGAAAATGATAGCAAGGGAAAGATATATGATATTTAATTTTTTTTTAATAATAATGTTTGGGTTAAATCTTAAGATTCATTGTTTAACTGTGTATTTTTTTTTTGGGTTAAAATGAATTTTGGTTTTCAATAATGGATATTTTGGAGCAATTTGATTATACAAATTCAGCTATTCAAATCTGTAGATCTAACAATATCTTGTTAGATTTTGGGCATATATCTTTGGGAAAGAGCAAAAATATAATGCATTTAGACTATGCCAATCTAAATAGTTAATGTGGATGTGTTGAATGTTTTTCTATTATTTATGGATAGTTTGTTATAGTATTATTTTCAGTTGTTTTTGTTTCTATTGCATGTTATCTCAAAATTTGGATAGAAAGGAAATAATAATAGTGGTTTTAGAATATGATGAGAAAGGTGCTTGTATCTTAATATAAGATTAATATTGTTTTGGTTGGTTGTTTAGAAAATAATATTTTATGTATAAAATAAGATTAATATTTTTTTTGGTTGGTTGTTAAAAGGAGAAAAACAATTATATATATATATATATATGTATATTTTTTTTTTAATTAGTTTTTTTGTTTTATAAAATAAGAATTTTCATTTGTAATAAATGAATTGGTTTTCAAATTTCGACTTTGAAAATGTTTGGTTATAAAATAAGAATTTTCATAATAAATGAATTGGTTTTCAAATTTCGACTTTGAAAATGTTTGGTTATAAAATAAGAATTTTCATAATAAATGAATTGGTTTTCAAATTTCAACTTTGAATAATAGGTTAAATTTAGGAAGCATAAGAAAATTAAACTTTGAATAATAGGTTAAATTTAGGAAGCATAAGAAAATTAGTTTTAAAAATGTTGGTTATAAAATAAGAATTTTCATAAGAATTTTCATTTGTAATAAATGAATTGGTTTTCAAATTTCAACTTTGAAAATGTTTGGTTATAAAATAAGAATTTTCATAATAAATGAATTAGTTTTCAAATTTCAACTTTGAATAATAGGTTAAATTTAGGAAGCATATTGAATGAAGTTCCAAATTTTAGTTTTTTTTTTTGATATATGAAGTTAGGTGGGAAAATATATACAAATGTGATAAATTGTGTTTTGATTTTGATGTAGATAAGTCTTGTATTTGTGGATAACAATTAGTGATATTTCAACAATTGGAAAAATGAAATGGGAAAAGCTATATAAAAGTGATTGTTTTTCGGTTTTGGTGTAGATGAATCACTTGTATTTGTGAATAACAACTAATGATAATTGCTTTTCATTATCCCAAGAGAGGATGATGAATCACTTGTATTTGTGATAATTGAGTTATAATAAATTTTATCACTTTCAATATATATATATATATATATATATATATATATATATATATAATAGAATTAATATTAATATATATAAAAGCTTTGTTTTGTTGAGGCTAGCAAGGAGTATATCTAATGTTTTTGGACTTACATTATATAGATCACAATTCTATATTTAAGTTTAGAGAAACAAAAAGATGTATAGTACATGAGTTTCAAATATTCCTTATAAATTGCTTTCTTAATAAATTGACCCAAAATACATTTAATTTTAAAAGACATTCATATTGTATTGAACTTGCATATTGCCTTATCTTGTTACTTCATTCATATTATCTTGTTGACTTTAAAAGACATTCATTCATATTGGATCATCTTGTTGCTTTTAGGATCATTGTAAAGGAGTTTCACAATACTAAAACTAATTTGTTGTTGTTGTTTTGTTGACATTAGAAAAGCTTTTGACATGGTTCCTAGGAAAAACCTTTGGAATAAGTTGGAATAGATAAAAGTGTCTTTTGAGTTGAGGGTCTTGGGTCCTTGCAATAAGGATGTATGATAATGTTATTGTTAAGTTTAAAAACATTGAGGGTTGGTCAAAAGAGTTTAACTCCAATATTGGAGTCAAACAAGGTTGTCTTTTGTCCTCTACCCTTTTTGGCATATACATTGACAAGTTAGAAGATTGCTTGAAAAAACAGGTTGTGTTGGCTCGATTCTCATTGGTAGTCACATCAATCTTCTTTTTTATGTCGATGATATTGTTCTTATGGCAAGGAGTCTCCATGATCTTGAAAACCAACTAAGAATTTTCAAGGATTTCAATTTTATAACTTGTAATTTTAAAATTAAAGGAAATATGTTTTATCCCATCCTCCTCTTAGAAACAAGTCTCTCCCCCATTGAGAGCATGACTATGACTAGATACCTAATGTAGAAGAACATGTTAAACAATATGGAAGACAAGAGGCTTCCTAAAATTATTTCAAAATCGATTTGTAACCACCATCGACTCAAGTGAGGATGGCATAAAGATGCTTGGTCTTAGCTAAACTATTGGGGAATCATGGAAGACACCATTTTGTAGAATAACGATACTATTAAAAAAATTGTTAAATCAAAATTTAAGGAGAAAATGTGGTGTGATAAAGAGTTAGAGTAAAAAATAAAATTAAAGTATTATAAAGATGTAATCAATCATAATCTACAAGATCAACATTATCTATCTTTTTTGCCAAGTGTAAAGAAATTGAGCGTTGGTGAATTTTTAAAACGTCATGGAATGAAAGTGTTTGTCACCTTTGTGACACTAAGAAGGTTGAAGATGAAAAACATGTTTTTTTTAAATTGTTCAGCCTATACCCATATTAGATCTCATTTTCAAAATATCTGTCACACTACCATCCTTCCTAACTTCTTAATTCAACAAAAATATGGTGATCTTGAAAAGTTTCTTTTAATGCTTTTCGAGCATAGAAACAAAATTCTAAAGTATCACAAGTAATCCTTTACCCTCTTAAGGTCCAATAGACCAATTCGGTCTTAGTGGATGTTAATCATCATCATCATTGTTTTAATTTTTTTTCTTTTAATTTTAATGTTTTAAATATTGTTTTGATTTTTTTTATATATCTTCCCAACTAAAGTCATTTCAAGGCTATTGAACTTGGGTCACCTAGCAAATGAAACCTTAACTGATAATTGGGCTTTAGAAAAGTTTTCTATTTTAAATTTAAATTTAGTTTATAT
>ML798882.1:90781-110066 GCA_009831015.1 Picea engelmannii
TTTTTTATGAGGGAGTTAGAAACTAGCCATTACAAATTTTGTTATATAAGGCTGGCTACTCCTCTCATTTTTGTTGTTAAAATTTTGTGAGATCATAATGTCATTTTTCATAACTCAATTCTCTTGTGTCACTATGGATTATATATTGTAATGTTTGTTTTTATTTCTCTTGGATATATTTAATTGTGCTTTCACAGGGGTTCCTTAGGAGAATTGTGAAAGATACCAATCAATCCATTGAGGGGCTACATAATCACGTAGAAGAGAGAAGATAGGCCTCTATCTCCTTACTCTCTTTGTGGGATCCAAGGGTAATACACCCAAGTTGTTGGACCAACTCCTTTGGGAGTAGCTTCAACCAAGTGGTCTATTATCTCTTCGACCCAAGTTGGTTGGTTTTCTTGGAGACCATCATGTAGAGGAGCTCTCCTAGAAAAATCCAAGGAGGAACCCATTTATTGGTGAATTTCTAGCATGGGGATGATAATGCTTCCACTCCAAACCCAATCGTCTAGAAATCTATCCAGCCAATCTTAATCTTGCGGGGTCATAATTGCATAAACTCATAGACGTCTTAAGGTAAAAGGTAAAGATAAAAAGATCGCTCATCCTCTTCAACCATTTTATTTCAAAATACTCAAAATCAAACCTTTTATTATAAAATACCAAAAAAAATCATATCCTAGCTTTGTATTTCAATTTTATCTTTCATAAGCTAGTAGATCTTGGGGT
Organism: Picea engelmannii; assembly: GCA_009831015.1. NCBI lineage: Eukaryota > Viridiplantae > Streptophyta > Pinopsida > Pinales > Pinaceae > Picea > Picea engelmannii. The sequence continues at coordinate 91,514 of ML798882.1, forward strand.
TTTTTCCACTTGGGATTTTCCCTACCCCAAGATATATATATTCCCTTGAGTTTTGTGCTTCATTAAACATTTATTACAAGGTTTTATTTGAGAAAAAGTGTGTAGATCTGCACTATAACAACAAACAAAATCTTTAGATCTACACTTGGTGGACACATTGAAAGGGTACATTTTCTAAGTTTTATCTTCATAAGCCATTCTATTTCAATTCCATATATGATTTGCATATTATATATTTGTTTATGGTCAATATAGAGCATAACCACAACCCGATAATTGATTCCATTGGTTGTAGCAAATTTTGGGTTTTGACCCTAAGGGGATTTGATCCCCAATTCTGTAAAAGTAATTTTCAGCTTGCTAGAAATTAAATTTACAGCAGATATGAAGGCTCTTGGGCTTAGTAAACACTTATACTTTGCTTCCCTACCCTTCTTACCCACAAATCTAGTGATCTAGTGCATTTTCTCACTTGTGGGAGGCCTCAAAAGGCCATATGTTTTGTTGTTTGTTGCGTTTTACTTTGTTTTGCAAGTCTAAAATAACATAATATCAAAGAAATTACTCATTTCCAGCCACTTTGGTCAAGATAATCACATAGCTAATCATTTGGAAAAGTGGTAATAACATTCCCCCTCTCTCATATACTTTACTTGATTATTATTTTTGAGGAGTAAAAGGTAAGTTAGCTTGTTGTTTGGGATTTTTATTTTCTGTAATATCTATTATTTCAGTAAGCATAAAATAATTAACTCCTACCTTAACCTAGTTTACATTTTTTAGGCACTAGTATTAATATTCGTGTGGTAAAGTGTTACTTAGTGGGAAGCCTCCCAAAGCCTCTTAGCATAGGAGTTTGGCTTGAATAGGGAAATGATAGGTATTGTGGTGACATTGGGAACCTATCCACTATGTTTCTACCATAGCAGTCAAACCTTATAGGACTGCTAGTTTAGGCGATAACAGGTTGTAATATCCCAAGATCGAGCCCCAATTGTGTAATATTCCAGATATAAAAAGCATGTAGAACATAAATAATAGTTAGAAATGGTAGATGAACAACAATATAACCATAACAACACCACGATAATAACAAATGATAACAAAATAACACCAGAAATAGTACTTTGATTACAGAGAGCAATGTTCACTTGCCTCTTTGAGGGGGAAACCTTAGCAGAGCAGAGCTCTATTACAATAATATCCAAGACAAAAAAATTCATACCCTCGACTCCTATTTATACTAAATATGTCTATCAAAAGAACCATCTAGAGGAAGATCCTTCTAGAAGCGGAAACCTCTATTAGGTCTTCTTACATTGGACATATTCTTACTTATTGATAGGCCTTATTAATATTGACCTTTATTACACGAAAATATATTATTCTACCTACATGAGGGGTTAGGTCCCTAACATGTCCTCCCCCTTAAAAACAACCTTGTCCTCAAGGCTTGATATGGGGAAATTGTTGCAGAATGGTAGTTGGTTCCCAAGTGGCATCTGTTGGAGTTGTATCTTTCCACTGGACTAACACTTCCTTGATGGTTTTTTGACGTAGTCGATGCTCACGTTGGTCCAAAAATGTTTGTGGTTGTAGCCAAATGGAGCCTTCTTCGTCCAACTCAGGAAGGTTGGTTTGAGTTTGGCACTTAGTTCCAATCACCTTCTTTAAGCAGGAAACATGAAAAATAGGATGGAGCTTAGAATGACTGGGCAAAGCTAACTGATAGGCCACCTGTCCCACACGCTTGAGAACGGTATAAAGACCATAAATTTTGGGCACCAATTTATGACAATGGTCAGCCTTGAGGGAAGTTTCCTTGTAAGGTTACAGTGGAAGAAACACCTGATCCCCTTCTGCAAATTGACGTTCAGAGCGACCTTGATCTGTTTGTTGTTTCATGTGATTTTGGGCCACGACCAAATTCTCTTTGAGGGTACGGGGAATAGCTTCTTGAACTGTAAGTGTTTGGTCAACCGCCTAGACCTTCGAGCCACCTGGAAAACATTAGAGGAATGAAGGTGGATTTTGTCCATATACCGCTTTAAAAGGAGTCATGTGCGTAGTTATATGGTACGAAGTGTTGTACCACCATTCAACTAGTGGTAACCATTGAGCCCACTGATTCTTCCTTTCTGATGCAAAACACCTCAAATATGTTTCCAAACATTTGTTGACAACTTTAGTTTGACCATCAGTTTGGGGATGATACGATGTGCTGAGATGCAATTAGGTGCCTTGTAGCTTGAACAGTTCTTGCAAAAAATTGCTAGTGAAATTTGGGTCATGATCAGAAACAATAGAATGTGGCATGCCATGAAGCTTGAAGACATGATCCATGAAAAGTTGATCCACATTAGATGTTGTAAATGGGTATTGAAGAGAACATAAATGAGCATACTTGGAAAGACGATCAACTAGCACCATGATGACTGATTTATTGTCCGATTTAGGTAAGCCGACAATAAAATCCATAGAGATATCCTGCCAAATAGCAGGTGGAATCGGAATTGGTTGTAGTGTGCTAGGAGATTTGGTAGTTTCACCCTTGTTGCATTGACACACATCACATTCAGCCACAAAATTACGAATGTCATGTTTCATACCCTCCTAGAAAAAAGAACGTTTGACCCGGTCATAGGTTTTGGTAAACCCGGAGTGTCCAACTGTAGGTGTAGCATGAAGCTCAAAAAGTACCAGGGATTTAAGTTTTGACTGTTTACTTAAACACAAACGGCCTTTGTATCAAAGCTCATCATTGAGCCAAAAGTACCCTGGGGAAACTGGAGAATGGGACTGCAATTGTTGTATCAGATGCGAACTTTTGGGATCGTGTAGCCATTCATGGCGAACAACTTGGAGCCAATATGGTAAAAAAAAAGAGAGAGAAAAAAGAGACCCTTCATCTTCATATTTTTTGGAAAGTGCATCAACAACCACATTGTCTTTACCTATTTTGCAAATGATCTTGTAATTATATCCAAAGAGCTTAGTCACCCATTTTTTTTGCTAAGGGGAGGAAAGGCGTTGTTCTAGAAAAAACTTGAGGCTTTGATTATCTGTCTTAATTTGGAAGAGTTTACCCAATAGATAAGGTCGCCAAAGATACACGGCATGCAGAATAGCCAACATTTCCTTTTCATAGATTGATTTGCCCAAATTTCGCGCGGAAAGTTGTTTGTTGGTAAAGGCCAAAGGTCGACCCTCTTGCATAAGGACAACGCCAATTCCTTTCCCGGAAGCATCACATTCCAGGACAAAGGTCTTTGTGAAATCAAGAACGGCCAGGACTAGAGTGGTGCACATGGCCATCTTCAAGGTTTGAAAATCTTAAGCAGTTGCTGGAGTCCAAGTGAAAGAATTCTTTTTAAGGAGTGCAGTGAGAGGTGTCGCAATCTTTCCATAATTCTTAACAAACTTGCGATAATAACCTGTTAAACCCAAAAATCCCCACAAGCTTTTGAGAGTCTTTGGGTGAGGCCAATCTTGCATAGCTTCAATCTTTTTAGGATCCACCCTGACGTCGTCATTGCCAACAAGATGACCCAATTACTCTACTTATGAGGCGCCAAAAACACATTTAGATTGTTTGAGGAAAATTTGGTGTTGAGAGAGTAGATGGAGAACTCGATCCACATGAGCAAGAAGGCATGCCCATGTTTTGTTGTAGATGAGGATATCATCAAATAAAACTAACACAAAATGACAGAGAAAAGGACGAAAGACATGATTCATGAGGCTTTGGAAAGTGGATGGAGCATTACACAAGCCAAAGGGCATGAGCAAAAACTCATAGTGGCCCTCATGAGTTCTAAAGGCAGTCTTAGGAATGTCTTCCTATTTCATACGGATCTGGTGGTAGCTCGAATGAAGATCAAGTTTAGTAAAGAATTGGGCGCCACTCAATTCATCCAAGAGGTCATCAATGACATGAATGGGAAATTTGTCTTTAATGGTGAGTTTGTTGAGGGTGCAGAAGTCAGGACGCATGTGCCAAGAACCTTGTTTCTTAAGGATCATGACCACATGAGAAGAGTAGGGGCTCGTAGTAGGGCAGATAACACCTGCGTTGAGCAGTTCTTGAACTATTTTCTCAATTTCATTTTTTTGGGAAAATGGGTGACGATAGGGGCGGATATTGAGAGGAAAGCTTCCTCGGACAAGGGGAATGGAATGATCATGAACACCACAGGAAATAGAGAGGCCATGGGGAGTGGAAAAAATCATTTGATGTTTAGAGAGGATGGATTGGAGGTGTTGCGGCACAGAGGGTGTCTTAGTGGCTTGGATGGCATGGAGTTGGGCAATAATGCCAGAATGACCTTTTTTGAGCAGCTTTTCCATGCAATGGGAACTAATGATCTCTGGGGAACCGACGGTGATGCCTTGGAACTTATATTATTGGCCCTCCTAGTCGAATTGCATGGTTAATTCCTTAAAATCCATGAGAATGGGACCCAAAGTCCTTAGCCAGTCCGCACCCAACACAATGTCACAACCGCCCATGTCGATAGAAAACACATGAGATTTCAAATGGTAGTCACCAATTTGGAGACACACATTTTCACAACGCCCTCCACATTTCATGGACCCACCATTGGCAATCATGATTTGGAAATTATTGACTGCACGGATATAGCAATTAGTTTCTTGGGCAATGCGATGATGAATAAAATTATGGGTGCTTCCACTATCAACAAGAATGATGATCCTATGCTTGATGTAACCAATTAGCTTGAGGGTTTGGGGAGCAAAGAAGCCAGTGAGAGAATTTAGGGAAATGACCGGTTCTACTTCAGGAGGGTTTGAGGGAGGGGTTATGTATGTGGGTTCAGGTGACACAAACACAAGGGGAGCCTCAACATCCTCTTCTGAAACATCCTCTGAGATGGCCATAAAAAGATTTTGTTCCTTACACTTGTGTCTCAGAAAATATTTGTCATCACAATTATAACAAAGGCCTTTGAGTTGGCGTTAACCATTTTGGCTCTAGTCAATTTTTGGATCTTGAGTGGAGTAGAAGGAGGAGTGGGAGTTACTGGTTTAGTGCGAGGAATAAAGGAGGGTTTGCGGTTTTGAGAAGAGACAACATGTTGTGCTTCCTTAGCTCTTTTAGTATCGTCCACCCAACTTTGAGGCCAAGCCATGAGGACATGAGCACGAATCTCATCCTCAAGGCCACTGATAAAACATTCTCGGGAAAAAAACATCAGACATGCCCTCTGTATGAAAAGTCAATCGCTCAAAAGCAGCTATAAAGTCTTCCACTGTGCCAGATTGTTTCAACTTTTTCAAACGGCCTAAATGGTTGGTATTAGTGTCAAAGCATTCATAAAGCTCTGCCACAAAGTGTGTCCAAGCCACATACCCTTGGTGGGCATTTTTTCTCCATTGCCACCATTGCCAATGCTCTTGATCTAGATGGAGAACACCATACTGGAGTTTTTCCAACTCATCCTTAATGCCACACAAAGAGAAATAATGTTCTATTTGAGTTACCTAGCCAGTGGGATTCGAGCCATCAAATTTGGTCACATCCACACACAGAAGGCATAGGTCACGCTGAAAGTGATGGGGCTGAAAATTATGGGAATGAGAGGAAGTTTCACCTTCGGTATGCAAAGGTGGGTCAGATAAGGGAGGATCTGCAAGGATATGCAGCTTAGCACAGATTGTCGTAGCGACATATTCAAGCTGGGTAGCAATGTCTTGTTTGAGCTCTTGTCTAAGTTCCTCGATTGAGGTAGTGATTGAATCCGCGATGGAGGAATGCATTTTTTTTTATTGATGGAGAGAATATTGGCATTGATCTGTCAGACTTCTTGTTGGGTTTCTGTGAAATTAGAGTGCAAGGTATTGAAGTGAGCTTCCAAGTATTGGCTACGGGTATGGGCCATGATGACTAGGGAACATGAAAAGGGGTGGGTGGGACCACACAAAAAATGGGTTATGGGTGAAGTGTATCACAACGATCAGGGTGACGAGGTGAATCCAATGGGGTAAGGCCCAAATAAGGGTGTTGGAAGGAGGTTGGGTCCACAAAATGTTTTTTGTTGAAAAATGATAGGTATGACTGCGATAAGGGAGAAGAGAGAAAACCAACGGGATAAGTATCAAATAATGGTGCCAACAGAATCCAGACTTTTTTTTTTACTCCTATGGAGTTATACTCTGATCTAAAGAATACTGCAATGATGAAATGTCCAAATGCTTAACAGGAAGAAATGTTTAGTAATTTCATAACTCGAATGCAGGAGACACAGTTGCGCCGCAATAGATATTATCTGTTTTGTTTTCATTTTTGTCTCAAGGGTTAGGTATTCAAGGGTTCTACAGACAAGGGTTTTCCCTGTGCTATAGCTCTCTGATATATGTGTGGGGTCCAAAAGTAGTACTCGACCCAATATCTCAGGGCACCAACTAAGTAGGTTAGACCGTACCCTTAACTGTACTACCCAATTACCCATGTACTAGAGAGGATCTTCCCGAGTGTTGTTCTCAGTGGCACTATAACAGTCAGGCAGTCGATCTGTTTATCTATGGAGGGCTTCAAGAGATCTAGGTCGATCTGTATACATGTGTTGTTTGATGCACTACCACTCGAAGGGGTACGAACAAAGGTTACAATGGTGGCCAACATATGTGCGCTTAAGTACCACTTGTGTTTCCTACGTGTATGAATCGTCGGTCGCGGTTTTATGCGCATAAAAACAAATCTTTGTAGTTTAAAGACATCGGAATACGTCTCTACCCTGTGTTGGTGTTGGAAGTCACTTCTGGATTGCAGCAGGAGCAGAGCGCAGCACCCATCAGTTTATGTCACGATTTTGTTTTAAATGGGGTGATCGAATGGATAGAGACTCAAGAAGATATCACTCTAACTCAGAAAACTGGGCTTGCTATGTAGAAAAACAAAGGAGGTCTTGATCTAACTTTAGTCAGTGAATTGATTATAAAATGAGCAGATGGAAGACTTAGTGAGATGAGTGAGCAAGACTGCTTTGGGCATCAGGCCTTTCAGCAGCTTGAGGAAGAAAAAACTCAGAATACAAGATCCTCTTGGTTCAGAGCTTCGGGGAACTAAAGGGGTGACTTGACTGGATCCTCCAATTCCAAGTCATTCAGCATTGAGAAAATACAAGGACTGATTAGAAACAATGCAACCATTACAGTGATCCAACATGCATCATCCTATAACAACGCAACTCAACTGGATCCTCCAATTCCGAGCTGTTATAACACAGTGTAAACAAAGAGATGGAAATAATTTGACATTCATAAGGCAAGAAGTCTCAAGTGCCAATACATAACCAGAGAAACCAATGCTTCATCAAAACTTTACAATCGGGAGCCTCACTCAACCATCAATGCTTACAAAAATAGAAAAACTGAGTACATATACTCAGAAAAATTCGCCCAACGGAGGTGTGCTCGGACCTCCAAGGCATGGCGTCCCTTTAGTCAAACTCGGACGGAAATCCTTCGTCAGACGCCACCTTAACTTAGCATGGCTCTTTGCAGGGGAGGTAGTTGAAACATTAAAGGCTAAAATAGCGTGTGCAGACTCCTCTGGTCAGACGAGAACTCGGCATGACTTCTTTGGAGAAACCCAACGTACAGGACCATCTCGGGCAGACTGCTTGCCGGAACCTCCATGCTTTTCATTTAATGAGTGAGCCGAGGTTTCAACTACCTCCATCCACCTTCATTTATTTTAGCGAGGACCAAGATCGAGGTCGAGTTGAACTGGTCTATGGAGAACGCGATGATCCCTTCTGTAGCTAAACCCGACGCTTCGACCCTTTGCGCAGTTCTTTCTATCGCCCCCAAGTGACCACAGGTTGTGACCCTGTGCCTATCTTCAAAGGCCCTTTCGGCAGTTCGCGTCTCGCGGCTGGGAGGAGGCTGCTCCTTGTGCTTCAAAGCTACGAAAGGCGAGGTGGCAACATAGCCTTATCGCGCGCCACGTGTCCCTCTGGATGGACGGTCCTGATCATCTCAGCAATATTGTGGGCTCGGGTCCTAGATGCTTTCGACACTTCACGTCTCAAAGATTCTAGTTGCAAAGAAAAGCGTTTCAAAGTCGCGATGGGCGAAAAGGCGAAGAGCCTAATCGCGCACCACATGTCCCTGAGGGATGGATGGCCTAGATCATTTCGGTAAGATTGCAGGCCCGATTCCTGTGCTAAACACGACGCAACTCCGTTGGTCTAAAATTTTCGCCGACCGACGATCTGCTCCATCGATCGATCCTCGCCGCTGAATACTGGAGGCACCCGCCCACTTGCATTTTTAACTCGAAATGCATTTTTTGTGCACTGCTTATTGCGCTCATGGCTGTGACCTTGGACTAGAACGCATTTGATGGGTTTTCAAACCCCATTTCTTCGCATTTTACATCAAGGGTCTGAAATCGGGGAAAAACACCCTGCTTGCAAGAATTGGTGCTAACACCTTGAAAAAAATTAACCCTCAATTTTCTGTCGAGGAAGGTGCTCTGATACCACTTGTAATATTCCAGATATAAAAAGTATGCAGAACATAAATAAATAGCTAGAAATGGCAAATGAACAACAATATAACCAGAACTGTTATCACATATCCTTATAGGGGGGAATATTTTCCTTGGATTTGGCCTCTAGACGACAAAAGAATAGGCTGCCATGTCTTCCAGGTTCCAAGTGGGCTTGCGCCTGTCCAGATCCCGATGAAGATGTTATGAAAGTAGGGGAGGTGGTTGAAGCATCGTCTCCTCCATGAATGGAAACTCAGAGGGACTAGCAGAGCCTAGATTGCATCTGACAAAAGAAGGCATGTGTAGAGGAGATTGCGAGTGAAGTCTGACTGAGAAGACGCAACGCCATGGAAGCTCGAGTACGCCTCTATTGTTGTTTACGAATTTTTTGAGTATATGTATGGAGTTATGTTGTTTTTGTAAGAATCTTTGGTTGAGAAGAGCTCCCATCTATAATGTTTATTCTGCCAGAGTTGTTCTCTGGTTATGTAATCGATTTGAGACTTTCATGTTAATAGAAGTCAGTTTCACGTTCCTTTCATTTTGTTTGTAAAAATTGTTTGAAACACTCGGGTATGGAGGATCCAACCGAGGATTGTTATGTGGTTATAATGGAGGTTTGTTTATAGCTGCATCGTAATCGATTTCACTCATTTCCCTGTGTTGTATTTTCCCTCTTACACTGGATAGCTCGGGCATGGACGATCCATTCAAGTTGTTGCAGTTGCAGGATGATGGAGGTTTGATCATCCTGTTGTTGTAACTGTGTTGCTTGCAACATATTTCAATGTCTGGAGCTTGAGCTCAAGACTGCTCTTGAGTTTGAGTTTTTCATCTCCGAGCTGCTGGAAGGTTGGATGCCCATAACAGTCTCGTTCACCTTTCTCACTAATTCTACCCTCTGCTCTTGCTTTAACTCAATTTCCTTACTGAAGTTAATGTGGCCCTCACGTCCCTGTGCATTTCCTGTCCAGTCTTGTGTTGAACCATCATTCAGATTTTGAGTTTTGTCCATTGACCTTTATCCATACAAACCAACATCCACCATATAACTCTGATGGGTATCGGGCTTGCCTTTTCTGCAATCTGAAGGCGAATTCCAGTGCTAACATTTTTGGCATCGTTGTCGAGGAACGAATTGAAGACATTTCCATGGGATAGTATGACAAAGAGCTTATGATTCTGAAGGTGCATCAAACATCAGAACCATTGAAGATTGTGCTTGCACCTAGCGACTCCATTGTGGCAACTCCATTGAGGCGACTCCATTGTTTCAGTGCGGATGCTTCTAGTTACACATGAAGCTCCCTGGGAGAACACGACAATCATATCTGGCCTTTGATGGTGAACAAAGACCAGACACACTCATTCTACACATCATTCACCTGGCGACTCCACTGGTTCGAAATGGACAAAATCTTGGCTTGGAGGTTTGCTCCTTTTAATTTTTCTGTTGTTCCTAGTTTTCCTAATGTTGTTCCTACTCCGGACGAGTGGGATGATTATTTGCCCATATTTAAAGAGCATAAAGCGGACATCCCTGCTTAGCCTCTCCGTGATTTTCATGAACTCATGCGTCAATGGGAGATACATCATGAGGATGTATTATTAAATATGCTCATGTTCAAATTAGCAGAAGATGCTCGTGAATGGTATCACTCCTTACCCCCTGCTAGCATCTCCTCCCTGAGAGATTTTCATGCAACTTTCAATAGGCATTGTCAAAAGTTTTATTCTTCTAAGTTAATTTGTCATAATTGTTGTGAAGAATATAAAGACTATGTTCAAGGTATGGCTGTTTTGAATGAAAGCTGTGAGAATGAAAGCTATGAGGACAGAAGTTGTGAGGATGAGGGGTATACCTCGGAGGAGTTGATAAATCTGGTAAAATCACTTTCTGCAAGAATGGAAAAATTGGAGGCAAATCGTCCTTGTTGCTCTTATGAAGGATATGCAAAGGATATTCCGGTCCTTGAAACAGATGTTTTTGGCAGCCTTGCTTATGATGAAGAAGTGATTTCAAATACTGACCAAGAGCAACCAACTTTTGATGGATATCCCAATGAAGATGACAAAGAGCTGAGCTTTCCCATGGTTCCTGTGTATGATGATTATGACTCTAATCCTTGGAAGAGCCATGAAGAAGAAGAGGAAGATCCAGAGGGACAGTTTATCTCCTGTCCAAATCCTATCAGTGAGAAACCATCGCCTGGGACCAGTCAGTCTGCATCGACTATTCACCCACCTGTGCTTACTAGAGATATTCAACCCCGTGTGAGTAGATGTGGAGCAGATCGGGTTGTCTGTTACAAATTTTCTAGAGTTTTCCACTCTTTCTATGAGCCTATCAGCAAGTACATGGAGTGGCATTTCCTTCATATCTTGGAGCCGCCCAACTTTATCTCAACTTCAGCCTTTGGAGAGAAGCTTAAGGATGTAATCGTTCTGCTGTCACGGTTGCATTATCTGTTATTGATCACCGACAGAGTAAAAGAGCTTTCAGTCAAGAAGTTACTTGAATGGCTATGGTGGAAATTTTCTTTCACCTAGCACCATGTAAAAATCAATTATTTTAGGACTGTACATAAATAAGATCATGTGGATCCCATGTGTGTTTATTTTCATTTTTTACTTATCAACCTGTATTCCTTAGGAGGGTGTTTTGAGATTGACTCCATAGCCCAATGCAGAAGGCAGCTGGAACTAATGAAGATCTTAGAACCTCGTAGGGAGGACTCTATCCCCCATGGAGCCTAATGTTAGCACATATCATTGTAGGGGGGAATGTTTTCCTTGGATTTGGCCTCTAGACGACAAAAGGAGAGGCCGCCATGTCTTCCAGGTGCCAAGTGGGCTTGTGCCTGTCCAGATCCCGATGAAGTAGTTATGAAATCCGAGGAGGTGGTTGAAGCATCGTCTCCCCCATGAATGGAAACTCAGAGGGATTGGCAGAGCCTAGATCGCATCTGACAGAAGAAGGCGTGTACAGAAGAGACTGCGGGTGCAACCTGATTGAGAAGACGCAACGCCATGGAAGCTCGAGCACGCCTCTGCTGTTGTTTACGAAATTTTTGAGTATATGTATGGAGTTATGTTATTTTGGTAAGCGTCTTTGGTTGAGCAGAGCTCCCATCTGTAATGTTTATTCTGACAGACTTGTTCTCTGGTTATGTAATCGATTTGAGACTTTCATGTTAATATAAGTCAGTTTCTTGTTCCTTTCATTTTGTCTCTAAAAATTGTTTGAAACACTCGGGTATGGAGGATCCAGCCGAGGATTGTTATGTGGTTATAATGGAGGTTTGATTATAGTTGCATCGTAATCGGTTTCAATCATTTCCCTATGTTGTCTTTTCCCTCTTACACTAGATAGCTCGGGCATGGAGGATCCAGTCAAGATGTTGCAGTTGTAGGATGATGGAGGTTTGATCATCATGTTGTTATAATTGTGTTGCTTGCAACATATTTTAGTGTCTGGAGCTTGAGCTCAAGACTGCTCTTGAGTTCGATTTTTTCATCTCTGATCTGCTGGAACGTCGGATGCCCATAGCAGTCTCGTTCACCTTTCTCACTAAGTCTTCCCTCTGATCTCGCTTTAACTCAATTTCCTGACTGAAGTTAATGTGGCCATCACATCCCTGTGCATTTCCTGTCCAGTCCCGTGTTGAACATCATTCAGATTCTGAGTTTTGTCCATTGACCTTTATCCATACAAACCAACATCCACCATATAACTCTGATGGGTATCGAGATTTCCTTTTCTACAATCTGAAGGTGACTTCTGGTTCTAACAAGAACAACACCATGATAATACCAAAATGGTAACAAAATAACACCAAAAATAACACTTTGATTACCGAGAGCAATGTTCACTTTCCTCTTCGAGGGGGAAACCTCCAGCAAAGCAGAGCTCTATTACAATAATATCCAAGACAATAGTTCTCATACCCTCGACTCCTATTTATACTAAATATGTCTATCAAAAGAACCATCTAGAGGAAGATCCTTCTAGAAGCGAAAGCTTCTATTAGGTCTTCTTACATTCAACTTATTCTTCCTTATTGCGAGGCCTTATTAATATTGACCTTTATTACATGGAAATATATTATTCTACCTACATGAGGGGTTAGGTCCCTAACAAATTGTAATTGTAAATGTAATATGTTTTGTAGGCTTGTGATCTAAGTGATTATAAGCTAGGATACTTAGGTGATGATTAGGAAGAAGAGCCTAGATGCTAAAGGCCAATGAGCCTATTTTTGTATATGTAAATACTCATATCATTAATATAAAATACATCCTCGCATGTAGACCGACCACGATAAAAGAGAATGGGGGACTAAGCTCCACTAGGTAGGGAAAGGGAAGGGGGTAGGAGGCAAGGGGAAAAAGGTTAAGCTTGAGGGCTTAACTCTAAGGGAATATTATAACATATTTCCTAAAAGACTAAGGTTGGAAAATAACTCATGTAATCTCAAGTTCCTTTGGGGAAAGGAACGAACTCCAAGTGGAGAGGAACGGGCTCCAAGAAAACCATGTGTCAATCTTGGCGCATGTATTTTTATGTGGGAACGTTCGTTCAGCTTGGGGGTTCTCTGCCATTCTTGTCAGGATTTCCATGCACGCTCGCACTCACGCATGAAGCCAATACCTTCATTTTTTACTTTTGAGCATGCACATACCTCTGAAACTTGCACGCATTCTGGAGCTATATCTCGTGTTTTCTTATCATCAGTTGAAACCCATGATCCTCCAAGGTGGTACAACGCACCTATGCCTACCTAATATTGTGTTGTACTTGCTCGTTATGAGCAACGCCTATTTCCAAACCTGAAGGTTGTGATTGTCGCTTTTACCAGTGCATTAGCATAATGTTGTTGATGTTTTCACATGAGTATGTTGTTGGTTATCTAGGAGCGGGAGTGAAGAGGTGGGTTGTCAGGCACGTGGACTGAAGAAGCAGGTTTTTAGGCATGTGAGAAACTATCTCCAGGTGAGAGAGTTTGCTGGAAAGAAGAAGCAAGTTGTCAGGCCTGTGAACAACTCTCTCCAGGTGAGAGAGATTGCTAGGGAAGTGATTTCTCCTAGAAAGAGCCCAGCATCAAATATAGTGCTCTGAGAATTCATGCCTGGCATGTTGTTGAAGCCCTGGAAAGGAAGTGGGGCAGCCAAGGGATTGTTGAATAGAGAAGGGGAACACTTCCTGGGGTGGGACATGCATGTGGGGAATGAGAGGTTGTAGGTTGTGTGTATAAGTTGGCTCATGGGAGGGAATCCTTCCTGATTGACTGTGTAGCATCTTATTGTCTCAGTCTAGCCTAGGAATCCCTTTACCCGAGTGGAGTTTAGTCTCAGCTCAGGGGTGACCCATTGTTGAGAGTAATGAGCAGCATGTTCTATGGGTGGGAGGTTCGTGGAAGGTCTATACACAGTTAGTGGTCATCTATAAAATATAAGTACCATTTCTATGTTCATTTACATGTTGTGTATTTGTACATGTCTTCTATTTATGAGTAATTGTCTGTATATGTTGTATCTGTAGGCTTACTGTTATTTCTGCATTAATTTGTGTATTAGCAAAATATGTTGTTATATATATATATGGTATTGTTGTTTTAATGGAGTTGGCATGACCGACCTATAAGACTGGGTATGTTACCATGTATGAAGTTCTGCAAGAGTTTCTGTGTGGCGTAGCCCGGCCGGTCTATGGTTGGGTATGTTACATATCAGAGATTAGAAAGAGTGGTTCTACAAGGTAGCACGGTTGGCCTGGGTGGCTGAGGGTATTACAATATGGTATCAGATCTTGAACAAAGCATATTTTTAGTAGCATGCCCCGGCTTGGGTGGCTGGGGATGTTACAAAATGGTATCAGAGCTCCAGTTTTCAACACTGAGCTTGAACTGGGCCGTATAAGTGGTTGTTGAAGCAAAAGTTCAAAAGGAATTATTGTCGAGAGTGACAAAATTCAAATTTCAGAGCATCTCTGAGTGCCAAGAGAGCACCAAGAGAACACCTTGGTCATGTTTAGAAGCTCGAGAGGTATAGCAGTTCAAGAAAGTCAGCAGAGAAAAGAGACTGCGGTAACTGTGGCTTTGGAACCACAATTTTTTTAAAATTTGGGTCATTGGATCTGTTCGGGAGGGAAAAAATACCTCACAACCGTCGGATCCGGAGAAGGTGCACAGAGGTTAAGCACTAAAGTTCTTTGGTCTTCTCCTTTCGATTGTTTTAAAAATATAGAAGAGAAAACTATCGAAGCCCGAAACTCCGAAGTCCCGAAGCCCTGGAGTCCTGAAGTCTGGAACCAATATGGACCATCCATTTCCAGGGACACGTGTCTGCAGATTAAGCAATGTTCAGAATTTCGACAATCTGGGGGTTATGTGGTGTTCAACAACGAAATCCTTCGAATCTCGAAGCTCTGAAGTCTCGGAGCGCCAGAGTGGCATGGATCTGTTCGGAAGTTCGACATTTGGGTGTTACAAGGTGTGTTAGAGTGGAATCTCCTGAAGCTCGAAGTGTCAAAGTCCCGAAGTGTCGGATATGATGTGGCATGATGAAGTCACCTAGGGTGACATGGATCTACCCTAAGCATACCACGTGTCACCCTGTTGTGTACTTTTAACAGGCTCTTAGTACCAATTGCGACCTGACACGTGTCGCTCGTCGGTGGGGCCACGTGTTGGCACTGTATTGATGAAAACAAAACTAAGGAAGGTTTGGAAATTTCAGAAGTTCGACGTTTGAAGGAAATGAAGGAAGGAGTTGTGAAATCCTCCAAAGCTCAAAATGTCGAAGTACGGGAGTGCCCGAATGATGTGGCTTGATGACGTCACCAAAAGTGACGTGGAGCTGTTCGAGAGTTCGACATTCGAAAGTTTTGAGGGATGTTACAGAGAAAAATCTCGAAGCCCGAAGCTCCAAAGCTCCGAAGGTGTATTGCAAAATGAGTTCACCAGTTCAAAGGTCCGGGGGTTTTGTGAAGTGCAAAAGGAGAAAATCGTCGAAGCCTGATGTTCCGAAGTCACGAAGCATGAGAGTGACATAGAATGTTGGCATCACCTAGAGTGACATGGGCATGTTGGACGCTTTCCACGTGTCACCGTTTTTTGTACATTTCAAAGACTATTCGTGCTAGTTAGAACTTGACACGTATCACCCGTCGGATTGGGCCACGTGTCCGCTTCTTGTGTTCTGCCACGTGGCACCCCTCTAGTGCGTGGTTGTTGAATAGACTCTGGTGGTTTGCCAGTTCGATGTTCAAGAGAAAAGTTAAGTTCTAATGGGAAATCCGTCGAAGCCCGAAGTCCCGAAAAACTACGATGACCGCAGATCTAAACAGAGAAGGACGACTGTCGATCCGTGAGTCCTTAGGTTTTTGAAAATTCGGCGTTCGAAATATTTGGGGTGTGCAGGTGTAAAGTCCACCAAAGCCAGAAGTTTCGAAGTCACGGAATGTTGAAGTGACGTGGCATGTCAACATCACCTAGGGTGATGTGGTCCACTGTAAGCATGCCACGTGTCAATTTATTTCATGCCTTTGGTATGTCTATTGTACCAATGAGAACCAGACATGTTGCAACCATTAATTGGACCACGTTTCACCTGTTAGTTTGGCCACGTGTCCACTCCCTTCTTTTGACATGTAGCACCCCTATGGTGTGTGAGTATTGATAAGCTCTGGAAGTTCGGAGATTTGGCATTCGGAGGAAATGGATTGTGAAGAAGGCAGAGCTTCTGAAGCTTGAAGCTTTGAAGTGTCGAAGCTCTGAAGCTCCGAAGAGGCAGTTGTTCGGAAGTTCGCCACTTCGACGTTCGGAGGAAATGAGGTGAGGTGAAAGGAAAACCTCTGAAGCCCGAATTTCTAGAGCCCCGAAGGCTCGAAGCACAGGATAAGCGCCTTGCAGCCAACACTCGGTCACAGCTCGTGGTCACATGTGTTCGGGGGGCAAAGAAAAAGGGCTATTGCCCAAAAATTGTTTTTAAGAACAAAAAAGGGCTTAAAGAAGGAGCTCGTGAGGTTCTTGATTGTACAGACTTGCACCGAGCGAAGTAAAGAACGCCTGTGAACCTGAAGAGAAGGGTCCAAGAGCTAATTGGGCTCTGAAGAAGGAGAACGATTGTACAGGGATTACAACACATAAAAGACAATTTGTTCACATATCCATAGCTTTATTCTCAGGATTCAGAATTGAGCAAGAAAGCAGTTAATAGAGTAATTTCATTAATTGTCGACCCAAATGAAATTTCATGTGTAATTTCAAGAAAGCAGTTAATAGAGTAATTTCATTAATGGCCAACCATTTCTGGGATGTTTATTATTATTTTATTTTACCCATAATTGATTTTATGGAGAAAAGGGGTTACATGAGCTTCTTGGGAGGGAGACCATGTGGCTCTTGTCTTCATGTAATTTAAACATCCCTTGGGGGTTGTTTGGGTCTTCTTCGTATTTCTTCCCCGTGTTCTACTTCTTCCTTTTTCCTCACTCATTTGGGCTAATTCATGTGCTCTTGGTTTGAGCATGGATACGAATGGATGTTTGGGTGGCTCTTGGTTAAGTTTGCTCATAGCTGCGAATCCTGAGAGTCCATGGAGATTCTTGACCAAAAGCACTGGATCCCTGGAAGGAGATGGACAAGCATGAGGGACTGTGTGCCAGAGAAGGGGGTCCATTCTCTTGGGTTGTGCAGGCTGGGTAGAAGACAATTGGTGTACTTTGGATTGCTATGAGTGTTGAAAGGCATGTGATAGCTTGAGTGTTGAAAAGCCTGTTAGTTATGAGATTGATGGCAGTTCAGATAGAGTTGTCTACAAGTGAGAATCCTTGGAGTTTCCAGTAGGGATATTTCCTTACCAGTAGCACCGGAGCCCTGGAGATAAATGGAACAACTTCAGGGACTGCATGGTAGATAAAAGTGTTCATTTCTTTGGG
Organism: Picea engelmannii; assembly: GCA_009831015.1. Lineage (NCBI taxonomy): Eukaryota > Viridiplantae > Streptophyta > Pinopsida > Pinales > Pinaceae > Picea > Picea engelmannii. The sequence goes on from ML798882.1 coordinate 108,973, forward strand.
TTGTGCAGGTCGAGGGGGAAAGGGAGCTGGAATTTTGAACTTGTTGTGAGGTTGGGATACCTGAGAGATAGTTAGCCAATTGTTGTGTGTTTAGACTTGGACTAGGAACCGTCCTTGTGTATTCATAGCCCTGGCTCGAGGGTGACCTATTGTTGAGAGTAAAAGAACAATAGTGTCTATGGTTGGGAGGAACGTCCTTGGTCTGCAGCCAGTTGGTGAACGTTTACTTGCAAAGATAAGTGCTCTCTGTGTTTTCTGTGTAATGTTTATTTCTGTTGTGTATTTAATTATCTCTAAGATATGCATTTTTAATGTGCATGTCTGTTGGTTTTTTGTTGTGCATGGCACGTTGTTTATTGCTTTATGTTGTAGCAAGGATCTTGTCTTATGCATGTGGTTTTCATGCCTCTTTTATTAATGAGAATTCTTTTGAATTTGAGATAAGTTCAGAGAAATGAGGCTTTGGACTGCAGCGTGCCTCGCTTGCTGGTGGTTGGATGTGTTGCAACTTGTCTAAGCCCGTTTAAGTAGCGTAGCCCGGCTTGTGGGTGGTTGGGTATGTTATAGATTGGTATGAGAGCTACAGGTTGAAACACTAGGCCATAATGGGTTGGATCCATTAGAAAAGATCTTTTGGTTGAGATCGAGTTAGGACCTTGAAGTCATGAAGCTCAGGAGGATTGGTGTTGCAGAGTCTGTAATTTCCCTTTCCAAATAGGAGCTCCAGAAGAGGAGGCTTAATGGTCTAAACCGCCCTGTTAGACTATAGCCAGGGCCAATGAGGGGTAAACAGGGGTTACTAGAGGTCACTCCAGTCACAGGTGTTATATTCGGAAAGTGACATTGAGCTAAAAAGGGTTAAAAGCGCTTTTAAGTCATTATGAGCTAAAAATAGAAGTCAACGGTGAATTAGGGTTTCAACAGTGATTTAGGGTTTTGGAAGTCGACAACGAATTAGGGTTTCAGCATGATTTAGGGTTTTGGAAAGCTATAAAGGAAGGGTCAGCGACCTAATTCATCATTATGCAGATTATGACTTGTCATTGAGGAGAAGAGGCGCATCTCAGGAGAGATAGTTCAGTGTATTCTAGGAG
>ML798882.1:116712-132283 GCA_009831015.1 Picea engelmannii
AATCCACAGAGATATCATAATACAAACTTTGCAGTCCTTTGTCGCGTTTATTATTTGTATGATCATTTATATGTTGTAAACCTTTGATCCTACACACACATTAGCAGCGTTTCCTAGACTAGCCAAGTCAGGAACATTACAGAGTCCATGCAAAAGCTAGAATTTTTGAGATCCTTAGTAAGGGATCGAAGGATCATGATCGTCCCTTTTGAATTCGGGAGCGATCACCACCATATGATCAAGAGAGATCTGGATCATTGGATCGGAGGGCAAGTGAACAATGGTTGTTTGATCAAGGGAAAACTAGAGGTTGGGGTAAGGTTAAGTCCCAGTCGTCAGATCTATATTGTTGATTGTCAGTCATTGATTGAGGCCAAGCATGAAAGGTAAGACTTTGTAACTTCGTCACTTCGGCGATCTTGGAAGGCACGCAAAGCCTAAACTGTCAAAGGCCGGAGTCGCGAAGTCTCGTCCGACGTCTGATTTGATAGGAGGCGCGGGGGAATCTCCGTCGTTGATCGTGATCACCTGGCGTTGGCCACTTCAAGAGTTTTCACTCCGGGAGTTTTAAACCTTGTTGAGCTGCTACAACCCAGAGCCTTGAAGCGTCAAAGTCCCAGAATTCCCGTCGACCATTGGATCGAGGGAAGGACTTTGGGAGTGTTGTGGGTCGTCGCATCTAGAAGTGGTATAAGGGTAGCGAAGTTCGGAGCTTCGGAACCTCACCACTTCGAAGTTCGGTAGTTCAGGAGTATCGGGGGTTGTTTGGACCAAGAAGCCTCGAAGTTCGAAGCCCAGAGTTGATCACAGTCGTTGGTTGTGGAAGGAGTATGAGTTGTCGATTTCTTTCGGTGTTTGGATATTCGGGAGATAGCATGCGTTGGACTCGGGAAAATTCCGAAGCCCGGAGTCTCGGAGTCCTGGATTTGATTGATGACATGGCTTATGCCATGTGGCAGGGGTGTTGTGTGGGGACACATGTCACCTAGTTTTAGTACCTTTTGGACCCCGATCTGTTCATTTTTAGTGGCATGTGGCACGGGTCCATGTTACCCTAGGTGATGTCAGCATGTTGTGTCCTCTCCGAGAGTATTTGACTCCGAGGGTGTCCAAGTTTCTGTCAGTGAAAAGTGTCGAAGCCCGAAGTCGCGAAGGCACGCAGACCATCAATCTAAGATCCCTTTGGGACCTCTCTCGACTGTTGGATCAAGCAAAGGAAGCAAAGGAAGTACTTTGGAGGATTTTCATTCCGGAGAAGTGGAAGACTCAAGAATGGAAATATCCCAGAGCCCCGGAGCACTGAATTTCCGAATTGGTTGAGAGTCATCCGTCTCGACATGTGATTAAGTCGCAACTGTCGATCTCGTTGAAGCCTCCAGATGGGGGCGGAACTGTCCATTCGGCGGGAGATTAAATCTCGTTGAAATCTTAAAGGCTTCGACGAAGTGTAACTCCGGGGAAAACATAATTTGACGAGGGAAAACAACTGAAGGCCAAAGTCCGAAGGACTTGGTCCCAACATCTGTCCCATGCTAAGGTAAAAAGGGCATGGAAGTAAACCAACCCTCGGACTTGATGTTCGAATCTCCTGTGTAGAAAAACACAGATCAGGGCACTAAAGGGTGATTAAGCCTGTGATTTCGAGCCGTGGTCACGTGGAACTTGGTTTAAAGGAAGCGCCTTTGCAATTTTCAATTTTTTGTATCAGCTAAAGGGGTTGAAAGTGAGTTTTCAGGGAGCCCCAACTTCAACTCCGATATCTGATTGGAGCAAGAGTACAGTCATTGGAAAGTTGATTCAAAGGACTTAGAGGAAAATAATAGGGAACTGTTATAATATGAAGATTGATATAATTTTTCTTCATGAATTAAACATAAAAGGTACTTGTAATTTTAATTGACAATTTTGTATAATATGTATAATTCCAACCAGATGATTGCTTGCGGTTTTATCAGGATTAGAGGTATAATTAGATCAATTCCAGTCTAGGATCAGATGTTAGGGTCATGGAGGCATGACAAAGCTTACAGAAGTTAGATGAGGCAATCAAGAGCTACAGATAAAGTAAGGAAGGTGGACAAAAAACTCAAGAATAGTAGAACAAAAGTATTAGTCAACAACCACATAATCTGAATAAACTGCAGGTACAACAAAAGCAAGAGTCCTCACTTAGGATACAAAGCTAGCAGGTTAAAGATGTCATGAATGGGCATAAAAGGAAAAGTATGACTTCCTAGCCTTGAAGGAGGAGAGGTGTAGACAGTGGCAAAGCTTAAGTGTGAAAGAAATCCACTCTTGATATCAGAGTTCACCGTGGAAACAAGATGTCAATGTAGAGGGATTGAATGCTCTCTCACTTGAAAAGTGTCACTGAATGAAAATGGACTTCCATTGAGAATGGTATTAAGTGTGAAATGTATGGATTCACAGGGAAATGTTAATAAAGTAACCTAATGGGCAACTAAGAGTAACAATGTTTGATTCCAGAGTGTTGTGGTAGCAGAGTGATGGAAAGTTTTGAGCTACTCCATTCTAGGGTGTTGGAATATCTCATAAAGGTAAAGTTAGATATGACTACCCAAAAAGAGTTGTGGCAATTGGAGCACACTGGTTGGATTGCAGAATGGCCAAGTGGAACTTGGCTGGAAAGTGTTCAGACTAGGGAACCATAGCGCAGATGAGCAGAATGGGAGCATACAAGGCAACAAGGATCTGAGGGAGTTCAAGGACAACCAACGACAACATAAATAGATAAATAAATAAGTGAATTAAAACTGAAATGCACTAGAGTGAATGAGGCATACAATGAAGTTAAAATGCATATGCATTAGTAGGCATGCTGACAGTAAATGCTTGGTGCTTATGGATGTGTAATTACACATGTTTGGATATACATATAACATGCTTGTGAACTTAGAATAGTCTATTATTATGAAATAATGATGTCATGGGAATTGAGTATGACTAATGATAGATTATGTATTCAGGAAAAATGATACAACATGGTTAAAGATGTGGATGTTGATGTTGCTTATAATTTCCATCTAGGTGAAGACCCATGAGGGTGGCAGGAATGGTGATCAAAATGATGAAGGAGGAAGTTTGTGAGCTTCTACAAATATCAGTTGATCAGATAGAAACAAGTAGGTGGATAACAACCATGCAGGTATGTATTTAGTTTATTTTGATGCATACAGGTTGAAGGGGATTGAGGTAAGAATTCCCTCAGTTAATTTTCAATATTTAAATTGATATGTAATGGCCAAAGGCCTAGAGTATGTAAATGTTGTTGATGCTAGAATGCATTTAGATAAATTGTTGGTTGCATATTATGTTATGATTGGTTATGGGATCATAACCGAGTTAATTCAGGAGACATACTCCTTCTATAACAATGAAAATTCATAGAGCTATTCATGTGTGAGAGCTTAATATGGTTGGATATGAAAAGGCTATAGCGCTATGTGAGTGCTCAATGGTATCTATTGTATATCTGATGTTTAGAATACAACCTCTTTGCCGACACTGAAGAGCACTTGAGAATTATATTATGGGTGTTGTGTTTGGGTTGAAAAGTACGGTATCCAAATAGTCAAACAAGCAGTAGGAAGTGTGTGGATGATGTGTTAAGGCATTGGCCAAACCGTCCAACTCATCATGGTGGAATGCATGACATAGTCATGTGGTATTATGTAGCCAACGCATAGATGCATTGTGTAGAGGTGGCCATGGGTATCGGCACATTGATTGTTATTTTATCTATTAGTTAATTGTTGCATTATAAAAATCTTGTGGTGCTGAAAATGCATAATGATTGATAGATGCATTATATTTAATATGAATACTAGTTGAAGGTGATTGGATTGTTGTTGATACAATTCCAAGATCATTTTTTGGAGCTATTAAAAATGATACAAGTTATATTACAGGAATTGTTGAATGCATGTATATATTATATAACATAGAAATGATTATGCTAACAACTGAAATGATGTGAGTATTGCTAACTCATGAAGTTGAAAACACTTCATGCATTGTTAGATATTACAAGAAGAAACTTGCAGGTTAAAGTAGCTACATAATGATAAATTGCAGAAAAGCTTTATTGGGGGAGACAAAGTAATAAAAATATTTCTGAATAAAAGAAATAAAATATTAGTTGATAATACATGTGTAGGTAATTATGAGTTCGTTCCAATTGATAGTTGGATTAATAGAAGTGATTGAATCGTAGTTGTAAACAATTATGAGATCACTTTGTGATTTTGTTTTGAATCGTTACCATGTATATATAGCTTGTACATGAAATATTGACAATTTGTTTGGCTGAGGAATGTTGAAATTTCAGGAAGAAAGGGTCTTGAATATGACAGTGTAGTAAGCCCATAAAGAAGACCTATGGCTATTGTTGCAAGAGCCAAATCATTATGAACAGAAGCTCATGTCTGGAAATTTAATTTTTCCTATATAAAATAGTTTTGGGAATTATAATTTAATAATTACTGACAAATTGTTTTGGCTGAATGTAAATCAAGAAAATTGTAGGTAGGATGGTTTTGAATATGGCAGGGATGTAAGCCCATAAGGAAGATTGATATCTACAACTGCAGAGCCAAACATTATGAGCATAAATCTCATGCTTGGAAAATTTTGTTTACCTGCATAAAATAGATTTGACATTTATGATTGAAAATGGTTATAATGATATCTCATGATGACTGTATGTGTATAATACATATGAGATGTTGGATATGCCAGTCGGAAAGCATGGAAAAGGGATGTTGTTGTGACATGAGAACCCTGTGTCCCTAGAAATCTTCTTGTGCAAGAAAGCCTTGGTTATGAAAGATGGATCGCCTGAGGGACTATATAGTAGAGAAGGGGATGCTTGAGCCTAGGCTTGGAAGGTGAGTGACCACGAGGAAGAGGAGACTTTGATAGTTCTTGCAAACTATTGATTGGGATCATGCACACAATGGGTATGTCAGGAAAAACAATGAGCCAAGTTAACAAGACAACCATATGGATGCAGATCCATGAACATCACAGATAAGTATTGTACTGGATTACGAAAATTTACTCTTAGATTATGAACAAAAATAAAAAATTTATGCACAACTTGTGAATTAACATGCTTGTTGATTTGAAATGTTGTAGGAAAACGATGAATGTTGAGGATCTAGAAAGGTACCAGACCATGAGGGAAAAGAAGAAGGTGGTGTTGGAATGACAAAGGCATGGAATGAAGAAAGTCCAATGGACTTGTTGCAGCTGGAGTCCTGGAAGCCGCAACTCTAAAACTTCCTAGTTGAGTGCACTGGAGCCCTGGAGAGAAGTGGAACAACCTAAGGGATTGCATGGTAGAGAAAGGGGTTAATTTCTTTAGGTTGTGCAGGGTTGAAAGGGAAGGAGAGCTTGTTGGTTGGAACTGTTGCCAGAAATATAAATTCTGAAGATCATTATACATGTTTTGGGTCAGAATTTCTATGTATACATGTTTAATTTTAGGCCAAAGTGCCTATGTATATAAGAGTTGGTTGGAATGTCTGTTTGGACTAATGCCAAAGAGCCTAGACTTGTAATGTTAGTAACATTGGAATGGTGTTTTGCATTGAGGACAGTGCCAAAATAAGGGGAGGGGGATGTAACATCTCGGTTTTAACCCTTATGAACTATAATGTATTTTGTAATTGTGACTTAGACTGGTGAGCCAGTAAAGTTGAAAAAGGGCCAAAGTGCTTAAGAAATGTAATACTTCATATACATTAATAAAATACACCATCGGCTGCAAGACGGGCAAGGACAAAAAAGATAGGGGGCTATGATTCCACGAGAGAGGAGGCTTGAGGGGTTAAGTCTTTTTATTATTATTTTATTTTACCCATAATTGATTTTATGGAGAAAAGAGGTTACATGAGCTTCTTGGGAGGGAGGCCATGATTTTACCCATAATTGATTTTATGGAGAAAAGGGGTTACATAAGCTTCTTGGGAGGGAGGCCATGTGGCTCTTGTCTTCATGTAATTTAAACATCCCTTGGGGGATGTTTGGGTCTTCTTCGTCTTTCTTCCCCTTGTTCTACTTCTTCCTTTTTCCTCACTCATTCGGGCTAATTCATGTGCTCTTGATCTGAACAAGGATAGGAATGGTTGTTTGGGTGCCTCTTGGTTAAGTTTGCTCACAGCTGTGAATCCTGAGAGTCCCAGCATGAAGATTCTTGACCAGAAGCATTGGAGCCCTGGAAGGAGATGGAAAATTATGAGGGATTGTGTGGCAGATAAGGGGGTCCATTCTCTTGGATTGTGCAAGCTGGGTAGAAGATAAATGGTGTACTTTGGATTGTTGTGAGTACTGAAAGGTCTGTGATAGCTTAAGTGTTGAAAGGCCTGTTAGTTATGAGATTGATGGTAGTTCGGATAGAACTGTCCACATCTGAGAATCGGTGGAGTTTCCAGTAGGGAAATTTCCTTACCAATAGCACTAGATCCCTGAAGAGAAATGGAACAACTTCAAGGACCGCATGGCAGATAAAAGTGTTCATTTCTTTAGGTTGTGCAGGCTGAGGGGGTAAGGGAGATGGAATTTCGAACTTGTTGTGAGGTTGGGAAACCTAAGAGCTAGTTAGCCAACTATTGTGTGTTTAGACTTGGCCTAGGACCCGTCCTTGTGGATTCATAGCCCTGACTCGGGGGTGACCTGTTGTTGAGAGAAAAATAACATCAATGTCTATGGTTGGGAGGAACTTCATTGGTATGCAGCCAGTTGATGAACGTTTACTTGAAAAGATAAGTGCTCTCTGTGTTTTCTGTGTAATGTTTATTTCCGTTGTGTATTTAACTATCTCTAAGATATTTTTTTTAATGTGCATGTTTGTTGGTTATTTGTTGTGCATGGCACGGTGTTTACTGCTTTATATTGTAGCATGGATATTTTCTTATGCATGTGGTTTTCGTACCTATTTTATTAATGAGAAGTCTTTTGAATTTGAGATAAGTTCATAGAACTAATGCTTTGGACTTGTTGTCGTCCTTATACACACTTGCAAATGTGAGCTAAGTCTGGCTCACTTAGTGTGTCCTTGGAGGCACAATGCCTAGGTTCAAAGCCCACGTTGTCACTTTGACTTAAACCTCTTTCGTCTAGGCTCACTCCTAGAGAAGCCAAGGGGGGTAGTCCCTAGTTTCTAGATAAGTTTTAAAGTTAGGTTTTAGGAGTTGATTTTAATTTCTTAAGGTTAGAGGGGATCTATCCTAAGATTCTAAGGCAGCAATGCAAGATGCAAGGGTTAGTATGTTAAGAAATCCTTTTCCTAGGGCAACTAAGACTAGTGCCTAAGATTGGGCAAGGGGTCAACTAGATGTTAGGGTGTTTCATTACAAATATGATTACAATATGCTTACAAAAGAATAATCAATCAAATGAATATTAGATACAAGGTTTACAAATAAAGAATGCTAGGATACAATAAGCAAGCTAACTACCTTTAAGTTTATGTGCAGGATACAAGAAGATCAAAGCATTACCATCACATTTATGAGATCATCATCAACACATCCACAAAGAATATTTAGAGATTTCAATCACAAGTATTATAAGGACGATGAAGGTTATTAACACTCTTAGTTATTAAACCCACAAAGTATTTATTAGATTAAGCCCAAGGTTGGATTACTTGATAAATTAAAGGTTTCTTAGGATTACAAAGTTTTAGTTACCTTTATTTATTGTTTCACCAAAGCCTCATCCTCCTATGTCCAAATGGTTGTTGGATGCTCAAGATAGTATAGCAATGAGGCTAACCCTAGCTGTCACAGTCAGCCCAAAGCATTGAGTTTTTACATAAATGACACTCCTTTGTGTCGTGAGACCGTCCCCAGCCTATCACCGTATGTTTCCCTCCTCAATACCCATTTTAGATGGTGAAGATGGTGGTCTAAGGTACCCTATTAAGTTATTATATTAATTAGGTAGACTTTTAGGTGTATTTTAGAGTGTTTTAGTGATTTTATGAGGTTTTTAAAATGTGATTTAGTGCTATGGCCAAAACTTACTTCAGCTTAAATGTGTTGCTTAAGCTTGACAATGAAAGGCATTAACACATATAAGCTATGTGAGAGAAAATTACTTAGTGCACCAAAATGTAGCTTTCAAAGTAAAGAAATAAACCACAAGGGGCAAGAACAACTTGCCAAATAAACACACTTATCTTGTTGTGATTTGAAGCATTAAGAATCAAGATTTAAGTGTGAGAAAAAAGATTTATGTGTTTGCCTACACTATCAACTTAACCATAAGAATTACTTCAAGTATGTGGCAAGTGGCCTTAAAAGATTAAAGCAAGAAAGAAAAACACCATCCACTTAACTTATTGAAACATTTAAACATTTAGGGTTTTAGATTTAAGCATGTAAGAGAAAGATCAATCTTGAGGAACTTAAACAAGCAAGTAAATATAATCAAGTTGATTATGATGCCCAATAGGATTAAACTAAGGATTATTATGTATGAGATTTAGATCTAAAATTACTTTAATCCACTTAAGCATGCAAGATCAACAACACATATTAAACCCTAGCCTTACCTTTGGGGTATTCCTCTCCCAATAGGTAGGCAATTATTTAACTTGTTAAGCTTTAGAAAAAACTTGAAATGAGAGAGAAAGATAACAAGAATGACAAGCTAACTAACAAGCAAGCAAATGAAAAGCAAACAACCTAATCCCCATGTCCTAGGCTTGGAGGATGCCCAACATCAACCAAACCCCACGTCCTAGCTCAAGAGGTGCCCAAAATAGCAAGAAAAGCAAGATGTGCACTAAACTCAAGCTACCCCAAAGTTCACACATGGGAGGAGGTCGTACCACTCCTTCTCCCACAACTATGAGCCACTAAATCAGCAAAAAGGAGAAGAAACGATGCAAAAAAAAGTCTAGAAATTGAAAGGGAAGGTTGAGAAATAGCTACCAACTTTTGGAGGGTCTTGGAGTGTTGTGTGGATGTCTTTGGGCAGCCAAACCCCTCTCAACCAGATCTGAACCTACAAAAACCAACAAGGTATCCTCGCTGGAAATGCTACACACAACAAACAAAGTGAAGAAAAACTTTTGCCTTTTTAGGGCAAAAATTTAAAAGGCAAAAAATTTCCTCAAGAAAAATTTGATAAAAATTTATTTACATAACCAATCTTACTAAGTTAAACTAGCTGAAATATATATGAATGAACAACAATAGATAGAAAGGTAAGAGTAGAGAGATATGGAGTGTATATGTGTCTCAAGGGAGCCTTCTTCCTTGAAGTATTCCCAATGAAACCCTTAGCTAAACCTGCAAAACTTGAGAAGTGATGTGCATACAAGAGATAATATGTTGGATCAATTAATAAGATGACATTTCAATCCTATCTAGTAAATCAAGATATATAGATCTACAAGAACATGCATTGATAGATCTACCTAAGTAACACTTTACTTAAGATCCAATGTGAAATCACCAACCAAATTGAAACAAATTTACCTCATTAGTATGGCAAGAACAAGACCATGCGTAGCTCTTCCAATTATCCTCCAAAATTTTTATTTTATTATTACTCAAGAAAATGGATCTTGGAGAAAACTTACTCCAAAACCCTAAGAGCCAAAGAATGGAAATGATGGAACAAAAGAGAGAGAGAGTGGAAGAAATCAAGTAGCATAACATTAACTCAAGATATGGTGATTTGGGAGTGAGGAAATGGATCTATTTATACTTTGAGAGGCAAACCTGCCTCTCTTGGATCAATGCCAAGTGTCCACCACCAAGCAAAAGAAGAGATCCCTAGGCTAGGTGTTGTGAGGGAAATCCCCTTACGAATTAGCAAATAGGGTTATCTTATGCATGCAGCTATGACCAAAATAAATCCACTTTCTACCTTCGTCCCTAGACTTAAACCCCATTCCTTTTCAGCAAATACATGGTTTAGACCAACATACCTTGTTCTGGATGTTCGATGTCGATCCTCCTTCATGCTTGATCGCTTGTTGGCAACTATCCTCTCAAGATTGACCTGCATACAAAACAAGCAACAAACTACACATGCATTTTACCTACAGACTAATGGGTTAGAGATTCAAACATATATTTACTAATCTATGAAGAACTCATATAGTGGGACGGGAAAAACATTTCTTTATTATTAACTTTGAATGAATCAACTTACAAATGTCGAGATCGGCCACTGCTCCGCGAATCCTAATCCTGGGCTACTCTTTCAAATGTCCTCCAACTTCTTTGCTTTGTATCTCTTCTTGCACAAGGATGGCTAAAGGGTTGTGACAATAGGAATATGCAATTGGGCAGAGTTTATTTACTCTATTTCTCCCCTTCCAAATGGGACCCCTAGCCCCTTATTTTATAGGCTATAAGAAGCTAGGTATTTGGACGAACCCTCGACCATGCATGGTCGGGAGTTTCAGTTAACTCACCCAAAGCTCTGTGTTCCGTCGGCAACTTTCTTTTTTTCGTGCTTTTGTCGGTCCACGCGGGTTGTTTTAGGTCAGCTAGCGTGCAGTAATGGAGTAGGGCATGTGGGCCCTTATAAAAGAGGTTTTTTAAAGAGTTGTTCAGCAGTGCTTTTGACAAAGAAGGGATCTGAGATGGCCTGATGCCAGGTAAGCATGTATGGTGCAAATTATGGTTATAACAGATGCCCCATAATGTGTGAAGTCAGAAGAGCATCTAATGGCCAAAATACATTACCAATCTTTACTGATGTGCCGAACAAGTGAGCCTAGGGACCAGGGACCGAGAGGCACCCTCTGCAAAATAACAAATGTCTCACTGAGGCGAGCATACCCATGCTCGGGATAAAATAGAATCATGGCTACCAATCAAATACATTGTAGATCCATGTAAAATAACTATATAAAGTGTAGCCGCGAACAATACATAGCGGAGCTACATCTCGAAATAAAAAAGATATACATATAGAGTATCCATCTTTTAGAAGCTGATACGGCCTGATGGCTGGAGATGAGATCTTCAGAGCTCGAGCAACAACTTCAAAATCTTCAAAACTCAAGGTAGGAGTGTAATATGAGTGTACGAATTCACTACCCATAGGTCTTCGACGGCTCGTCGATCATGGACTAGATAATCTTGATGATCAGACTGAAGGCTTCATTGATTTCGAACAAGGACTTGATTGGAAATTCAGGATGGTCAGGTATGAGGGCAAGAGACAAATTGCAGAGGGGCCGACTCAGGCTTGGTAGAAACTTCCCTTGGACAACAACACGACAAATGATGAGACTTAGGCAGCATGGCATTAATCATAAGTTTACGAAGCAGGAAGCAACGCAAACTCTCCATATGTTTGGAAGAATGACCAAACGGAGGAGGAAACAACTCTATGTAGCGAGAACAACTTCCTAAGGTCGTACTGCATCCCAAAGCTTAACGAACAAACGGACAGATGTGCTTTATCCAAGGGCGACTCATTATGCTACCAATAAAGAAAATACTTTTCCCTTCCTCTTTTTTGGGGTATATTTGATTTTTTTGTCTTTCAATAATTTTGGAAAAAAGAATAAAGGAATGTTACGTTACAATGGAGGAACGAGTGTTGCAAACATACAAGTTCAAGGCACAAGGACAAGATTGATGTTCAAAATAATGATACTCGAAAAAATCCTCCGAGGGCCAAGGGTGTTAAAACATAGACGCAAACTGTTACCAGGCTGGCGTATAAGATATGCAAACGCGGTTAACAAAACACACAATGGTAACGTCCTTCGATGTAAGTTTAACGAGCCCAGAGAAGGTAAGCTCGGTGGTTTTTCATATTTAGAGAGTCTGAAAAAACATAAAAGGAGACTCCATTGAGGTACATTTTTCGAAGATAGTCTAGTCGGTTCGAAAAAGGGATAAACTAGCATCGACAAAACGTCTATTCAAAACCATTTTAACGAGTGTGATAAGGACAAGATCACTCGGCCATTTTTTCATTTTTAAGGAGTCTGAAAAAAGCTTAACTATGGACTCCATCAGGAATGTTCTTCTGGACCAGTTTAACGAGTGTGAAAGAATAAAGTCACTCGACGATCTTTTCAATTTTAGGGAGTCTGAAAAGAGCTTAACTATGGACTCCGTGGGGTTTCCTTCTTCGTGAGTTTAGTCCATCAAGCCCGAAAAAGAGATAAAATTATACCTGAGAGTACTCTTCTAAAGAACTGAAGTTCCATAGAGTATACCTTTGTTCGTACAGTTGACCATCCGGACCGAAAAAGGGGTAAACTACCGTCGGACAGACGTGACTTCAAATTTCAGTTTAACGAGCATGAAAGGCCACAAGATCGCTCGGTAATCTTTTCATGTTTAGAGGGTCTGAAAAAGGATTAAAAGAAGACCCGTTATTTTTTGGGAGTCCTGAGGGTGAGGTTAAGAGCGAAGATGAATCATGCAAATGAGGCGCAAGCCCGTATTTCAGGAAAAACTACAAGGACTCCCGAGCCTACAATGTTTTTAGAGACAACATGGATACCATAATGCAACCAGGATCTACCTAGGGAATCCATGTTCCGGTAAGCTCTACCACCAAGTTGCGATACTTCTAAAGCAGTGGTGATGGTTTCGTGTCACAACCTGATGGGATCAATCCTATGGAAAAGGAAAAAGACAACGAGATACAAAAGTCAGGGTAGAAACCTAATCTATATGTTCAAGTAGATCGTCGGAAAAAATTTCCACGGACCGTCGAAAATTACTCAAAACTCAAAAACAATTGTCCCAATACCCGATCAAATCCCTCCTATATAACTCTTGAATCACTCTAAATGGTTTTTGGTATAAAGAAAATGATATGGGAGGCCAAAAAAGTGACAAAAATAAGCCAAAAAGTCTATAAATAGATGTTGGCAGCGCATTATCACCATTGCTGATTTGGAAATTGACTCTGGAGCCAAAAGACCCCCTTTGTCAAAAGCGGTGATTCTAGGAGCTACAGTGGACGAAACGAACTTCTGTCTGGACCAAGTAAGTACAAACTCCCTTATCTTGCATTTCATGTATTTATTTGTGCATTGGGTTTCATTTTTTAGGGGGGCATCGACCTTTAAATGGTCGACCCTAGGTCCACGCGGGATGTCTATGGACAGACCTCGTGTACATTTGGGCAGAGTAAACTATGCCTGCGTGTACACGCGACTGTCACCATTACAGCACGCGTGGGACCCCTTATGGAATGAAAAATGAATAAAAAACAAGGGTTAACCCTCCTTAACCTTGGTGTTTTGCAGGATGTATGTCCATTAGAGAGAAAGAGAGTATGAAGAGGTAAATGAGTTGGTCGGGGAAGACCCCAATGTTGTGGCTACTTTGATGCAGTGTGGGTTACTCAAGTTTTTCCTATGTCCTTTCATGCGGGCACAACCTAGGCCACTGAATGCCTTGGTTGACTATTGGCATCCGGATGCAGAGGCATTCATGTTAGAGGGGCAGTCACTGGTGCCCACGGTTGAGGACATTTACTTTTTGACTGGCCTCTCCAGGAGAGGGCAACCAGTCAATTTCTAGACTTTTCCTGCGGGGCCGCATAACATAGCGGAATTGATAGGCCTATACTGTGCAGCTGATACAAACCGCCCGAGCATGCAGGTGCCCATAAGAAAGATCATTAACTTATCGCTACAGGCGATAGTATTTCTTATTGGGCGAATTACTGGTTCTGCGGCTCTACATCAGGCGTCTCGTGCACAGATGAACTGTGCAGTCCAGTGCTTAAATGCACAAGTTTTTTATTGGAGTACCACATTGCTTGAGTGTATGAAAAGACAGCTGACAGATTGTTGCTTGCGGACACATAGGAACTTCGGGTTCGGGACCATTCTGTGTTCGTTCTTTTTTTAAAGAGTTCCGAGTTTTAGTCCTCGAGTAGTGGTACGAGGACATCATGCCTCTCTTCCTGTTGTGTGTAGATGGACAATATTACTGCCGCGACAGGGTGGCGGAAGGACCAATGAGTCCTTCGATGACGACTTCTTTGCATGGTTGTCACGACAGATCCCGGTTATAGAGGATTACCCCTATGCTGGGATAGATTTCTCGAGAGACCCTAAGATACCAGTACCTCCTGGTGAAGAGCGAGGGGAGATGGGTAGGTCTCCACCTTTGTAGTTTTTTTATGTTTTAAACATATGTAATTTTTATGTTGTTTTGTTATATATATCATTTTTTTTTATGCCAGAGTATTTGACGGATATGTGTTCATTGTGTGCATATGTGGGACCAGTGTGACCCGCTGACTGTGCGAGGAATAGGCGTCATCCTCGGCTAGGGGCCGCACCTGCCACCGCAAGGGGGACCAGCAGTAGCAAGAGATCTTCCAGTCGGGGAGGTTGAGAGGGTATTGAGACGGGTTGAGCATAACTTTACTGCGCTCACTCGCATGGTCCCAATGACAGAGATTGAGGACCTGCCACCATCTATGCAGCCTCATGTAGTGGGGGCACCACGGACGTGGGTCTGGTTGTTTCGGCGTTTAGCCAACGCTGTGGACCAGTATAACAAGGCCCACATGCCCTGACTTTAGCTAGACATTTTGACGTGACACAAGCACTACTTGTATATATTTTTTGAGGGCATAAGCCCAGTGACTCGTTATCGATTATATTTTTGAGGCGCTTGCGTCCATCTATGTACTCTGGTTACTTTAAGATATTATATATGGTTTTTTGATCTTTTGCATCTTATGGATTATGTGTGCAAAAACGTGTTTACATGCTTATGTTAATGTTCTTTCATATGTGTGCAAGATGCCAATCTAAAATTTGATTAGCTAGAGTATCTGTAACTTGGTTTAATCTCCTAGGAACATGAAAATATGTAATATAATCAAAGTTTCGTTCTAAGAGACATCCCATAAGGAATCGTCGGTGTAAAGTTGGATCATGAACCCGGTATACTCTGTTTAACTGAGACACAACCAGTTGAGCATCGAGATAGACCCGAAGATGAGAGATACCCAATGACAAAGTGTCACGAAACAACTCAATAACTGCACTATACTCGGTGACATTATTTGTGGTGTCACCTAAGCATATACCTCCGGAAGATAATAACTGGCCTTGAGGTGTAAAGATTACTCAGGCTGCGGAGGCAAGCCTCCGAGTGTGCCTACTCGCACCGTGTACATACCCAACGAACACCTCGGAATCACTTGACATCTGCCACAGTGACGAAAGATAACATCAACGACACGTCCATAACACTAAAAGAAACTAAAAAATAATAGTACAAAGACTATACATATGTTACAAAAAGTTACCCACGGTGACCTGCCTATGAGTAATACTTCTTGAGATAGAGCCCATTTCTCGGCTCCGCCAAAGGATTCCCTTCAAAATCAATCAGACGATAAGCGCTCTTTTTTAAAACCTCTTTTATGATGAAATGTCTGAACCACATGGGTTTGAATTTTCCTGCCCCCAGGGGGTCCTTATCTTGGTCATAGACCAGGACAAGGTCGCCTTCAGAGAAAATCCGAGGATGAACAGACCTATCATACTGACACTTGACCTTATGTTTGTGAGCCTCGTTGG
>ML798882.1:145167-202997 GCA_009831015.1 Picea engelmannii
TAGGGACGTCTCCCTTGGACTTGCCCTCCTAAATAGAAAGAGCTCCCCATCGAGGTGACAGTGGGTGGGGAAGCTCCTGTTACGCCGGTTTCAAGCCCTAACTCAAGCCCTTTGGACCTTTCCTACAAACCGTGCGATAACAGGCAGCTATCCTCTCAAGATTGACCTGCATACAAAACAAGCAACAAACTACACATGCATTTTACCTACAGACTAATGGGTTAGAGATTCAAACATATATTAACTGATCTATGAAGAACTCATATAGTGGGACGGGAAAAACATTTCTTTATTATTAACTTTGAATGAATCAACTTACAAATGTCGAGACCGGCCACTGCTCCGCAAATCTTGATCCTGGGCTCCTCTTTCAAATGTCCTCCAACTTTTTTTCTTTGTATCTCTTCTTGCATAAGGATGGCTAAAGGATTGGGACAATAGGAATATGCAATTGGGCAGAGTTTCTCTACTCTATTTCTCCCCTTCCAAATGGGACCCCTAGCCCCTTCTTTTATAGGCTAGAAGAAGCTAGGTATTTGGACGAACCCTCGGCGATGCATGGTCGGGAGTTTCAGTTAACTCACCCAAAGCTCTGTGTTCCGTCAGCAACTTTCTTTTTTTCGTGCTTTTCTCGGTCCACGCGGGCTGTTTTAGGTCAGCTAGCGTGTACACGCGTGCAGTAATGGAGTAGGGCACGTGGGCCCTTATAAAAGAGGTTTTTTAAAGAGTTGTTCAGCAACACTTTTGGCAAAGAAGGGATCTGAGATGGCCTAATGCCAAGTAAGCATGTATGGTACAAATTAGGGTTATAACACTAGGGCGCACCATCTAGGGTTTGAGAAATATATCTAGGGTGTAGATGGTGTGGGAAGTGTTGGGATCAAGCAAAAAGCAAGTGGGAGGATTATGAGATGCGTGCCAAGGGAGAGAAAAGGCCCCAATTAAATTAAAAACGATTTTCTAGAAGATCTTCTAGAAGGGGGGCGTAACTCCTCAAAGGGGGCGTAACTTTTTGGGGATTAGGCAATGAATGGATGGTGAGAGATGAGGGAAAGGATGTGGGGATAAGCTAGGATGTGATGTGGAGGCCTAGGAGAGGCAAACCACATGTGAGAGGGGACCCCCACACATCCCTCACTAATTTATAATGTAATGCTACCTAGAAGGGCGTCAATTTCCCCCTAGGGGACGTGAGGGTTGAGTGATGTGAGGGGGTAAGGGTTAGAAATGGGTTGCAAAAGGTTGGGATGGGTAGGCTATGCTTAGGGAGTCTCTCTCTAAACTTTATCCATCATTTAACATCCTTCTAACTCATTATTACAATTTTACATTTTTTCCATGTTTGGATTTTAGCAATTAAAATTGATGTTTTTTACTGACTCACACTTTGGGTGGACAAACCCATAGAAAAAGTTGTCTGACTGAGTTGAAACTGGGTCCATGGATGTGGGGGGTGCTATTCCATTTCTTTTGAGCACATACCCCTATCAAAAATTCAAGGATCTAGTTTTTACAATTTTTGCTCAAAAATAATTAATTAATTAAATAATTAAACCTCCAAACTTAGGGAAATTTAATTAAAAATTAATTAATTAAAAAAAACTAACTTAGAGTCGATGGAATTCCACGAGACTCTCTAAGATGTCTTGCATGGTCATTTACAATGATTCCCTACAATAGTTACCAAAAGATAAGCCCACTAGAATGTCGTTCACCACTTTGGAGGAATTATTGCAAGTGTGAGGGAAAAACTCAAAGGGAAATCAATAAGGCTGAAAAGCCCAATTGATAACCTGAGGATAAAAAACCCTCAGTGAAAGGAACTCTCTGAATGAATCAATCCCAAGATAACTGACCTAGACATGACTCATGCAGACCTATTACATTATTAATCCACGCAGGGGTGCGAAAATTCCAATTACAAAAAGAAGTGTTGGGGCCAAACATGCCCTGTAGAACCAAAATCTTCAACAAATTTGCATATGATAATGCATCTCTTCATGGCACATGGACTTGACCACCTATGTTGGAGAGGCGGTCAACATCTGGCTCCACATGGGGACGTGTGTTTGATCTTCTATGAGACGAAGAGCATACAAGAATCCAACACCTACAAACAGAGTGCTCACCAATAACCAACATAAGAATACATATATACATAACAAAATAAATGAATGTTATATACAACATTTACAAAATGAAATAACTAAAGTACAACATCAATATTTTACAAAATGAAATCTATGATACATTAAAAAAAAAAAAATTCGAAGTACATATCAACATAATGAATGAAACAATACAAAATTAAAATACAAGAAAGGGTTAGAGATATGTTACAACCATCCATGCAATGGATGAAATGATGTCACAATTGTCTGAAACATCCTTGTCCAGGATGACTCACAGAAGACCCCTTCTCGAGTTTTATTAACTCGGAAATTTTCGCTAGAAAGAACCAACCAAGAATCATGATCCTTCTTCCCTTCAACCAAACACTGGAATATGACAAGCCGTGTAAACTTTGAATACTTTGTTGCTCATGACTGTCAAGGTGGAAAGCCAACCAATACTCATAATGATATGACATTGACAAACTGAAGTCGCCTTCCATTTCCTCATAATTTTACATCAATTCATCTTTTGGTTGAGAGGTTGAAAAAAAACATATCACAGGAACCATCATACTGTTTTCCTCAAGATTTTCAAAGTTATCCTTCAAAAAGATTGGTTCCTCGGAAGGAGGGTGGAGACTTGAATCATCTAGATATTCAACATTTTCAAACTCAAGTTCCTTTATTTCCTCAAAATGAATGATTGTCTCATCCATGGATTCATCTAGAATTTCCCCATGAACTTCCTCATCTTTTTCACTGTCAAGCTCAAGTTTAGGGGGGGTCCGGATATTCGATATAAGTCGCACCCTCTGCAAAGCGAGCCTCCATGGTCGTAAGTTGTTCATTCATGGCTTCAAATTGCTTTGCATGGGCCCATTGCATGGTCATAAGTATTTCTTTAAGTTCCTTAATGGGATCTGGTGGAGTATCTTCTTCTATGTCTGAACTGATTGTGTCTATATCTAGAAGATTTTTCCTCTTCCATTTTTTCCATAAAATCATCAACCAACTCATTGTAAATTTCATTCTGATCATCCCCAAATCTTTCCAAAAAGTCATGCAGAAAATCCCGTATAGTCTTAATCGATTTATCTTTGTGAATAAGAAACCAATCACAAGCACTTCCCTGGCCCTCTAAAAGAGCCCAGGAAAATAATAACATAAGGGCATCCTCACAAAATAGGTGAATCATCCCAATCGTCGATTAATTTCCTAAAGGCCTTGACATGAGTGCAAGCATCACCACCCTCATGAAATTCAAGGACATTGTTAACAACATCTTCAGGTATATCATTAGGATAACCAACTATTTCTGAAAAATCAAAAGGTTTCGAGAGTTCGTTCATTTGAAAAAAAAATTGGGACCCAAAAGATTACTAAGGATTCGACAAGAAGGGAAACATGCTAGCTTCATCCAAAAACCTTTCCAAGTTCAAAGATGAAGCAAACAAGCCGTGAGTTCCTTCTTGAAAAACACTATTTTAGAGTGGAGTCGCCAGATGACCAAGTTTACCAAACAGACAAGGGCATCAAACAAAGCAAAAACAAGAAGGAAACAAAAGTTAATTTATTAATTTGGAACAAGAATTGAGTATCGGTGAGTGCTTCTTCCCCAAGACTTTCAAGCATCCAACAAGGATTGCTCCTTGCAGTATACTTGACAGATTTGTTCAATGGAGTCGCCACTTGGAAATGAATCACACAAAGCTAACCAATGCAAGCGAAAAAAAAAAAAAATAGTTCTTGAAAATTAAGTTAAGTCGTTTTGACCAAGGATAAATGACTTATAACTTAATAGGGTACCTTAGACCACCATCTTCACCATCTAAAACGGGTATTGAGGAGGGAAACATACGGTGATAGGCCAGGGACGGTCTCACTGCACAAAGGAGTGTCCTTTCTGTAAAAACTCAATGCTTTGGGTTGACTATGACAGCTAGGGTTGGCCTTGTTGCCATACTATCTTGAGCATCCAGCAGCGATTTGGCAATAGGAGGAGGAGGCTTTGGTGAAACACCTAATAAGGGTAAAGAAAACTTTGTAATCTTAAAAACCCTTAATCACTTAATAAACTTTTGGGCTTAATCATTTACTAATACTTTGTGGGTTTAATAACTAAAGGTGTTGATAATCTTTTTAATACTTGTGCTTGAAATCTCTAAATTTTCTTTTGGATGTGTTGATGATGATCTCATAAATGTGATAGTAATGCTTTGATCTCCTTGTATCCTACACATAAACTTAAAAGTAGTTAGCTTGCTTATTGTATCCTAGCATTCTTTACTTGTGAATCTTGTATTTAACAAATTAATCATTCTTTTGTACATCTTGTAATCATATTTGTAACGAAACACCCTTTAACTGTAGTTGACCCTTTGCCCAACCTTGGGCACTAGTCTTAGTTGACTTAGGGAAAAGGTTTGCCTGACATGCTAACCCTTGCATCTTGCATTGTTTCCTTAGCATCCCAGGTTAGATCCCCTCTAACCTTAAGAAATTAAAATAAACTCCTAGAACCTAACACTAAATCTTATCTAGTAACTAGGGACTACCCCCCTTGGCTTCCCTAGGAGTGAGCCTAGACAGAGGAGGTTCAAGTCAAAGTGACAGCGTGGGCTTTGAACCTAGGCATTGTGCCTCCAAGGACACACTAAGTGAGCAGGACTTAGTTCACGTTTGCAAGTATGTATAAGGACGACAACATGACTACAACGTGCCCCCCCTGTTGGTGGTTGGGTGTGTATAAGAACAACAACAAGACTACAACGTTGAAGTCATTTGTTTCTCCTACAAATGAAGAACCACATAAGGCAACAAAGATGCCATTTGGAATGCATAGAAAACTCCAGTTGTGATACATTTGTTGGAATTGTAGATGAACTAAGGATATTTGACTCTCGAGCAGAAAGGAATGGCACAGGAAGCGCCCATGACAGATGCTAGGAAAACTTCCATCATTGACAACCATGTCCATTGAAATTTGGACTATGACAGAGGGCAGCCAACGTTGGAGTGTCAGAGAGAAACCCGAGAATAAGGCATTGACAACCATGTCCATTGAAATTTGGACTATGACAGAGGGCAGCCAACGTTGGAGTGTCAGAGAGAAACCCGAGAATAAGGCATGAGGCAAGACGAAGAAAAACCAGGGAAACTGTGTATGCAAAAGTAAGACGAGCCTGATGGTCTAGATATGCCCACTTGCAACCATCCAAAGCGCTATGTAGGGACACATGCAATACATGCAGAGTTGCCATCGTGCATGTCAGACTCTGAAAGACAACTAAGAAGTGATAAGACAAACAATTTATCTCAATTAGTTTGATTAAACACAAATTAGAACCAAATCTCTCTGTGTGTCATGCTGCAAACCCGAACATGTGGTTAACCATGTCCCATCCATGGCAAGCAATAACTATCCAAGGAAGAGGTATGGCCCTCAAATCTTCCCACGTCTACAAGTCGTTTTCCACCTTCCGAAGCTCTTATTGTTTTTTTACCCTTTACCCATGGAGTTTACCCCTTCGGTAAATGCAATCAATTATGTGGCCTAATGAAGTATTTATGCCTTTTATTATTGCAGGTGCGCAGGTCATGAGTAGGTCGATCGATGGTCTTCTGGGTTTTATCTCACGGGTCTCTGCGAATTGTCATTCAAGTATTATTGGGGCAGGATGGCTATGATGATGGTTGATATTGAAGGCTCTCAATGCAACAAAAGAAAAGTTGGAATGGCTTATTAGGAGGATTTTGATGGGTTGTCGGGGGTTTTTGTTGTGGTTGCCATGGAAATGGTAAGTTAAAGAGTAGTCAGTATTAAGCGGATTTGGGAGGGTATTAATTATGTTTACAGAAGATGTCGAGGTTAAGCCAAAGATATGTATTTGGTGGCAATGGGTCAAGCATAGGGGAAATCTTTAAAGGATGCTTTGAAACGACTTCAAGAAGACATTCGACGTGAAAGTACGTTGTCGGTCTTTGTATTTTTGGTGGGGGCTATGTATCTGTGTGTAGAGTTGACTGAGCAAAAAGTAAAGCATGAGCTTTTTTATCTTTACTCTTCCAAATTGCAAGTTGTCTAGCATCTGTAGGTTCCTATGGGTCATTGTCATCCTTGCCTTCACAAATTTCCTCCCATAAATCATTAAAAATAAGAGTATTTTTTATTTTTCGAAACCATTCTTGATAATTTTCTTGTCCAGAGAGCACTACTACCACAATTGATACTAATGAATGCATTGTAAACTAATGAGAAACAAATGACTTCAACGCCTCTCTTTGTTGACAATACTTCTGCAATACAATTGGCCAAAAATCATAAATTCCATGATCGAACCAAACATATCAATACTAAATATCATTTGATTCGACATCATGTTGAGGCCAAAACCATTCATCTCAATCATTGTTCCACTTCAGAACAAATTGCAGAGATCTTTATTAAATCTTTGGGTCGAGAGAAATTTGAAAATTTTCAAATGATGCTTGGGATGACAAATGCCCCTTCAGATTAAGGGGGGAATGTTAACTAATCCGGCAGTTATCTAATCCGGCGGTTATGTTTAACATACCACGTAACTATAACTGTCTGTAACTGTCCGCAACTGTCCTGTAAAATGTGCACCTATACATAATATGTCTAGTTTTAATTAATAACATTGATGTAACATTGATCTCTGTATTTTGTGCATATTGTGGAGTTTATTTGGCCTGTGTACAGGGGGAATCACTTCATTCAAAGGCAGTTTCCGTTCGAGAACTAGTTGACCGAGCCAACGCACATGTTTAAGAACCGATTGCTTTCCGGTGTACCGCATTAGGCTGCCCCCTCGGATCTAAAACAACATCTCTGGAGGTATGGGCTGGATCTGTCAAACACTTCCCATTCGAGAGCTTGTTGGTCGAGCAAAAGCACATGTTTAAGAACTAGTCGCTCTCTGGTGTATGTCAAAAACAGAAATGTTTTGATAGATTTGGAAGTTAAAAGATCAGATGATAGTCCATTAGTCAAACTTTGTGACTTCGATAGGGAAGTTCCTCTTCATTCCTCTGGACACACATGTTGTCTTGCTCATCATGGTGTCTCTCCAGCTAATATTTGTGTTGGAACTCCTCGGTGGATGGCACCGGAGATGATGCGAGCGTGCATAGACCACATAGATGGGTTGGTAAGCACATATTATAAATTCAATTACATGAACCCGTTGCATTCTGACGACGATGAAAATAAAAGTAACCATTTTTAGTATGTTATATTCATCGTAAACTGAAATCTGTTTTCGGTGTTAATATTTCAGATAGATAATGCATTAATGTTTCAATGATTCCGTCTTAGGATAGCCTATAGGATATTCAAACACCCAGCCAAATATTTGTTTTGAAAAACTTTGTTCACTTTCTGCATCTGGTTATTTTTTGGGACTATTTTTGTTTAGCAATCGATGGAATATTATCGTGCTAGTTGATTCTGTTGAACAAATTCTTTGAAGAATTCAATGACTTCTCTTTGGCCCTTCAAATGTGAGGGAATTTAGCAGATTAGATACTTCTTAACAAAGCAAGTATGGAGGTTCTTACTTCAATGGTGTATATTCTCTTTAAAATTAACATTGCAATTAAAGTCAGGCTTATTGGTTGATTTTTTTTTTATTTTTTTTTAAGATTTCGATGCATCTTTTCATAGGATTGGCTCTTTTTTTTCCCGTGGGAAAAATCATAATTTCATTACTGGAAAGAAAATTGCATTTCTTTTAGATGCTATAGAGCATTCATAACTTCTTCACAGCATTATGAGATTATCTGAATAAACTCTTGCATTTTTAATCTATCACCACATGTCCAAAATACGACCATCAAAATATTATTCAGACTACTTGTACAGAATAGTCATAAGAATTACATCAGGTCAACTCTGTATAAAAAGTCATATCTGTTCTGTACAGTATTCCTAAAATTCAAAAAATGTGTCAAAAACAGCAAGAAATATCACAGTATAGAGATGCTATCAACCAGAAGTTCCATACTATTCCAAAGTATGCTTCAAAAATAGTTGAGTGAAAATCAAAGGAATGGCCCTGGGTCATATTTGGATAGACAGTCCTCTTAATGTGCCAGGAGCCTTGTGCCATCTGGATCCCATTTTTTGATATTGCATCCGTTGTCATGTTTCATTCCCTGTAAACATGTTTGAAAGAGATTTCAGAAAGTATAATTTTAATTTTCGTAACCTCCTCAAAAACAAGCTGCAAAATGAAATTTTCCATGTTTGAAACTCCACACATCCAATTAACCCTGAGAATTGTCTGGATACCCTGTTGACCTGCCAATGTCAAAAGCAGCTTGAGAGCCATAAGCTCAGCCATGTGATCGGTGTCTCTCTGCCTAAACCTGCTTGAAACTTATAAAAACGAGTATCAGTACAAAATACCCTCAGCACCTCCAACTGCATGATCACCTTGACAGGCTCCATTGAAATACGCCCATGCTCCGGATTTGTCAATAACTTCTTCCGCCACTACTCTAGGCAGTTTCCCAGCTTTTAACTGCTTAAAACTACCGAGGATATTTAGGCTTTGGGAAGCACAATGGATAGGAGGTGGAAACTTATCATCAAATAACCCATAATTTCTAGAGAGTTTTCACACTGAGACAGTGAGACTTTAGAAAATCACCCACAGACTGCACCCCCGACACATCTTTGAGCCCAATCCTTCCTGCAATCTCCTTCTAGACCAATACAGAACACTCACAAGAAATGAGCATATGGTGTAGGGATTCCTCACTTACCTTACAGAGAGGGCATCTGCCAGCTTCTTTTTTGCATGAAATCCCAAGTTGGGACCTTATTTTTAAGGACCAACCACATAAATATTTGTATTTTATTGGACAACTAAATTTCCAGACAACCCCAATTTGCCCAAGTCCTCATCCTCCCTCAGCACCTTGTATCTCAGGTTAGGAGTATAAATCCCTCCTAGAAGGATTCTTAGACCATACAAGTTGATCTGCCTCCTCTTTAATCGTGACATGGCTTGCCTTCAATGCTGTGTATATGCCTCCCAACAGTCAATATCGTCACCAAATTGTCAATATCATCACCAATAAGTCCCAGTCTTTCAGCAGACAGCAACGCCTTTCGCCATATAGAGGAATTTTCATTATCAGCTATTTGAGAGATATAAAAATAGCCTTTATCTCTTAGAGCAGAGACAATATTCCTAGGGAAACAAAAGTTTTCCTTGCATCCAACCGAAGGGTCCTGCCCCAGTCTCACAGAATTACCATTCCCAACTTTCCAAACCAACCATTTCTCAACCAGAGGAAAAGCCAACACCATAGCCTTCCATATGACAGAAGAATTATGAAAAGATTTTGATGGAGATCTGATCCAATCCACGACAGACGAAGGCTCAATATAATTCTGATACATCACCTTGCACCAAAGACCCTCCCTGTCAATAGGTCTCCAGACAGATTTTGCTACCAAAGCTTCTGCAAATGAGTGAATATCTTTTATGCCCCGAGCATATTCAAGCTTACAGAGAGATTATAGAATGTCCGCCGTAAAGAAGTCAACCTAGGCTAGTTGTCGTAGTCTCCAATTACATTCTAGCTTAGAGAGAATATGGTATGTGCTCAAAATTGAACCTGAACCTGCGCTGGTTGTGGTAATGTTATGATACCTTGCTGTGTATATTATGTCAAATATTATATGTATAAGACAACTGGTCTCATAGGAAGAAGGCTATCAATTCCCTCACATGGCAGGAGGCTGAGGAGAAAAAGCTCTGGATAGAGGACTGGTTGACAGTACTAGTAGTTTCTCTAAGATTGCTACCAATATAATCAACTCTTCGACCAATAAAGCTTTTGTTTCCCCACAATATAGTTCCTATGTTCATATGTGTATTTCCTTTGGCTTCATCTTATTTGCCGTAACAAATTAACTTTTGCAATTTGATGTGTTGTCCATCAAGTTGCTTCTAGAATCTGCATCACACAAAAGCCATTTTTCCTGGCTAGTGTTTCAGGCTAGCCAACTGCTTAAGATGGGAAAATATCTATCATGAATTCATGAATTACGGAGTTGCTTCTCTGTGAGTGGAAGAACCAATGGGCACTAAATAATCATCATCCTTTCATGTTCGCAGCCATAGGACAATTCATTATTCATCATCCTTTCATGTTTGCAGCCATAGGACAATTCATTGACACAATTAAGTCCGTCATGGGGCCAATAATTTGTAATGATCTTCTCCTTCATAGGCAATGCTAACATAATAAACATGTGATATATGATGGCTTCCACTCCTGTAAACCATACAAAGATGCCAGAACCTCCCAGTTTAAATCATCATTTGCAACTCTACTCATTCCAAGAAATGTACCAATCAAGGTAGTCAACACTGCTCGTCAAATTGCCCTTTGTAGAAACTCGCAAAGGGAAAAAGAGCAAAAGGTTCAAAGATTGACACGAAAATGCAAGAGAAAGCCACAACAACTGTGGCGCCTACAGAAGCAACAATAGTGAAAAAGTAATCCTCCTCATTTTCTCAACCACAATCTAAGCAGGGTGACTCCAAACTTCACTAGCAGCCCCTAGACCAAATAGCAAAAATCTCTGTTATAAGAAAAACTTTCCACAAACATCGCTCCTAATCTGCAGTCAATCCTCGCAACTACAGAGCAGGGAAAATAATCCCCGAAGTTTAGCCAAGCAGTTCAA
This sequence comes from Picea engelmannii, assembly GCA_009831015.1. Lineage (NCBI taxonomy): Eukaryota > Viridiplantae > Streptophyta > Pinopsida > Pinales > Pinaceae > Picea > Picea engelmannii. The sequence continues at coordinate 156,010 of ML798882.1, forward strand.
ACAAGTTGGCATCTTAGCCAATCTATATATATATATATATATATATATATATATATACTAGCTTCATTGATGCATTTTCCTGCAGGCCGCATATAATGCCTTCCATAACAAAAGAGCCTCATTTTTTAATATATTTTCAGTTCCAGGTTCCATATTCTAAACTATAGAACTTATGAATAAAAAATTAGAAGCGAAAGTATTCCATAATGTTATCTGAACTTTCTGCATTGTTGTACAGCATTGTATAAAGTATATATAAGTCTGTGTGACGTTTAACATTTTTACTTTGAGGAGCTGCAATGGGCATGGATGGTAAAATTTGCAGCTTCTGAAGGAGTAAACAGTGAGCAGCTACTGTGAATCAAACCCATATGTTTACAAGCATACTGAGCTTTGTAACAACTAGTATTTAGAGTTTATACTAGGCATTGTGTTTACATGTATCTATAGCTTGAGTCTTCGTGGCCGACATAGACACAAAAAATCTTGACCTTAGGACTGATATATTATAATGAAAAATTCAATATATTGAAAATAGGCTTATCACATGTCAATTTTTAGTCAGGAACGGACTATAGTGTACACCCTGATAATCAGACCTAAAACTTATGGCTCTAATACTACTGCAGAGTTATCGGCTTGCAGTAGATGGGATCACAAGCTATTCCTTGGGTAAGGGCTAACATCAACTATATTGCACAAGCTCTTATCACCTATTATGGACTCAGACTGTGTGCATGTGCCCAGCATGGCGTCAACGTGTCATGCTTATGTGCCAGATAACAGTCTGCAAACATGAAGTTATCCCAATAACTCAAGTTGTAAACTATATACATACTTTGCTAATAAAAAACTTCTGATTCCACTTTCTATGTACAGCAAACAAGCTGGTCTTCCCTGTTTTTTAAAAACTTTTTTCTGTATTTTGTTTTTTCCTCGTTTTATTTTCTCTTCTACACTCTGATTCATTAATATGGTATCAGAGCCCAGTACCATTGGAATGTTTATCATTGGACTTGCACCTTTAGACTGGATATTAATGTATACTGCATATGAGAAAAGACAAATTATAAGGTTATGCATCTCCATTTGCAGTTGGAACAGTTGAAGTATGTGAAGTATGTGGAAGGTAATAGAATGAGCGAACACATTTTCTTACTTAAAGATTTGTATTCCCAATTAGCTGATGCAGGGGATGAGTATAAAGTTACCGAGCCTCATCAGATATTAATCTAGCCTCATTAAAATCTTTGCCAGAACTGTATTATGCATTGAAGACTCTTTTATTCAATAAAGAAGTTAAAGTTTTCTAATAGTTGTTGATGCTTTACTGCAAGAAATGGTACAAATGAAATCAAAAGAAGTGTTGGAAGCACAGCAAAATGCTAACAAGCAAGAGGACCAAAAAGTTTGTAAACAATCCCCCATGGGAAAACATCAGCAACAGGGCAAACAATCGTGGAATGGTGGCAGAAAGAAGGGTAAGTGCAATTATTGTGGTATTGGCGGTCATTTTAAATATTAGTGTTGGAAGAGAAATGCAGAAGCTGATATTGTTGTCACTGATAAAATGAAGGTGGAAATGCTACTAGTCTTAAAATTCATGGAATAGGTGTTAAAGAGTTACCTTTGNAATTATTGTGGTATTGGCGGTCATTTTAAATATTAGTGTTGGAAGAGAAATGCAGAAGCTGATATTGTTGTCACTGATAAAATGAAGGTGGAAATGCTACTAGTCTTAAAATTCATGGAATAGGTGTTAAAGAGTTACCTTTGGAAAATGGAAAACAAAGCAATCTCAATGGCGTCTTGCATTTTCCCAATTTAACTCGAGATTTGTTACCCCAAAGCTTACAGACTTGTGACTGGAAGGAGTTTTTTAGGATACATTCGTGGTTAAAGATCAACACTTGAATCTTGCCTTTAAGCACTTCTATATTCGTGCAAGTAGGAAGGCTATCTTGGATAAACTCCAAAAAAACCCTTTTCCTGAGCAAAACTTGCAGAGAAATATGCCTATGAACATCTGTTTGAATGGAGTAGTTATAGCAAATTCTTGCTTGCAGTATGAACTCGCCTATACAAATCCCAATGGAAGAATGCATAGAGGACATACGATATGCTAGATTGTGTATAGCTTGAGCTTCAAATGTAACAGTGCTATATGGAAGCTCTTTACTCTCTGGAAGACAAGTCTACTAAGAAACCGTGGTTCAGTCATTGATGGACATATAGGTGCATAAGAAAATGCAACATCCATGCATTAAAGAAACCTTACATGACCTTTAATGAATATAAGCAGTCTATATGAACGACTGGTGCCAAAGGAAAGCTAGGCTATATAAGCCAAACATAGGATATGCAACAAGTTAACCACAAAAATAATAATTTGACTGGGGCCAAATGCAATTTTCAAATTTCTTCTTTTTAACCTTCACATCTTTTCATTCTTTCATGAAAGACAAATTCTCATTTTCCTGAAGAAAACTTGCAAAGAACAACCCCAGGGAATGTTCGTTAGATTTATTTAGTTACCGGTTTATTGTTCTAATAGTCAATGAATAGCGGTCACTACCTAATGGTACTACTGGTATAATTGATGTCCACATTTTGATTCGGTTAAAACTCCAGCTTCTAATTGCTGTATTGGTTATGTTGAAGTTCCTTGAATTGCTGCTAAAAAGAATTCCATTATTCTGTCTATCTGTTTTATGGAGTCATATGAATGACCAGTTCTGTAGGAAGCATTGAAGGGTCCGTAACTGAAAAACTCAATTTATCTCATTTTCATCACACAATTAACTTGTAAAGTGCAGACCCGAAAGCCATCAGAGGGAATCTCCCTGCAAACTTCTTGGGGGTGAGTGTCCATTAAGCAATCGGAGGGAATCTAGGGGATAGCCAACCCTGCAAACTTCTTGGGGGTGAGTGTCCATTAAGTTCCCTTGCTTCATGGAACTTTACTCAAATAGCCAGCCATGCAATCTTCTTGGGTAAGTGTCCATTTAACTTCTGGGAAGCCTTTACAATTCGCTCATGCAACGCCATGCAAAGGGCATCTTCGCAGGACATCGCGACTGCAGTCGCGATCTGTCATTTGTTTAATAATGAGTTCAAATTGGTTCTAATTTGATAATTAAGATTAAAATGATTTCAATTTGGTTACTTTTATAATTAAAATTAAAATGATTTTAAATTGGTTTCAATTTTATAATTAAGATTATTTTGGAAATTTTGTACATAAACAAATTCTAAAGAATTACAAGTAATCATTCATCCTTTTAAGATCAAATAGATTAATTAGATCTTAGATCTTAGTAGATTTTGATCATCATCAATAATAATAATATCATAATTTTATAAAATATATATATATATTTTTAATAATTATATTATTTAGAAACCAATTTTAAATTATTATTGAAAAAATAATTTAAACAATCATATTATTTAAAAATAATAATTTTTAGATTATTCATTCATTTTTTAAATAATAATCTGAAATTAACTACAATTTAATTTTATGTTTAAAAATCTTATTATTAAAAAATTAGATTAATTTTTGTTTTTACAAAAATCAAAATTTTAAAAAATAGTATCTCTAAAAATTCTCAGTTAAATGCCAAAAACCATTCACCCTGATGATACCTGAGCCAGTGATGGAAAACAACTCCCACAGATTAGCCACTGAACCACAGCTCAGATTAAATATTACATCAAGTTTATCATTTAACATAACACACAATCTAAACAGCTCAGATTAAATGTTACATCAAATTTATCATTTAACATAACACACAATCTAATTAAGTTCAACGACATGCGTTCAGATTAAATGTTACATCAAATTTATCATTTAACATAACACACAATCTAATTAAGTTCAACGACATGCGTTCAAACTTATTGACACACAATAGAGTCAAACTCAGGGTTATGCGTTCAGACATACTAACAAACACAGAAATATTGACAATCACACGCACAAAAAAGTGAATCAATGCCAGAACGCATAACCAGGCCTGGAATTTGACATCTCACAGGAATTATTTTCCATTTGAATTTGTATTTGACATGTGAATAAAAAATTTACAAGTTATTTTTGAAAGAGGATTTTTAGTCAAAATCTGTTGTGTGTATTTACACATTAGAAGTTTATAAGTATACATGGCCTAGGTTAATAACTATAATTCATAGCTTAAGCCTTCAAAAAACTAGGTAGGGGCACATCAAAAAACTAAGTGGGGACACATCAGTGAGGTTGATAACAGTTGGACAGTGTTAGTTAGTATTAATGGAAGGAGTAAATAGACATCCAAAGTACAAATTCCAACTTCCTAGGCTCCAACCTGGGTCTTCTTGGCTTCAGTGTCCAACTTTGCATTGTGAGTGTAATTTCAAAATCTTCTACTATTCATGACTTTAGCTATAAAATTTATACTATACAAAATATTTTGACATTTATGATTTTAAATAAAACATGAGACATAAAAATAATTTAACCATCTTGACAGGCTGATAAATTTGAAATTCCCCGCCTGGACACAACCAAGTTAATTTCAAGAAAGCTAAAATTTGAAATTCCAGGCCTACGCACAACCAAGTTAATTTCAGAGCTTAGGAAACCAAGTTAATTTCAGAGCTTAGGAAAGCTACAGAAGACCCCTTCATGCTTCCTAGGAAATTATGTCTTCTAACATACTTATTCACTCGTTCACATACCTCCAATGTTTGTTACCAACGATTCCAAACCTAGCATTTCATGCTAACGGCCCTTGGTCTTCACAAGCCTATATTCAATCATTACTGGCACACCGAGATCATCTCCACCAGAATGCCACCTCCCATGCTTCGTCTCCTTCCCACTCCAGTTACAGATTAGACCTCCCCAATGTAGAGGTTCAGTCCCCAGAAACCCAATAAGATGGAAGCCCATGCTCTTAGCTCTGTCTATGGCTCTTAACTGCAGCTCTTAGCTCTGCCTACGGCTCTTAACTGCAGCTCTTGGCTTCAGCTCTGGCTCTCGATGCTAGATCCAGCTCTCAATGGTAGCTTTTGGCTTCAATACTTTCAAGATGCAAATACTCTGATACCTATTGATCAGACTTTTTTCCAGATTAAAACTAGGATAATTGGAGTCAGGTAACTCTTTGTGGAGAGGCTCTGTGGATTTAACCCACTATTCCATCCATCTTCCACTAAAACCCCACTACAGCCCATCATTAATGAGTAAAGTAAAAACAATACCAAAAAAATCTACCATAGATTGGAAAATACTGAAGCATGAACGCCGTCCAAGGCTCCGGGTGCTCCAATTCAAGCCGGAAAAGAAAGGAAACTTTAAAAGCACAACACTAATCCTCTGTTGAGCCAAACTGGCCAAAAGCGCCCTAAAACCCACATCATTTTGCAGAATTGCTAAATTAAAGTAGATAACAGAAACAATTCGAGAAATTCACAATTTGCACATGCAGACTTCCCAGGGAAGCAGCACATTAGATATTCGCCAGTGAGAAGAAGGCTACAATCTCCCAAAGAGGCAGAGGGTGGTGTCAACAGACACCATGAATGAGTGATTGAAAAATAGCGATCAGCCTCCGAAGCCGTAGAGGGTTCGGCCTTGCCTTTTGAGGGAGTAGACGACATCCATGGCCGTGACGGTCTTTCTCCTGGCGTGTTCTGTGTATGTCACTGCATCTCTAATGACGTTCTCCAAGAAGATCTTCAAGACGCCTCTGGTCTCTTCATAGATGAGCCCGCTGATGCGCTTGACACCTCCTCTCCTAGCGAGACGCCTGATAGCAGGCTTGGTGATGCCCTGAATGTTATCTCTCAGCACTTTTCTGTGCCTCTTGGCCCCTCCCTTCCCCAGACCCTTCCCTCCCTTTCCACGCCCAGACATACTTACTTCTGCCCTGCTTTCAATCACAAAAATAAAATGATGAATGATGAATGCCTGTGAGGAGGATGTATGCGAGGGAAGAGCTTATATAGAGGGAGATAGTCTCTCTCACATCTCCCCTTTTCAATTCAAATGCATATAATCAACGGCTGAAAAGTCTCAATCCGTGGCAACATGATCTTCTCGTTGTGGACCGTCGATGATGTAATTTCAGCATTATCAAATCTACGAGGATTGAGACATTCGTCTTTGAGTTTCAACAATTAAGACTTTTTAACTCCTTACTCCATGGATTATTATATAGCCTTTTGATATGGAATGGAGTATTGTACTCCTTAGTACATGGAATAGTATATAGCATTTTGATATGGAATGGAGTAAGTTGGTAAGGGGATAAATTTATTTTATTTTGTATATAATGGAGTATTGTAATCCTTAGTACATGGAATATTATATAGCATTTTGATATGGAATGGAGTAAGTTGGTAAGGGGATAAATTTTATTTTTTTTTATATAATTTTTTAATTTGATAAAGGTTTTATTTGAAGTTATAATTTCATTTAATCGATGGAAATTTTAATTGTGAAACTTTTTATGCAGGGTTTTGGTCCATTTTAAGACAAGTGTTGTGTGGCAGCATAGTCTCTGTCGGGTTGAATTGGGATAGGAAAAAGTAGCGGAGGCAGATGGAAACTGCAACAGAGATGTGGCAAGCAGCATGAAGCATAGGTGGTATCCATGTAGTAAATGACACGTGGCCTCTAGAGCCCCATTTATTTTTTGAAAGTATATAATATATTTTACTATGTTGAAAATTTTTGTCTATTTTGTATGTATATTAAGAAAATACAATTCATGCATAGTGGAAGACAAAAATTTATGACGACATAAATATAAAAAGAGATAAAAAAACAGTTTAATTTGAAATATATTAAAAAACTTACATGTTCGTGGAAATTTAAATGCATTTGTCATATACATTGGTGGAAGATAAAAATGTATGAAGACATAAATATAAAAGGAGATTAAAAACAGTTTTATTTGAAATATATCAAAAAATAAAAGTTTGTTACATATTCCTCGAAATTTCAATGTGTTTGTCATATAGACTAGGATTGGGGCTCTCGCGGACCATAAGAGAAATATGTACAAGAAACGGGACTGTAGAAAGAAGAAGTGGGCGACAGTAGAGTGTAATACCTGAAAATAATAAATTGAAAGGTATCAATGTTTGGCTAGACATTTCTATTTAAAAAAGTGGAATAATTGGGTTGATAAACAAAGCATGATGCGATCAGTAGACTTATAGTGATGGTACATATGACCCATTTTGCTATTTACTTGTTGATGCCTTTTCATTGATGTCATTGACGGCTACTAGAATCTTGGCAACTGCGTGTTGTCTTTCGTCAGCGACCTGCTTCAATTCCCTTTCGAGCCATTCTTCAATGTAGCTTCTCATTGGGGCGACATTGATCTCATTCTGGATTTTTAAGTTGAAAAGTTCATTTTCTAATTCCCCGAAGTCGATAGAAAGATTACATAGAGCCTGATCAATTTCCTCATTATGTACTAAATAGTTGACTAGCCAGTCGTCGACGTCATCTTGACCATATTCAAGGATGTTGTAAAACTTTTCCAAAGACAACGCCTTAAAAATATCAACCTGTTTATCGAAGTCTTGCCTAGTTAAGGGCAAGGAGTTGATGATTAAGTTGGGGTCTTGGAAATCGTTGGTCCTTTCGGCTAAGTTTATTGTGGACAACTTTGTGAATAATTTTTCTTTCTTTGATATGGCTTGTTCACATGACTGAATAATGAGATGCAGGTTCTTCACTTTTTCTTTCCAGCATGCATTTAATTGACCGATCCGGTTTTTGGATGGGAAATCTTGTTGTCTTCTTCTTGTTTCTGTCATGTTGTTGACAATGGTGCCAAAAGGAAGGACCATGTTTAAATGTTATTCATCTTTTAACTCCGCCTGCAAATATTCGAGCAAATTATGTGCCCTCGTTCCAAGGGAAGTCATGGTTTGTGATATTTCCCATGCCTCAGTAACCAGTTCCATTCTTTTTTTGATATTATTCTCCACATATCCTCTACACGATGTGAGGAGGTTGGAGGATCCTTTTAACTTGGCTGCAGGGGTGGCAAGCATGGCTATTGCCAAAGGATTAGCAAGTAATGGCATAGGAATCAAAGCCTCTTCCAATTCCTTGACTCCGTCCTTTAGTCTGTAATTCTTGGCCTCGATGCCTCCAATGGAATCATCAAGTGCATATGCGGTCGCTATGTGAAGTCAACATATTTGGGACGGCCACATGTTCACAAGGTTAACCTCTGAACGAGATTTTCCTTTCTTATTTTTTACATCTATTTTTTCAATAATCAATTTTTTGGAGTCGTTGTCAAAAACAGCGCTCTGGAACACGAAGGATTCATCTTCGTCAAAATTTTCGGTATCAGATATGTCCATTGGACTACTATGCTGGATCACGTCTCCGGGCTGATCAAGGTAGTAGAATACGCTATTCAGATCAAGCTCAAGTTCCATGTTCTCACTCTGAATTTTGGGCTCTTCTGCCTGTCCCACAATTTTTTTTCTCTTCTTGTCTAGTAGAATCTTGTGAGAACTATCAGTTTTAGAGTGAGGAGGGTCGTTATCTCCTCCTCCATTTGAAGAACTCTGAGTTGTTTTGTTGTTTTGGTGGGCCGTTGGAGCGATGCTCCGGGATGTCGTACTTTTGGAAGTGTTATTCGTCTATTGAACACTCTTCTCACCGGGGCCTTTTCCCTGTTGCTTGTACAATTTAGTGGTGTTTTGCAGTGTGTCTAGGTCGTCGGCATCAGAAGCAGGAGCGTTGTCACCAGTGTCTCTGTTTTCAGTCAGGTGTTTTTTGAAAAAACAATTTTCGAAGCCAAGTGTTTGTAAATGTTGTAAAAAAAATTATTGGGGTGCCTCACTACACACAGCCATGTGTATGGTTTAGGTTCGACCATTTCATTTTGATGGGACAACATCGGCTTAGACAACTTTGATGGGGCAACTTCCGGTTAGACCATTTGGATTGTACGACATTGGGTAACAAAAACCAGTGTTCGGTTCACCTCGTATTTTACTTGGTTTGGGTAACAGGTTTGATGGCTTAGACCACTTTGATTGGAAAACTTTCGGCTATTTGGATGGGGAAACATCGGGTTAGCGCTCAATGGGTTCAGCTTCGCACAGTAACCAACTCAGTGATTAAACCAACTAGCACTGACAGTTAGACCAATGGCTTGGGTCCGATAACAACTTATCAGCCCACACCAACAAGCACGAGGTACAGGGGAGGATGCATGTTTTGGGTTGGATGTATAAGGGGTTTCTATTTCTTGATAAGTTGGGAATTGATGCTTTGTTGCTTCCATTTTTATGTAATACAATACTGGATGATCTGGATATTAGTGAATATTAATAGAATGATTCCCCCCTTTCATATTTTAGTTCTCTTTCTTATTTATGGTTATTATGTATTCTTCTATTGCATTCAACCTATTATGCAAAATGTTATTTATCTATTAGAATAGATGTTGTGATATATTATAAAGTAATGTTTAATAGTCAGTTAGGTTATGAATATGGTTAATGTGTTTAATGGAGTTTGCGGCGGTCATGCTAACTGAACCCACATCATTTTGAAGTCTTCGACAATGCACCTCGGGTGAGACCTTCCCTGTAACAGGGATTGAATATGAGGTCACTAGATTACAATGCCCTTTTTTGGATAACCTCATGAACCTGGTCTGTACTTTGAGCCAACAATAACCTCAAGGCAGAAGGCGATACCATGTGTTCCAATAAACATGCTCTCATGGATGAGGCCAAAGAAGTTAGAGTAAGGTTTGAACAAATGTGGTTGTTACCAAGTGAAATTGGATTGAAAGGAAGTGAAACATTACTGTTGTAATTTAATATTTAAAATAAGCACTAAGGCTGAAAGTTCGCAAGGAATAGATCTGGGAAACCCCAAAATTTAGGTGAAATTTTGGAAGTTGCATTAATTGCCCATTTATCAAAAATTTTATAGCTTCAAGCTCATACTTTTCTCCTCTAGAACATGAATGTATATGGGACTCCCAAACCCCTTGAAATGATAAACATTGGGTTTCTCCCCTATGAAAGCTTCCTCTAGAGTCTTGTCCTTCAACACTTTATGAGGACACCTATTCAGTATGTACATTGTTGTACAGCATGCCTCTACCCAAGGAAACATAGGTATATCTAAATCAAGAACCATAGACTTAGCAGTCTCTACAATGGACCTGTTCTTTCTTTTCGCAACCCCATTTTGTTACAGGTTTGTAAGGCACTATAAACCCCCTCTTGAGGCCTGCTTCTCTACAAAATGAATCAAAATCATTAGAAGTATATTGCCCTCCATTGTCATACGGTATATAATTAATAAATGTATACCTTATAGAATAATTAACAGCTTATGGCTTTCATCATATCTTAGGTTCAAGTTGCTAGAATGGGCTGCGAATTCGTCAATTTTTTTTACTTTCCTCAACACAAAATCCTCGACTTTCCAAGGCAGAGGAATGGACTGTTTTTTTCTCTTCTCTTGGAATAGACGCAACCGGTAGTTGTATTGCCTTGCTACTTCTGTAACAAACATCCTGTTTGTAATGTGACATGGAAGGAGAGCAGGTTTTTCCCTAGAGGCAAAAATCCTTATCACAATGTAATTATCTAAATGTTCAAGTGTCCCCTTCATGTCCAAAAAATTGGTTGCATGTTCAGATATGCGGGGAGCATCTTCTCCTAACAACAAAACTTTGAAAACAGACACGAAGCCGTTAAAAACTCATAAAAACAGTGGGAGGCCTTGTGCTTCCACAAGGCCTGGTACCAGAACGTTACTAGGTCAAATTCCCAATTGACCTTCTTGGACAGAGATAGTTCTGGAAACTGGCAGCAATGTGCTATCGCAAAAACTAAGTAGGATGACATATAAAATTTCTTCTCCTTTTTGAAGCTTGACAATTGGGAACAGATTTCATGGGAAATTAGCTTGCCCCAATAAAAAATGCCTTGTTCCTTGATTGTGAAATACAAAATATAAAGAGCCATCTGGGAAATAGTTGATGTGGACTCTTGTCCCATTATTCTTGTAAACAACCAGGCAATTTCGCGGAATGGATTTCTAAATGAACTAACCTGCAAGCTTGTGATATCTTCAGGAACTACCATCGGGTCTTCCAAGAAATCGGGCAAGAGGTCCAACCCGTTATTATGATTTGTTAGGAACTGCTTGGAATCTTCTCCTTTGAACGTTAATGTTGGCTTCGACAATCTTAACATCTGGTGGAAGACCTGAGGTGACAAAGAAATAAAAGAGTGGTCCCACAGTGGAATAATTCTTTTGTCTGAAATAAATTTATCGACGCACCAAGAGACCAGCTCCTTACAGTCAAAAACTTCAGGGACATAGCTTGCACGAGCAATCCCAGAGGTCCAAATTACTTTGTTCTAGGCTGCAGGGGATGAGTAATAAGAATATGCCCTGGACCATTGGAAGTTCTAGTCCTTGCGCCCAAAGACGTTCACTGTATCTCCACAGAACTGTTGTCGAGTTGATTCCATAGGTTTATGAGAATGTTCGTTTTCTCCAAACGATGGTTGAAATGAACAGTTGGAGGCGATAATATAACTCTCTGCAAAATGTTGGTTAAATGCTTATGAATGGGAAAGCTCCTCGAGCCTTTCATTGATTAATGACAATCTGTATGGGTGTTGCATGATGAACTGTTAGCAGTAAAGCTTACTTATTGCATATTTAGAAGTGAGAAGGTGGCGGGTACGACGAAGAGCAATTAAGGATTGGAGGTTTCGTGAACGTGCCAAGCCGACGATGTGCGAACGACATTTCATGACTTTGAAATCAACACTCGAAAGGGATAATATAACCCTCCGCAAATCTTGGTTTAATGCGTATTAATAGGAGATCTCCTCGAGCTTTTCACCCATCAATGACAATCTATACGGTTCCTGCACGATGAGATGTTAGAATTAAATGTCACTAATTGAATATTTAGAAACAATATATATATATATATATATATAAACATTTTTTTATTATAGACAAGTGCGAAGGTCACAGAGACGGGGAAGAGCAAGGAACGAATGGAAAGGTCTAAAAAGCGGTCAAACGGGATTCAAAATAGGGTTACAGGGGATACTCAGGAGAGGCGAGTGTCCCACGGTCAAATTTTATGTATCGAAATTTTGACTGCAAAATGTGTAAAACATAAGAGAGCATGATGGGGCAGTTCAACGGCCAGTTTGTATATTTGTGGAATTTCGGGAAAGTGGCTAAGTATGGAATAGGGAAACGGTCCGCCCGACTCGTTTTCAGAATCTAGGATTGAAGATTTCATGAACGGACCAACTCGACGATGCGCAAATGACATTCCATGATGTTTGAAATTAACACTCGGAAGGCATAATATAACCATCCAGAAATTTTGGTTTTATGCGTATTAATGGAAGATTTCCTCAAATCCTGGTTTAGCATTAACGCTTTCTAATTGCATACTTATAAATAAGATCTTATATATAATTGGTAATTTGTAATTGCAAAAGGGCACGGGCACAGGAAACAATGATTAGGAATTGGATATTTCTTGAACCCGCCAACCTGACGATCCACGAAAGAAATTCGAAGAAATGGCGAAGTATGGAAAGCGGACAGACGAGCTTCAAAATGGGGTGACAATAGTTCCACAGGAGACGTGAGGACCCAACGATCAAATTGTATGTCTCAGAAGTTTTCAATGCAAAATGTGTACCACGGAAGAGGGCATGATAGGTAGACTGTAATATGGAAGACGGTATGATGTGAGTCGGGTTGTAAATTTGTATATCACGGAAGTCAAGGTATTGTTTGCAGGTCATGGAACAAAAGAAGTGCAATCTAGAGCTCACCTACCGGGAATCCGCGGTCAGAGAAGTGGTTGGGTATGGAATGGGAAAGCGGTCAGTCGGTGTCACGATATAAAAGCACAAGTGCAAACGTGAACCTGCAAGTCCGCCTACCTGCGCAGCTAGACATTTTCGAAAAAACGAATAAGTGACGAGAAAGATAAAGTTTAGGGAAAAGAGAAACAAATATTTGGTCAAGTATAGAAGACGAAAAAGAAGGGCTAATATATTCACTTCTGTAATAGATATCCCATTTCCTAGCAAGATCTTTTCTACATGTTTCTGGAGAAGTTATATACTTATTGCATATACTTGGAAATAAGTGCGAAGGTGGCGGGCACAGAAAACAACAACTAGGAATAGGAAATTGTCTACAATTCGCGAAAGAAATTGCAAGAAATGGTCGTGGAAAGTGGTCGAACGGGTTTCAAAATAGGCTGACAAAGGTTCCCGAGGAAACATGAGGCCCCGACGGTCAAATTGTATTGATCAGAACTTTTGAGTGCATATTGTGTAACACAGAAGAAGGGATGATGTAGGAATCCAGAAGATGGGCTCCAAGATAGGATGGCAAGGGTTCCCGAGGAGACATGAGGGCCCGACGGTCAAATTGTATTGATCAAAACTTTTGAGTGCATACTTTGTAACACAGAAGAGGGGTTGATGTAGGAGTCGTGAACTCGCAAGTGTTATAGCAAGATTTGCCTCACCCTATGAAATCTTGCATAGAGGGCCTTATTTCATTTCCCTATGCAGACTTATCCTCCCTGTTGATAAAATCCAGAGACAAAAATACAAATTATCCACTTGTACGCATCTTGCACACTATAGAACAAGCGTATACGCAGGCTGCTCCACTACAACCCACGTACATCGGGATTTGTGCCAGAAAATGAAAATTAAATGTCGAGTTTCCATGTCACGACAGGAGATCTCTGATCCTTGGCCTTCCATATACTGGAAACGTTCCGACTCGGCCCTTCAGTTTCATTTTGAAGGCTATAAATGGGCCAATTCCGAGCTATGGAAAAGGGGAAAGAATTCAACTTTGAGAGCAAAGTTACTATGGAGAAATTATTTACTTCATATTGAATCTGCATCCCTTTGTCCTTTAAGTCTGAACACAGTGTTCAACCCCCAAGCTCTTCCCTTATTGATGGATAACCTCATTGTCTCCCTTCTACGAGCTTGCCTTTGGTGGCGGATTGAAGTGGTGGAGGCCCAGCTGGAAGGAACTTAGTTTCTCGGTTCCGAATCGTGCCGACACAGAAGTCTGTAATATTTTCACTTCTGCTGATCATTTATTAATAGAAATACTCTCTTTCCGTCCAATTGATATCTTGCAAATATATGAGTTATTATCCATGGGCGTATTTGTTATGTATATTGATGGATTATGCTATCTAATGTGATAGCCTTTTATATTATCACCATATGCTTGCTTTGCTTGTTTGTTGAGAACTTGTTGCAGGTATATAGCTTTGGGTCAAAGTGCTCAACGACGAACTTCATTGAACATCTGAACGAGGTAGGCCTCTTTTTTATCTCACTTGCATATTAGTTTATATAGCATGTTGTTGGGATAGAGTTGATTTCTGCAGTCATTTCCGTTTGTTGTGGTTCACCCTAGCCATAGAGTGATTTTCCTCGTAACAGAATTGGTGACCATACTGGGGATTGAATCTTCTTTCTTAGGGTTTGGAGTACTTTTCTCCTTAGATTGCTCTCAATTATATTGTGTTTCTTGTCGCATCATTGCTTGACATTTTCTGGTAACTCTAGGTCTGAGTTCTCGGCCTTTCTCCCTTGTCTGGCCTTGTTTTGAAGCATATACACACTTTTTTCCTTGATAGTCGCATACATACGCATGATGTCTCACTCCAAGATGCGTATATGCGCTTTGTTTGCCTGAGCAATCGTGTACATCAGTTTGCCTTGCCTATTTGCGGGGTCTGGTGGTTGCTAGGTAGGATTTGATGTTTGTTGAGTCTTCTTAGGTCTCTGTAGTGTCTGTTGAGTGCTTGTGGGATGACAAGAAACCCTCTTTTGGTTGAATTTCTAGGCGAAGTCTTTCTCATCATTTTCTCATTTCTATTTGTCCTTGTACATTGGGTTGGGTGTTTTGTTGCTTGGTATCCTGCTTGAGTTGTCTCTTTTTATACACAATAGGGTTATATATCAAGTTACTTTTTAGTCCATGCATTTTCAGTTTTGTTATATTGGAAATAAATAAAAAATAGGCATTTTGCATTGCTTGGCATTTTTGTCTTTTGAGTCTTTATCATTAGCTTAGTGCATATAGTGAAATATTGCATTTTTACTTCTAAATTGCAGAGTTGAATTTGGAAATTGCATTGGTTTTTAGAAGCATATCATTCATTGAAAGTTAAAGTTAGGACTTTGCATTATTTTCATATTTAATTTTCTTGCAGAGTCATAACACCATGAGTTTCACTACCATACCTTTTTGAGTAATCACGACCATTAAAACCAACACTATAGTTTAAAATTAACTAGTCACGATTTTATTTTCTAGGGTGCACAAACTAGCTTAGGATTTAGTGCCTTGGAATAGGATTTTGTGAGTAATCTTCTCCAAGGCAATTAAATAAACATATGTGTCTGAGTCAGGGAGTGGAAAAATCCATTGTATAATTGGTAATATCAGGAGGCTCCGCTCACACTAGAGTTAATCACGAGGTCGCGCGAAGTCGGTTGAAGGGATATCCCCCCGATACCTTCCTAGCATCAGAGATATTTCTGGGGATCTATTCGTATATGGGGATCTTGTTAGTGCCCTTACCTCCGTGAGAGGTGATGCTTTTAAGGTTTCGGGCTTTGCTACCCTGCCCATACGGTGGACCTGACTTACGACTACTCGTCTGTGCATCGGTTATACAGTGTTTTATTAGTTGTTTGACTTAGGTGTCTCATAGGTTACTTGTAGGGGTTATTCTGCAGGTACCCTAGGTCAGAAAAGGGTCGGAAAACACACAACCTTTATGGAGGATTACCTCTCCAGGGGATCTGACCGACAGGTTGTTAAGCCCACGAGGGCCCTTATAACTGATTATGTTACCTCCGATCTTTAGCAGGGACTCTCAAGCCCCTCTTGGGCGAGACATACCTTCTTTAGGGAGGGAGGCCACTCAACCACTTTACCTCAATTGCATGCATATTGGGCATTTGACTTTTGGTGTGCTCTTTGATTAATAGTTCGCCTTAGGATATATATATATATATATATTATCTTTAGAGTCTTAAGTCATCGGGGAGTCGGACCAGCCCCCCCCCGCTGGTCCCGTCGCTTGTTACAGTTACCACCAGATTTCGAGTCTTTGCCTTCTAAAAGGCATAGAGTTATTATACGTGGTACACACACATCCACCATTCAGACTTGTGATTCTACAAGGATGAGTACTGAACCTAGTCTTAAGAACACTGGGAGCCATTCAACTCTCATACCTACATAGTTGGCACCCCTTCGACTCCTGCAACCTCTATGGTTGTAGTGTCGGAGGTACCTATCATTACTATGGCCCAGCCTATAGTAAATTCTCAAGCTACCGCGTCGAACCCCTTTGGGTCTCTTGGTCACTCACCGAGCTACAATGTTTAGTCCATCCCTATGGCTTCTAGTCCCTTTTCTTATGATATGCCCAACTTCATTTCACAGTTTTCGAAATCCATCCCAGCTGTTGGACCTAATGCTAGCATTGGGCTTGGGGGCAGTATACCTCCCTACACTCCTTTTTCATTTGGTGGATCTCAAATCCCTCAATTGACTCATAACATGGGAGGCATTCCTACTTTTAACCCTGGGTCCAATCCTCCTACTTTTTGGTGGAATAATCAATCTGGCAGACAAACTTCGACTCAAGTTCCGTCCTACAACCCTACCTCCTCGGTGCATATTCTGACCAATACATTTGGCATGACGAATTTGCCTCTATCCTCCAGGTTCCCACCCAGAGAAGGTCAGTTTCACGCTTTGGGCAACTCCCAACCCAGATCTAATCCGGCTGGGGGCAATTTCTA
Organism: Picea engelmannii; assembly: GCA_009831015.1. Classification (NCBI taxonomy): domain Eukaryota; kingdom Viridiplantae; phylum Streptophyta; class Pinopsida; order Pinales; family Pinaceae; genus Picea; species Picea engelmannii. The sequence continues at coordinate 172,918 of ML798882.1, forward strand.
TAACCCCCAACAGAAAATTCCAGCTGGAATGATGCCCAACCAGCCTTTTATGAATCATCCCGAAGGAGGGCCTTATAATGTCAAATAGGGCCATGGTGTTTACCAGAACCCTGGATGGCCTGCAGTTCCACAAGCATAATCTTTCCCGGGCACTTGGGGCCAGATGTCACAACCCCGTTTCCCTTTTCTGGCCACGCTTAATATGCCATAATTGTCTAAGTTAATGAATGACCCTGTGAGTCATGATCCTACATGGCCCCCCGTCCCCACCAAACTTCCTTCGGACATCTCGAAGTTCGAGGGTAAGAACAGAGAGGATCCTGGTGATCACGTCACTACCTTTCACCTTTGGTGCTCATCGAACTCCCTTAATGATGATTCTATTCGTTTGAGATTATTTCAACGCACCCTCATTGGAGTTGCTTCAAAATGGTATATTGAGCTACCTAGGGGGGAATATGGGACTTTTAGTCAGTTGGTGATGGTCTTCCTTAACCACTTCCAATTGCCCATTCGTTATGATGCTGGCCTAGAATTGTTGTCAACTTTACGCTAGGATACCACCACTCATATCTCAGACCATATCCAGGAGTGGCATAGAAAGAAGAGGTTGATTAAGACCCCTATACCCCCGACCTTTCTTTTAGAATGGTTTCTTAAGTCTTTGCACGCTCCTATCTCGAAGGATGTTGCTACTTCTGGGGTTACCACTGAGGAAGATGTGATCTTTAGAACCCAGTAGTTAGACTTGATATATGCTCAGTCTGGGATGTTATACCACCTTCTTCCTGACGCACCGCGGTCAACTTACTACCCTAGGCAAAATCCTAGACCTCATGCCAGTGGAATTGTAGGTGTCGCCAATGTAAAATCCACAAACTCGATGACAAACCATTTGAAAGAGTTGTCTTTAAACCAGTCTGTAGGAGGGTCAGCTTCGTCTGTGTCTTCCAACCCCACTCAGTCGGCGAATGTACATTCAGTGCAATCGTCAGCCAACCTAAATGGTAACCAACAACCAGGAGGGAATAAGAAGAAAGGACATAATAACTGTAAGGGTGGGGAAAATGGTAATAAACCTAAGGACAATAATAATAATGAAAAGACGGGTAGTAATGTTGGAGAGGGAAAACGAGAAAGATGTAAGGTGAAGTTTCCATGTAATCTTTGTACAAATGATCACCTTACCCATTTATGCCCCAAACTTGCAGAAGTTGCGAGGCTATTGTCTCAATTGCCCGTCGTGCTGACAAATCCATTCCCACATAATCAACACCTAGCCTCGAGCTCCTCGAACGCCGGAAATGCGGCTGGTGGGAGTCAAAACCAACAGTCGCAAGATGGAGACCATTTATGTGTCAATATGGTCGATGCGAAAGTTAATGTAGCCACTCGATCTCAAGATTATAGCTCTCCACAAGCTATACCTGGTCTATAATCTCTTCCTCCTCCTCCGGAGATGACTTTACAGATTGAGAAACCAGAGCCACCACCTCATATTCCGAAAGAAGTACTCAAGCACTCTACCCATAATCCAAATGCTAGAGTCGCCCATAACTACTCTATTGTTGAGGACCTGGGTCAAACCCCTTGTGCGATGTTGGCTTTGGAGGTACTCCAAACGTGTCCTTCACAGAGGAATGCCTTACTCTCTGCTTTAGGAGCTCTAGAACCCAGTGGCTCAAAAGTTATCAAGTTTGACGTCATAGATGTTAAGCCTCGCTTGCCTTACCATGTGGATTTCCAAATCCATGTGGAGTACTCAAATTATACCATAAAACATGCGGTTGTTGATGAAGGCGTTGCTACGTGTGTGATGTCCCTGGTCTGTTGGAAAGATCTCGGGTCTCCGACTCTTTCCAAGTCATCGAACATGTTGACTTCTTTTGACGGTCATTCCTTCCACCCTCGTGGTATTCTCCCTACCTTTCTGGTCCAATTAGGTGGGAAGACGGTAGAGGTGGAGGTAGAGGTAGTTGATGCGCCTCTTGATTATAACCTGTTACTAGGTCACAATTGGACTTATGCTATGATCGTCGTTGTGTCGTCCATATTCCGTACTCTTTGTTTTCCTCATGAAGGGAAGATCATGATGATCGATCAGTTATCCTTTGCGTGCTCTAGTCCTAATGAATCTCTTGGACCGTCGATCCTTGTGATCGACAATTCTCGACTGGCAACTCAAAATATCGGTGTCGGAATGTATTCTTCCCTTATGGGTACTTTCGACTTCTCGACACTGAACCATCATGTTTATGCCATGTCCAGTAGGTCTGTCTTGACATGGAGGTCCATTCCATTCTGCACTTCTTATTTTAGTGACCCGTGGACCGTACCTTCCCTGACTTTGTCTTGTGAAGGTCAGTTGCATGATGGAATGGCCATGCCGCTATTGGCAGCAGAGATTGTGTATCAAGTTGTTCTCGACTCTTCCGCCGATCCTAATCCTATTCCCTCGCCGATGGATGAGGAGGATCCCGTTCTTAGGCCCATGTGGGCCACTTCGTTGTCTTGTTCACATGATTTCCTCGACGAGACTTTGCCTTCAGATGAAGCTATCATCGAAGCCATGAATGGTTCCGACAAACCTTGGGATGATATGCATCATCGCTCTTATTTTTCCCAAGAGCTTGAAAGAATCGAACAAGATGATTTTCGATCTACTTTGAGTGAGATAGTCGGTGACATCGTAGTTCCACTTGATATGCATGACATTTATGCCGAAGGAAACATGACAAGTATTTCTCCTACCGTCACGGTCGATATCTCTCATACCCCTGGCAAGGTTGAAAACGTAAATATCGGTGTGGATTGCTCGCCAGAAGAAATCCTGATCTACACTGAACTCTTCAAGGAATTCCAAGACATATTTGTTTGGTCATATGAAGAGATGCCAAGAATCTACCCTCGTATTGTCAAACATGAGATTAAAACTTATATGGATGCTAAACCTGTTCGGAAACATCTTAGAGTTGTCAACCCTGGAAAGGCCCCTGCCATTAAGGAAAAAGTGGAGAAGATACTTAATGTTGGCTTCATCTACCCGGTTCCCTTAACTAAATGGGTATCCAATCCCATTCCTGTAGATAAGAACCAAGAAACCATCTGTGTATGTATGGATTTTCATGACTTGAACAAGGCCTGTCCTAAAGACAACTTCCCGACACCTTTCATTGATTAGATTCTCGACGAGTGTGCAGGAAGCGAAGTATTTTCTTTTATGGACGGATTTTCAGGATATAACCAAATTCAAATCAAACCTGAGGATCAACAGAAGATGACGTTTATTTGTCCTTGGGGTACTTTCGCATACCGGAAAATGCCTTTTGTCCTTAAAAACGTCGGAGCAACCTTTCAATGTGCCATGACTTTCACTTTTCACGATCTTAAGCACATAGTTGAAGCTTGCTTTGATGATCTTGATGCTCACTCTCGTAAGAGAGTGGATCACGCCACTCACCTTCAGCTTGTTTTTTAAAGATGTCGTTACTATAGAATCCGGTTGAACCCTCACAAGTGCATCTTTTGCGTTAAGTATGGTCAGCTTTTGGGTTTTCTAGTTTCTGAAGACTAGGATCATGGGAGATCCACTAAATGTTGAGGCAATACTTCAGTTTCCTCCCCCGTGCACGATTAGACAACTTAAAGGTTTACAGGGGAAAGCTAACTTTCTTCATCGATTTATAGTGAATTATGCCAATATCACTAAAGGTTTCATGCGTCTTTTGAAAAAGGACACCCCTTTTATCTGGGATGAGCGAGCCTAGGAGTCCTTCGATGCTTTGAAGAAAGCTTTGGTGTCAGTGCCTCTGCTGAAGCCTCCTGACTACAGTAGAGATTACTTGCTTTATATCATCGTGTCTAAGGATACGATTGGTATGGTTCTGGTTCAGGAGGACGATGAGCTCCACAAACACGTTGTCTATTATCTTAGTCGAACTTTAGTCGGTCCTGAACTTAATTATACTCACGTTGAGAAGCTAGCTTTGGTTTCCATTCACGCAGTCCATCGTTTGTGTCATTATATATTACTCTGCAAGACTATAGTGGTAGCGTATGTCAATCCATTTCAATACGTCCTTACCCAACATATCATAGGGGGGAAATACAATAAATGGATTGTTATTTTACAAGAGTTTGATCTCGATTTTGCTTCCACGAAATCCAAGAAATCCCTAGTCTTCGCGGAGTTAATATTTGATTTTCCACGATTAGATGAGGACGTTATCCATGTTGATTTGTTTGCGAACAAACACATTTTTCTTGTCTTGTCGTCCGACCCCTGGTATGGAGACATTGTTCTCTATCTGCAAACTTTGAAGTTCCCTCAGCATCTCTTACGAGATGATTGACGACGTATAAGATACCAAGCTAAGAAATATACTATCATTGGTGGCACTTTGTATCACCAAGGAATAGACAATATCTTACGTCGTTGTTTAACTCATAGAGAGTCTGAGTCTGTCCTAAACGATTTCCACAGTGGGGCTTGTGGTGGTCATCTATCCGGCCTTGCGACAACCCAAAAAAAATTGTGAGCTAGTTATTTCTGGCCTAATATCTTTAAAGATTGTATTGAAGCAGTTAAGAAGTGTCACCCCTGCCAGGTGTTCACTTGGAAAATGCGCTCGCATCCAGTCCCTCTTCACCCAATCATTACCGTCGGCCCCTTCACTAAGTGGGGGGTGGACTTCATCGATTGCAACCCAACTTTGGTTGGGGGGAATCAACACATTATCATGGTCGTCGACTACTTTACTAAGTGGGTTGAAGCCATGCCTACAGTTAATTATGATGGGAAGACTGCAACCTTCTTCGTATTCAATCAAATTATCGCTTGGTTCTGTATCCCGAGTGAGATTGTCACTGATCATAGTAGTCACTTTCAGAACGAAATGATGGAAGAACTAGCAACTAAGTTGGGGTTTAGACATGGTCATTCTTCTCCTTATTATCCCCAGGAAAATGGACAAGTAGAGGCCGTCAACAAGTCTCTCAAGACCATTTTGAAAAAAACTGTCAGTCAGAGTAAGTCCGACCGGCCCATCATGCTATATCCTGCACTCTGGGCATACCGAACCTTGGTCAAGACTGCCACCGGATTTTCCCCTTTCCAGTTAGTACACGGTGTGGAGTCGATATTACCTATTGAATGCAAAATCCCTTCTCTTAAGTTGGTAGTCGCGCTCCTACCCGAGACTTCTGATCTCAAGCGACACCTTGTACACTTAGAGAGTCTTGATGAGCAGCGTGAAGACGCCTCTACGACTATCGAGGCGAACAAAAGATGTGGTAAGGTTCAATACGATAAGTCTGTCTGTCCTCGTTTGTACGCTGAGGGTGACCTGGTCCTCTTGTATGATCAAGCCAAAGAATCATTGGGGGCAGGCAAGTTTAAACCCGTGTGGCACGGTCCTTATATCGTGCGACATGTGTTAGAAAAAAGGAGCCTATGAGTTACAAGATTATGAAGGGAATAGGTTGGCTGAGCCCAGGAATGGGCTCTACTTAAAAATATATTACGCTTGAGCCACAGGCTTGGGCGGAACTCTCTGTATACTAATGTAATTTAGTGTATATATATTTTTCTTTTCGTCTTCGGGTTGCTTATCGAGTTTTCACTTGGTTGACATATGTCAAAAGAGTCTTCGATCTACCTAGGATTCACAGACGGAGCGAGTCATCATACATGGAACTTGGCTTCCGCCGCTTGGGTGGTTTACTCACCCGAGGGTCTACTGGTGTCTTCAGGTGGCGTATGCCTAGGGCCATCCACGAACAATGTGGCTGAATATAGCGTCGTTATAGAACTTTTGCGCGATGCTATCTCACATGGCATTCATTCATTATAAGTTCGCCTAGATTCCCAGTTAGAAGTATGTCAGTTGAACGTTCGTTATTGCGTGCGTGATCCTACTTTACTCCGACGATTCCTATGGGTACATCTTTTAAAACGACAATTTGATTTTATTACATATTATCATATTCCTAGGATTTCTAATCATGTATCCGATGCTTATGTTAATTTCGTTTTAGATTGGCATTTGTCACATAATTAAAAGCAAAGAAAAACCATCTCATCAATGTACACATTGTAAAATATAAGTAAAGACGAAGATCATTTTTGTATATATTTCAAAAATATGGTGTTTATAGTACAAAATTGGGGCTAATACCCTCAATAGACATATACAACCAGTATTACAATATCCCATGATATCTACGCCTATGGCGTCGGATGTGTGTCATGGTAGCAAACCACGACGTTTGTGAGACACTGAAAGAGTCGTACCTATGCCCTGGGTACACCAACCACCTGTCGCTGCATGGCTTCAAGCATATCCTCTACCTGAAACATGGGAATCCTATGAGTCAAACGCGACAGGTTGCCCTCCACATTTTGTAGGACCCTCTTAGCTTCTCCTCCCGCCGCCTCGTCTCCCCGGTTCCTTTGTCGATGTCGAGGGAAGCCTCCTGGTCGTCCCGGACCCACGTTTGCGTTGCACAAATTTCTAGTCAATACTTAAGCACCATCCAAAAATATTTTTGTTCTACTATACAAAAATACAAAAGAATGAAATATGTAAAAACTTTTAACGTACCTATGTCACCGTAGGATGTCCCTGGGGGGAGTGGCATGTCCGGATCTCCTCGGAAGTCTATCCCTGCATAGGGATAGTCATCTAGGGCAATGACCTCTTGCTGCCACCAGTAGAAGAAATCATCATTGTAGGGTGTCAACACCCTACCTACCCCTTGTCGCCTCATTACCTCGGTCCACCATGACATGGCTGGATCGCGAGGTCCTCTAGGAAGAATCTCGACTCTAGGTCCCAGACCTGGAACCCACTCGAAAAAGAAACTGCATCGGATAGAGGCAAACCCAAAATTCCTCTTATCCCCCTGTTTGCACTCTATCAACTGGCTCTTCATATTTGCTAGTAGTGAGGTACACCATTCATATATTGTGGGTCTCTTACACTGCACTGCATAGAACATGAGTGGCCTCGACGCCTGGTGGAATGAGGCCGAACCTGTGATCTTGGTCAATACAAGGACAATAATCTTCAAGCTGATATTTTTTATTGCCCAGATAGGGAGTTGAATCCCTACCTTAGGAGTCCCTGCTACACAGTGGGCGTCGATATACTCTTTTTATTTTCATCCCTCTCCCTTCTCCCCATGATTTGAGGTTTACAACCTCTCCCTGACGTGATAGACCAATTAAAAAGTAAATGTCCTCTACTTCAATTCTCAATGGTTGTCCATCGAGATTGAAGCTTTCACTCTCAGGGTCCTAGTAACCCACAAGCATCTCAAGCAACCTCACCTAGGCTCTCATTCCTTTGAGCGCCTAAAATTTATACAAGACACATCTCTTTAAGGCCATTTGGGCCTCTGAATCTCGATCTACAACCGCATCGACCTCCTCGTGCTCTCTCTCTCTCCATTCAAGAACCATCCCGCAAAGGACAAATCAAAATTTGAGTTAGAACCCTTGAAAATTATTGGTTTTGCGTGCCTGTACACGGTCTACTTTAATTACAGTCATGTGCAGGGCTTAATATATGCTCCTTGTAGTTTACACAGGTGCGTATACCTCATCGTAGATGCGACCTGATTGAAGACAACCCGCGTACACCAAAATTCACATTTGTGCCCTCAACAACTAAAAATTTGGGACATAATTCAAAAATTTAATCCACTGAAATTGAAGAGGAAGGGAAGTACATTTACCTGATCTAGACGGTTTTTGATTTCGTTGCCTGATGCTCCCGTAATCGTCGTTTGAATCTCGAAGGTATTTTGGTCCAATTTGCACTAGTTGGGTAAAAAATCAAAATGGTATAGTAATTTTTGATTTTGTTACTATTTATAAACTATTTTTACCCACTTTCTATAGTTTTAAGCCATTGTTTTCACATAATGGACTAATATAAAGGTAGATTGAGTTGGTTTTTGCAGTTTTAACTCGGGTTTCTTACGGACTTCAATGTTATGTCGATCGTTCGTCACCACAGACAGGTATTTTCATTACCCAACATATAGGATAGGTACCCACTCCATTATGCATTTCTCATTATCCTATAATTGTCACGTTTATGCTTTAAGTACGAACCCATTTATTGCGACACAGAACCCTCCATCTACTCTAAGTCATGTCGTTATCAAGTGGTAAAAACTTACTGAACATGGGTGCCCTAGTTAGACTCCCTACTGCATTTGGTGCCCATGCAAGGATTTTTTCCATAGGACCGAGAGTCCCTAATAGCTAATACATGACTTGATGTTGAGCCTCATTTCTCACTCATAAACATGTGGCCTTATACCCTGAGGACTCCTAAACGAGTTTAATTTAAGCTCTTTTCCAACTCGTCTATAAAAAGTGAAAAGATTGCCGAGTGATTTGTCCCTTTCACACTCGTTAAATTGGACTTGAAAGGTCATGAGTCTTAGTTAATCTCTTTTCTGACTCGTTATCAAAAAGTGAAAAGATCGCTGAGTGAACTTGTCGTTTTCACACTCGTAAAATGGTTTTGAAAAGACGTCTGTTTGGCACAAGTTTATCCCTTTTTCACACCAAGTAGACTAAAAGACATAAAAAAGAACATTTTTTTGCGTTAAGTTGTGATTGCATCTCATGCCCTTGCTTGCAGTATTGAGCATGTAGTTGATTCTTGCTTTACGTTATAAACCATTTGCTCAGTAGTTTTGCATCCTTAACCAAGCAGAACCTTGTTTATATCCTTCACAATTTGACACCCTATACCTAGGAGGGAACATTCCCCCGAGTGTCCATCTCCCGCATGCACTTCCCTGCATTGAGCATAGGTATATTCCACTGCTGAAACTAGTTTTGCTTACTTGCGACACTCGTTTCCTCCTCTGTATCAAAGCATTCATTTGTCTATGAAAAAACAAAAAAATACGGGCAGGAAGGGAGTATTATCTTGTATTGGAAGCAGTCGTGTTGCCTTTGAACATAACACAAAGTTATTGAGTCCATTCATCATCATAACTTTGGGATTAGCATGGCCTTAGGAAGCTGAGCTCGTTATAGATTCTTCTCTACCGACTGGTTACTCTTCCAGTCCCTACAGAGAATTTCATTGATGCCTCCTGCATCTCATAGTTTTATCATAAGGTCTATGCTATCGGAGTCCTACATATGTCTCATACTCTTGTTCAAAGGAAGTCTATCAACCTGTGTCAACCACTCCTCAGAACTCTTGACTTTGCATGTTGGCCATACCCTCAATTTGTCTCATAATCACATGACACTGTAGTCCTATCATGCACCCTGGCCCTACTTTCATCATTGGTAGGTAACCTTGAACCCATCAATCGACATTTCATCATTGGTCGTTGACTGGGTGGTTTCCCTTGTGTTCGATGGAAAGACATCCATTCACACATTGGGATTCGTGCAGTGTATTGGATGCCATTAGCCTTATTGGTGGTTTCCTCGCCTTTGTCAGCAGTTTTCATCATTGGCTGCTATTCAGAGGGTCATTTTTGTGTACCGCTTACACTTGGCACACGCAAAAGACACACAGGGTTGTTGGTTCATGAACATGTTCTTCATCTGATTTCCACCAAATCATGAAGTCGTTTCTTTGTACCTCATGCTGACTGATGAGAGATGCCTTAATGCTATCCTTTCAATGGGTCTCTTTCCATCGACTTCAACCCATTTATTCTGGAAACGGGACCTAGAGTCTTATGAGTACCTTGAGGCTTGTAGTCATTAATGGCAGGCTCTCTTGCCATCGACAATTGGGAATACATCAATGTCTCCTGATCGATGGATTCTTCAGGTATTTGACACCGACTCCTTTATTCACACTTGTAAGAATGTACTCGGTGCATTGATACCTACTTTCATTATCGATAGGTTGTCTCGCGTTTGTTAACGGTATACATCAATGACCGGTAATCAAACAATGTCTCGTTGTGTTCGACCTCAACTCCTTTATTCACATAATGTAGACTTGCACCCTTGGCGGATTGTGTAGAAGACTTGAAGACATCACTATGTGGCCACAACTTTCCTGAGTTATTGCTTCCTTTTCATTGGAACAGTACCTATATGACTTCAATGATCATGGGAGATCAGATTGTACTCCATGGTATACATATATCTTCAGATTGGTTTTGAGACTGGTTCTATTGGGCCTTGTTCGTGACTATGACATCTCTTGGCATGTAAGCGCATTTGTATTTTCCTATTCATGGCCACAAACACTTGTTTGGTATATTTTCACATGGATCTGCAGTGTAATTTTATTGGCAGCCATGTATGCAAAGTCAGTGCAGAATGTGATGAGTAGCTAGTTCATCCAACTGGTTCCCTACCACTCCACTTCTGGGTTGTTTATAATGTATTTTGGCCATCGCAGATACTCCTCTGACCTCACACATTAGGGGGCATCTGTTATAACAAGACTTTCCTCACCCTATGCAATCTTGCACAGAGGGCCTTATTCCATTTCCCTATGCAGACTTATCCTCCCTGTTGATAAAATCCAGAGACAAAAATACAAAATTTTCCACTTGTACGCATCTTGCACACTATACAACAAGCGTATACGCAGGCTGCTCCACTACAGCCCGCATACATTGGGATTTGTGCCAGAAAATGAAAATTAAATGTCGAGTTTCCATGTCACGACAGAAGATGTATGATCCTTGGCCTTCCATATACTAGAAACGTTCAGACTCGGCCCTTCAGTTCCATTTTGAAGGCTATAAATGGGCCAATTCCGAGCTATGGAAAAGGGGAAAGAATTCAACTTTGAGAGCAAAGTTACTATGGAGAAATTATTTAGTTCATATTGAGTCTGCATACCTTTTTCATTTAAGTTTGAACACAATGTTCAGCCCCCAAGATCTTCCCTTATTGATGGAGAACCTCATTGTCTCCCTTCTATGAGCTTGCCTTTGGTGGGGGATTGAAGTGGTGGAGGCCCAGCTAGAAGGAACTTAGTTTCTCGGTTCAGAACCATGCCGACACGGAAGTCTATAATATTTTCACTTCTGCTGATCATTTATTAATAGAAAGACTCTCTTCTCGTCCAATTGATATATTTCAAATACATGAGTTATTATCCACGGGCGTATTTGTTATGTATATTGATGGATTATGCTATCTAATGTGCTAACCTTTTATATTATCACCATATGCTTGCTTTGCTTGTTTTTTGAGAACTTGTTGCAGGTATATAGCTTTGGGTCAAAGTGCTCAACGATGAACTTCATAGAACATCTGGACGAGGTAGGCCTCTTTCTTATCTCACTTGCATATTAGTTTATATAGCATGTTGTTGGGATAGAGTTGATTTCTGCAGTCATTTCCGTCTGTTGTGGTTCACCCTAGCCATAGAGATATTTTCCCCAGTATGGTCGCCAGAAATCCCTTCTTCCTCCTTGGGAGAGTCCCTTTTGTTCTCACTTAGAACCTTTCTTCTCTCTTTCTAAAAAAAAATACAAATGGTGTGAAGGAATGTGCCCAAGTTGTCAAGAAGAGAGACGTTTAGTACACCAAACAAGATTGGTTATGGATGTGTGAGAGAATTTAAGAGAAAAGAGGATTCTCTGAGCTCAAACCGACATCATAACTGTTAGCGCTAGAAGTCAACTCAGGACTGTTATTGAGTCAAGCCTAGCACATCTTTATTTAATTGGTTTTAGGAAAAGGTCTGGGAAAACTTTGAGAGTGGTAGGATCAACAATTGGCTTCAATAAGGTTCATAATTAGGCTCTTTGTGCCAACTTTCTATGTGAAACAGATCATGCTAATAAATATTAGATCAGTGATAATGTTATAAAGAAGTGAAATGAGCCAATGTGAGGAAACAAAACTATAAGACAATCAAAGAACGCCCTGATCTTTAATATATCTAACAGTGGAGGAATAACTCAGTATTGAGAAACCCTTTCTAAATATGAATTAAAGACTCGAATAGGTATGTGGCAAAGACTACAACATACCCTACACTGCAGCCCTCTCAGCATATAAAATGCATACATATATCCTATAGTAGCATAGGATATTCCAATAGAAGAAAAAGAAAATGATTTACACAAAAATAAGAGAACAAACTGACCATACACTTTATTATCAGCTGAAATCCTTACATATAAATCTGGTGGACAAAATGGTTTTCAAAAATAGTACATGAAATTCCAATTACAAGGATCAAACCTCTTTGCAACTCACTCTCAGTCCCTTGGACTAAATTCCCCCCGTCCCTCGGATTGAATCCTCTATCTTATAATAATTACAATAAACTAACTGTTCAAAATTTATGGCAAATAAAATCAAATAAAATCATAAGGATAACTAAAAATAAACAAGGTGACAATGTGTCTCGAACTGTTGGAAGGCAACTAGATCAAAAATCTGGAATAAATCTTCAAGTGCCATTTGTCTCTAAATGTCCCTCGATTTGCTGATATTGAGCTGAAAATCTGCCATTATCCCTGATAAGCTTCCTCAAAATTTAGAAGAGATTGACTTGAACATGCCATCTGCTCCTCCAAATATGGAACTTGCTCAATACATGTAACTTCTGTTGGAAATGCTCTGCCACCTATGCATTTGTTATTATCATGCTTTGAAAACCTGAATTACTTTTAAATTTTTTTGTTTTAATGCCTTGATTTGTGGAGGATTCTTTGACTAACCATAGTTGGATCTTTCATTCATTTTCTAACAAAATCTTGATGTTTCCAAGTGTTCTGCTCGAAGCATCTAACTACTTAGAGGATGGACCCCTAGGCTACACTAAATTAGGGTAATATTAAAGATATGAGAATTGAAAGCATGATTCCTAAAAGAAGACTAGCAGCTATTCGAAACCTGGAGCTTGGAAACCAAACTTAATCCAAGCAGGGATTGCATCCTTTGGTCCAAAAAGTATATCCATATGTATCTTTGTAAAACAAAAATTTAAAAACCTGTTATTCTCGAGAGTAGAATCTCTTGCCAAAATTTTTAATGAAGGTGCTACTAGAAGTTCCAGTAGCAAAAAAAAGTTCTTTGAAATTACCCAAGACAAAAAGAGTTCTAACAATAACAGTACATTGATTACTTCTTCTTAATGCATTCTCATATCATTCTTTTACAGGATCTCTTCATTTCTTTTTTATCTATCTAGCTCTAAATGTGAAAATGGATCCCTCATGGGAGTGGATCCCCTACCATTTGAATGGTCCCATAGCTATTCTTAGAGCTATAGAGTTGGCTTCCTCAAGTACACCTGAGTTGAGGGTGTGTGACCCTGGTGCAACAAGTTTTTACATGTGAATAAGACTTAAGTGTCATTTTATGTTGTTCTTGTGTGCTAGAAGATTTTATAGGATTGCTAAACGTTGGAATGAATTTGAAGAAGTAGTAGCATGGGCACAAATTGATAAGATGCTTGGGATATTATGAGCAGAATTTGGCCACCTCGCATACAACTAGAGTAATGTGCATTTGGGTTTACTAGAAGAAATTTAATCAGTTGCATGAGGACATGCAACATCCTCTGTCTGGGGGATATTTTGGGTGCTAGTCTGATACTTTTTGCAAAGCTCATTCACTCCCAATTTTGACATCAAAACCTTCATTCTTTCCCTTTTTCACTTAATCAATGGCATAATGAGCATTAAAACAGGTAATAAGTTGTCATTTTGAGATTTACTCTCATTTTTACTTGTAAGCGGTATTTAGAACTATTTCTATAGAAAAATCGCTTACATTTCAGTAATTACAAGAATTTACCATGTTTCACCAATTATTACAAGAATTGACGTTGTTTTACCAGTCATTACAGGAATTATAGGTTTGCATATCTCCACTCGTTTTGAGAAATAATTTCCACCTTGAGGCACTTCACCAATACCAGGGGATGATGATTTACCTATATTACCCTTCCCATGGCACTCAACACCTGACGGTCAATGCAAGTCAAAACCTACAGGTAGTTATTACCGAAAATTTGGCAGGCGATTATTACAAGAAATCTGCAGGCAATTATTATAAGAAATCTACAAAATTATTTGCAAATTCACCGGTTCATCCACAGAATCGAGATTTTGATGCTAGAAGCGAGGAACGAGGATCATCTTGTTAGAATATCAAGGAAACAATATGGAAAATCAAGGAAAAAGATAGATGTCAAATGCTATAATGGAGATCTGAACTACTTTTCCTGTAATCAGTTTAGAAAAATGGATTTTTCGGGCAATGATATTCAAAGGTGATTTATGGCGCAATAAGGATGAATCAATGAATTTCGTGACATCGATTTTGTTCAAAATAGGGTCATTTAGGTGACTCTCGAGCCAAATTCTCCCCAAAGTACAAGACATGGATTGTATCAGTGTTTCTTCGTAACAAAATTTCCTAGATTTTCATGTAGCGACCAATTTTCAATTTTCTTAATGTGTACAATCCAGCTTGGATTTGATTAGTTAGTTCTAGGATTGGGGATTTGGTTATTGAATATTTTGTATAAATGTATCCTCAAGTAACTGTACAAGGATATGTTATCACATAATATGTAGCTTGGGAAAATCCCAACCCAATCCACAGAAGTGTGACAACTACGGGAGTACCTACCAATTGTCACCTCAAATAGACACTCCCCTCGCTTTAGTGATGATGAAATCACCACAAGGGGGGAATCCCGATGGCCCTAGAGGGATTGAAATGGAAAGTGTCAAAATGATGGATGGACACCCCTATAGGTCAATATTGGAGAAGGAGTAAGGCTTGAGAATGAATCTTGTAGATGGAGAATGGTTTCCAAGTGTTGTGTACCTACAAAAAAATGTTAGTCATGCCCAGAACAAGAAACATGATAGATATACAAGCCTTAAACCAAAGGGAATCAAGAAAGAACCCTTGTTTTCCCAAATTGCAACAGCATGAGAATATATAGATCATCAATAAAAGATGTTAATAGTTGCAAATTTAACCACCCAAAATCTAGTACAAGATATCATAAATAAAGCTAGCAATGACTAGTCAAGCTTCCAATGTTTAAAGCAAGACTCTGGTGGCATTAAGGGTTGTTTATTAAGTGTTATAAAAAATTTATTATGATAGACAAGTGTTGAGATTTGGGTACCTTGGAAAGTGGTCCCCATGTGCTTATGAGTCTCTAAGCACAAAGGGGGAAGACTATTACCCTTATACTTTACTTTATGATTCTAATTTCACTTTGACTTAGGAGATTTAAGTCAAAAGTGAAATATGTCACTTAAGTCATAAAGTGACAATTAATTCACAATGTGGGTGAATTAATAGACATAAAACAACTAAGGAAAGTGGGTTTCCTTAGTGAGATTTTTGGATGAGATCTCACCCATTGATTAGACTTGGCTAGATCTAATCTAGGCCATTGATCTTTTAGGGTTGGCTCAAGGAGGCTAAAAAGAGGGTAAAGTGAATTTTGGAGACTCATTCTTCACTTGTGAGTTTTGGAGAAGAGAAGGAGGGCGCATTTCTTGAGGAGAAGGAGGGCACACTTCATGAGGGTTTGAGAGAAACCCTTGAGAGCTTGAGGAGAGGCTCTTGGTTGCTTTGAGTTTGCATGGAGAGTATTTCCATGGAGTCTTAGCCTTCATTCTTGAGAGGGATCATATTACATGGAGGAGGGGCACATCTAGAGGAGGAGGGCACATTTATTATCCTTCATTTGCTCATCAGGAGAGGAGGACTTGTCAGATTGATATGAGGTCTGATGCATAGGGAGAGGAGAGGTTGGGCGCTTGTTTATGTGGAGAGAGACATTCAGATTATGGCTCAATTTATTTGTGGTGATCATTTCTGCTAGGAGGAGGGCGCACATGTCGAGAGGACTGGAAGCTACCTGGTAGCAGATCTGCTTGGAGGATTTGAGCTCTAACAGTTTTAGTGGAGAGGCAACACAGGAGAGGACATTCCTGTGGAGGGATTTCTTCATTGGGTCACAGATGAGCTAGGGCGCTTTAGTTCAGTGCAGAGGGCAACAAAGGGAGAGGTTGCACCACAGTTTGGGCACTTCTTTCTCT
Organism: Picea engelmannii; assembly: GCA_009831015.1. Lineage (NCBI taxonomy): Eukaryota > Viridiplantae > Streptophyta > Pinopsida > Pinales > Pinaceae > Picea > Picea engelmannii. The sequence continues at coordinate 188,962 of ML798882.1, forward strand.
GGTTCTTGTGGCAAGACTCGTGAGGAGCTTGCTATGTATACATGTTCCATTGTATTTCATTACTTGTTGTATCTCTTGTTTTGATCATCATTATATAGACATATATTCCAAACTGGTTTTCCCCGAGGGGTTTTTATCCAGGGTCATGTTGACCAAAAATACCTGTGTACAAAAATGCATGTGTTAGTCTCTTAGATCTGTTTATTTTCAGTTGTAAAGATCTATAGGTGTGTTATATTTATTTTGGTATGCATGTGCTAACATATGGTCACTAAAACTACATGCTAGAGCACCCAAAATCACAAATATAACCGTAACAAATCAACAAGAAACTCTTGGACTATTGGTTGTCATAAAACAACAACATATACTACATTTGGTAGTTAAAACTTAGAGCCTAACTGTGGTCAAAGACAGACCCAGTAGGCAAGCTGATAGGACCTGAAAATCTTCATGGTATCAGAGCATTATGATAGACAAGTAGTTGTAGCAAATAATTTCTACAGTAACAAGATCTAGTCACAAAAATAAAAAAGTAAACCACCCAACAATTAGCCAATAACCATTAGAACAATTACTAAGGTTTACAAGTAAATTTCAGCGATAGAATAGTGAGCAATAGATGATGAGAATGTGATTTTGTAGCAGCCCTAATGGTTGTAGCATTAATTTGTAACAACAAAGAGAATTACTTGGCTAAACTAGATGCCCTTAGGGAACAAAGAAGCCTAAAGCATGAAGAATTGGTTCCAACTTGAACAATTGCAATATCTCTAAAATTCACACATAACAATGCAACAATTTTATATCTCCAATGCAAGTATATTAGTGCCTTATCAATTGGGTTAATGGAGTCTCTTGTGTAAGAGCTAGTTTTTTTACTTCTCTAGGGGCATAAACCCTTTTACTCTCTAAAGAAAACAAAACTAGCAAGGTAAATCTAGGAGGGTGTAAGCCTTTTTACTCCTCCTAGCAACCTTTGAAAAAATAACTTATTCAATGAAAAAATGATAGATATTGGTGGAGGGTGTATGGCCTTATACTCCTCCAAGGGTTTAGACAAAATTTACCTTGAAAAAAGAAGAAACAATAACCATATGCAAAAATTCCTTACCAATTTAAAAACATAACATGAAAAGAACCATTCTTTACCAATAATATTCCACCGAATTTCAAAAGAAACAAGCAACAAGAGATAACACCTTAGTTCTTCCTCCAATATACAAGTTGTAGCATCCACAAGACATTCAAGAGGGAGATAGAGCAAATGCACAAGGAGGGGAAATATTCTAGCCATCAAGTATGTAATTCTCAAGTGAGTTATGTCAAAATGAAATGTGAGGTGACCTCTATTTATATGAGGTCACCTAAAATAGTTTTTCCACATAAGTTTGTCCACATTCATAATTTGAGGAGGTTGACCTCACAATTTTTCCTTCATAAACAATACTTTTTACCAAATAAAAAAAAAATATAATGAAGAAAGCCCTAAAATGATGACATCACTCCCTTAGGAGGTGACATAGGGGCATAAAGAGAAAAACATTGAGCTTGTTGAGGAAGTCGTTGGGCCTCCCAAGGCCAAATGTCAATGTGCTAGGGTCTTCCTTCAACAAACATGCCATATCATCATCAAACACCTTGCACCACCATGTTAGGATATTTAGACACTTAGGAGTTAGTTAAGATCTACTTGGTCTAATGTGTCGTTAGGTAAAAGTGTGTTTCTTAATGTGTTTCTTTATTATGCATTAGTATGCATTTGTAGTTAGGAAATTTGACGGTCACGATATGTTCCCGACATGGAGTGATCTGACGGTTCATATTCTCCTCGATCTTAACAGCCATTGATTCATGGCTTAACACTCGATTGGTCCATGATCTCTATTTAAAGAGCACAAAGGGTCATTTTGCAATGATCAATTGTGAGAAACTCTCTTGTAAAATCTCTATGTAATCCTTTTCTTTTGCATTAATAAACTGCTCCAAGTGGCCGCGTTGGGTGGGGCTGTGGATGTTTCCCCGTCAGGGTTTTACCACGTCAAAACATCGGTGTGTTGATCTTTGATCTGGTTGTGTGAGTGGTTACTGAAGGTGTTAATCCTTTGTTGGAATACATGTGTTGTCGAACATGGTATCAAAGCCTGTTTGAAGACCCGCTCCCATTGTAGATCGAGATCATGAAGCCGAGTTTTCTCATCTTCATTTTATGCCATTTTCATACATATCTGGGATGAGAGGACTATTCCATTGCATCTAGAGCGCTTGTTTCAGTTAGGAACATTTTTTGTTTCACTCGAAAAGGTTTCCGTTTGCGCAAGATACAACCATTTTATTCATATCCGGAGGTATAAACCCTAAATACGCCATTTTAAAATTTTTGCAGAGTATTATTTTGGTTTTATATTATTTGTTTCCAAGTTTCTACTCTTTTAGATCTGTGTATTCTCTTTACCCCACGCCTTGTGCAATCTCGGAAAATCAGAAACAGATAGGAAAATGTGCATTTTCTGGGTAGGCTAACTGAGATCTAATCCTTGTTGTCATTGATAAGCGGATTTTTTTTCTTGTGTGTGTTAGCACTCTGTAAATTTTTTATGGCTGATAGAAAAATGACAGAGGTAATTGTTTCAACCTACTTTAGAGCTGAGGCACTAGTTTTCTCAACTCAAAGAGGGCTCTCTCGTGTCACTTGATATTTCTTTGGCAATCAGTGGCTAGATTTGGATTGCTTTGGGGGTTTTGATAAAATTGCTGGCAAAGAAGGGGAGGAACACTCGGGGCTATGGAGTCAAAATTCTGAAATTGAATGAAAACAATGACCAGCCGGTAGAACTCTCCAGAGGATAAAGGCTAAATGAGGTGATGAATCTGAGTTATAAATTGAAATTAAGTAGAGTGTTGGAAGAGGGAGAAAACAAATAACTGCATCAGAGCATTACTAAAATGAATTCTGAATTAGCTAGGAAAAAATTACATAGTTTAAATTGCTTAAGCCAAGAGCATCATAAGATGAATTCTGGGCCTTTAACTCTCCAATTTAAAAAGAAGAAAATGTAAATGGAGTAAAAGATCACAGGAAATACATACAATGAAGGAAATCAAAACTCAGATCACCACAATTAGATTATTTTCATAGAGACTTCAAAAGCTTCTGCATATATATTCAATTCAGCTTAAAAAAATTACAATAGAGTTCACAAAAACCAAAAAGGTGCCCTTGCACTTCTGCCAACATTAATTCATTCAAAAATCCTAGTACTTATACAGTTCGATTACAATGGCTGAAACTAAAGCGTTTCAATTTCTAAAGCTGACTAAAATAATTACAAGCCAACGGTTTCGGTAGGCAAACTGATTTACAATGATTTAAACAAAAACATTTCATAAACTATGGACGGATCTCTCTGACTGCTCGGCTTCCTTTGCACCATCTATCTTGTTTCGATTTCTTGTCGAACCTGCCAATTCAATGACACTTGGAGGTTACTTACTGATATCTGGAAAACTGCATTTCGTCTTGCCCAACCGCACAATCTCCTTCCACTGTGAGTCAGAAGGAATCTCATAATCCATCATTTCCTTTATCAGAATCTCCAGATCAATGAAAGTAGCGTAAGACATAGTTGGCAGCCCGGTTTTTATTGTCTTAAACTGATTACAAATCTCAAAGTCTACGGCCAAATATTCTACCAAACTGGGTCCCTTCAGGTTCTCTTCTAGGCCTTCAAATTTGGAATGATCCATTCTGCACTGAGTGAGGAGAAAATTGTATTCCTCTTGATCATATAATTTCCCTTTACCATCCCAAAATGGTGGGAGGCCCTTGATAAACAATTGTTCAAATGTATCCTTAAACTCTTGTATACTCTGTTCTATTTGCACAACTTTGGTCTGAACCGATTTGAGAAAATTGTGCTTAGCGATGATCCTTATGGTCCAAATGATTAGTGCAATTATGTCTTTTACCCCAATGGTCTAAACATCAGCAATGTGCACAAAATTCAACAAATTAATAGTGTTTTGGGCCCATTCTGAGGGATTTTTCGCCAGTGTCTCATTAACAACAGTACATCTGCTTCGGACAGTGATAGCCATGCTGTCTTTGTCATTTATAAAATTCAGAAAATCCCTAAACTTAGCAGCTTCAGCAACAACAACATCCCAGATTACATGTTTATCTCCTTGCAACAATACTTTTCCCTTGAACCTCATCTTCAGCTTGTTCGCCCTTTCTTGCAAATCTTGATTCTCCTTTTGGAATTGGGCCATCTTTTCATCCTTCATTTTCATCTCTTTCTGCAACTTTTCTATGACCTCCTTAAGGTTCTTGATCTCCCCTGTCTTTAAGCTTACTTGAGACATAGCCTGAACCAATCCATCAGTGCTTGATCCAGTTTCTGTAGTAGAAGGTACAATATCCATCATGTTTGATTTTGCTGCCTATCCTTGTGACCAACTTTCTTTTTTCTTTTCCATCTACAATACTTTGGCTTTACAATTTGATGCTTCATGTCTGAATGACTCATTTTCTTGCTCTAGAGCAGCTAGCTCTGTTGTCTGTGGATGTTCTGTGGCAGACAACTTTAGCTTCTTCTTCATGATTTGGATCATCTTCTCTTTCTCATCTAAAGAAGCTTTTAACCCTTAAGGACCTTCAGATTCCAATCTTTTGGCTTGTGTCTGCCAAGCTTTGTTGGACGCTTTTTCCTGCTTCAATTTTCCATCCAATTTGAGTGCATGGGTTGTAAGTCTTGAAACCCTCATACTCAGACTCAGGTAGTTTGAATATAGCATGTCACTGGCGTTTATGTGGAACTTTACCTTGTCTGGGGCAATAATATTTTCATAATGTAGCTTGATTTCAGATATTTTATCCTCATCTGCCATTGCTATGTTAAAAGTCTTTCTTTCTACATCCCTGACTGAGAACAGGGAAGACTTGTGCAGGGAGATTTATTCTACCTCAGGTAACAAATCTCTTATTTAACTATTGGCCATACTTCCTTTCACAACATATTAATTCGCTAAATCTTCTTTGGATTGGTAGATTTCCCTAGGTGTCTTGCTAAAGACATGCTTCTTGCTGCTGAAATCCCTTCAGCTGCTTTCACCTTGTGGCATGCTCTCTATACTAGCTTCTTCGTTTTTGGTTATGCTCTCCACCATCTCCATGCTCATTTTCTCTTTGGGCTCCTTCTCCTCTTGGTTTACTATCTGTGGGGACTACATGGTTTTCATTTTCTTGGGAACATTTTGCTGACCACTAGCACCCAGGGCCTCTAAACTGCTCCTTTTGCTATAAATACTCATATTGGGAGCTTTGATAATCAACCTTGGAGAAGTTTTTTGTGTCTGGATATACTGCAGAATTGACTCTATTTGTTGTGTCTGATCAGGTTGCAAAGTGACTTCCATATCCGCACAGGTTTCCAGATTTGTTAGTTTATCAAATTCTTCAACATGCTCATGCTCATAGGGGACTTGTCTTCTCATCAGCCTTCTCTTAGATATGACATGATGCAGATCATATTTCCTCCCTTGTAACTGTGCAAGTCCAAATTCATTGAGTTTGGCCTGGATCTGAGGCAAACATGATCTAGTCTTTACCATAAAGGGTCCTATCATGAAAGGAAACTTTAAGTTAGATGCTTTGTGCACCTTCAGAAAATGTTCTGTTTCTGAGATGATTCTTTGCTTGATGAACTCCAGGGAAAAGATTCTGGGAGTAAAGAAAACAGGTAACAAGTAAGGTCCCTCTTGATAACCATATACCCAAATCACAGTAGAGTGCATGAACAACGCCCAATCTCCTACCCTGTTCTCTGGATTGGGCTGTAGACAACTTTTCATTTCTTCCAAAACCCTTGGCAGGCCGATGCTGAAGATTAGGCTATAAACCCTGTACATGATATTATTTATAAAAATAAGCATTGTTATTCTTTTGCATTCAGTCGAAATGAATGCATCTTCAGGGAATTTTGTCTTATTCGTTTCCAGGAACATTCTTAGCAAGTGCGTGTAATACCTGAAGTGTCTCAGTGAATTGAAATTTACGAGCTGTTTGTGCATATTGTTAGCGATGAACTCTTCAAAACTGATACAGACCGATTGACTCGACTCTGACTAAAAAAAGGTCAACAGGAAACCCAACATGACTTCTACTACAAACTTGTCGTTATCCAATCCTAAAATTTGACTGAGTATGGAGTAGGCCCACTGGACCTCAATAACCATGACGCTTACATTTATAGGTAACGACAAACTCTCATAATGGTGTTTGGGTTTAACAATGGTCTGCAAAAATAGGGTTTTGACTTCGGGGGGACATTCTCTGTAGATTGTGATTAGTTTTTCTTCTTCGAAGGGCTAAGACGCTGCGGGGGAAGACTCTGGTATACTGAGGGCGTGTCGAATTGACGGGCTATCTATTCTGCATAAGACCTCTGACCCTAACTTATTCAAAATGACATTTTCTTCTTGCGAATAGTGTTCTGCACACCAACTTATAAACTCTGGGAAAGGGAAAGTGACTTTGATAGTGTAAGGGGTAATGGAGGCTTGGGCTGCTTCGAGGAAGGGTATTCGTTTCCCAACATTGTCTAACAAATTGGATCTGGATACAGAAATGGGTGAGACGGTTATTTCTGTGTCAAATATATTGGAGTCCCTGTCAATTAGGGCTTCGTCTTTAGAGATGAGCTCTTGCTCTGTTACAGATAAAATGACAGGATTCATTGCCATGATGAAAAATACCTGTGTATTAGTGGAGAATGTGCGAGTCTGGTTCATTGTTGAGCTTCATTTCGACGGAGCGTTTGCGCCAATTTTTAAATGTTCAAAAGATTTGAAATATCATAAAATAATGACCAAGGCCCTCCTTTTATATGCGCTTTTCGATATCGGGGGCGAGGAAAAACGGTTTCAGGTAGACTGCTTTTAACCCCGATATGCCTTTGGTGGCGCCACATGTCTGCGGGCTGAAACCGTGGTATTTTCCCCAGCCCGCTCTCTAGTGCTTAACCTTCGCATTTTTTCCTCGCCCGATATGTCTCCTGACCATCGATATGGGCTGCTCGAGATCTACGGCCTGCTAGGCTCCATTACTTCCCGATATCGGGGACGAGACAAAATGGTTTGGAGTAGACCACTTTTCGCCCCGATATGCCTTTGGTGGTGCATCGAAACCATGGTATTTTCCCCGGCCCGCCTTCATATAATTAAACCTTGTGATAATTCTCTGCGCGATATGGTTGCTGACCGTTGATCTGTGGTGTTTGAGATCTATGGATCGCCGGGTCCCATCACCCTCCCTTCTCCACTAGATTTATCCATGTTCAAACAGATGTGACCCTATCCTCCAAACTATCGCTCCTCCACACCGATGTAGCCCCTCGCCAAATTTCGAGACTTGGATTCCATCAAAAGAAAATTGTTATGGTGATAACATAGTCTCCAATTGAGGATGCTATCCTCCCTGTGAGGTAGCAAAGAATGGTAGAACAAGTGCCTACCCATTAGGTAGTGATCTATTCGTGCAGTCTGAATCTGTTGGCCTTTATTCAAAATCTCAAAATTTACCCGGCACAGCTCAGGGCCTTCACCTTGGGCTTCAACTGTGCTGCTTTTATTCCACTTCTTCATGCGAAAATAAAAACACAAAACGATTATGTACAATGAATGGAAGGTGTGATGATGTTTAAACGATATAATGCTTGAGGAACCTGCCATTCATAGGCCCTCCTCCAACGATGTCTCCATTTCTCTCCGGTAGTATGTAGGCATTGCTTCCACAGTATGCTGCAATTTCGAAATGTCCCAACCACAGATGATCAAACTTCCCGTGCTTTCCCTTATCTTCCTTTATGGTGTCCCATTTCAATACCAAGTCTCCTAGTTTGAAGTCATCTACCTTGGTACGCCTGTCAAAATATTTTTTGATATTATCTTGACGCAGCTGAGAATTATTGAAAGCCTTTTCTCTGGTCTGTTGGACACTGATCAGTTAATCCTTTCTTCTTCGAGTGGCATCTTTTTCTGCATCTTGCTCCTGTAGCAACTTCATCACTGGAAATCCTAACGCAGTAGGAAAAATTGCTTCCGTACCATAAACGATTTGGAAAGGGGATGTTGCTATGGACCTCTTTGGGGATATTCTGTCAACCCACAGTACATAGATGAGATTTTTGTGCAAGGCCTTTTTATTTTATTGCAACATTTTTTTGATGATTTTGACTAAGGTTGTATTCGAAGACTCAGCCAACCCATTCCCTTGAGGGTAGTATGATGTAGAATGACCAAGGGTGATGTTGTAATCACTGCAAATTTTTTCTATTTTCTTGGACTTGAAAGCTATTGTATTGTCTGTTATGATCTTAGTCGGGCACCCGAACCTAGACATAATATTTTCTTCTAAAAAATGGATGATAAAATCATCTGTTTCCTGCCTGGTGGGAACTGCCTCAATCCACTTAGTGAAATAATCCATTGCTATCAGAATCCACTTGTGCTAGGCTGAGGATTGTGGATGTATTTCCCCTATGAAATCAAGGCCCCACAGTCTGAAAGGAGCTTCCACAGAAATGGGTTTCAAAGGCAGAGGTTGCAATTTTCCTTTCCATAAAAAATTTGACATTCATGGCATTTTGAAACCTCTTTATAGATATCGGGAAAAATGTCAGGCCAATCAAACCCAACCCTCAAAATATTATGCACAGTTGTCTTCCAATAATGATGGCCCCCATAGTCACCCTTATGGAACTCTCTGATGGTATTTTTTTCTTCTTCTTCTATCAAACAACTCAATAAAATCCCTCTTGGATCTTTCCAATATAGAGATTCATTTACTGTACAAAACTTTTCCGCCTTCAGTTTCAAGAATCTGGCCTTTGTTTTACTAAATTCAGGAGGAGCCTGCAAATTTTTCAACACAAAGATGATGTCTGCATACCATGTGGAATCAAGAAATTTCTAGGATATTTGTGGAGTCGCCTTCCCCTCTTCTACAACCTCTGACAGGTCTGCAATGAAATTTATTCCTAAGAGTTCGCAATTGGTCTGTGCCATCAACTTTGTCAGCCTCTGTCCCTTGATCAACTTGGTGGGTTTGATCTCAAGGTCATATTCTAATAGCACTACTATCCATTTACCCCTCTTTCCTTCAGGATCAGGCTGGGTTAAGATGTCTTTCACTAAGCTGTTAGGTACATAAGCAATAGTATGGGAATGTAGGATGTAAACTCTAAATTCTTTCAATGCCTTGACTAAATCATATGCCTGCTTCTCCATGATGTCATACTTCAAAGGAGCATCCCTCAATGTCTTGTTGTAATATGCTATGGGCTTCTCAAAATTTTGGTCATCTTTCTAGAGTAAAACACCAACAATTGTGTGTTTTGAGGCGAAAGAGAACAATATGAAATCCTTTTCAAAATTAGGACTGGCCAGTACAAGCGCCTTGGTCAATGCCACCTTGATGTCTTCAAAATATTTTCAGGCTTCAGGAATCCACTTTATTTCATTTCCCTTCTTGAGCATGTTGGTAATATGTTTTATGATTTCAACCAAATTTGGGATGAATCGTCTCAGAAAGTTCACTTTTCCCAGGAAATATTGTGCTTCCTTTTTACTTCTGGGTATGCCGATTTTCAAGATTCCCTCAACCCTGTTGGGATCTACCTTTATCCCCTCTTTCGAAATAATATGACCCATCAGCTTTCCTTCTTCCATGGAAAAACTTGACTTCTTAGGATTCAATGATATACCAAATTTCCCACACTTTTCAAATGCCTTTCTTAGATGCTTGAGGTGTTCCTCATCCGAGGCAGAATACACAGGGATATCGTCCAGGTAGATAACAATGAATTTGTCCTTCTCGTCAACGAAAGCTATGTCCATAGCTCTCTAAAATGTTGCCCTTGCATTCATGAGCCCAAAAGGCAACTTGGCATACATGAATGTTCCCCATGGTGTGGTAAATGTCGTCTTTTCCCGATCGTCAGGGTGCACCATAATTTGATTGTATCTAGAGAATCCATCTAACATTGACATTTTCTGAGAACCCACCACCTTCTATAAAATATGATCCATCTTAGGCAATGGGTAGTTTTCCTTTAGAGACACCTTGTTCGGATTCATGAAATCCACACACAACCTGATTTCTCCACTCTTTTTTCTAACTGGTACCAGATTAGCCACCCATTTGGAAAATCTCAGCGACACTATGATTTTGGCTTCAAATAGTTTCTTTACTTCTTTCTCTATCAAGGGTAACAACAAAGGGTTTATCCTTCTCAATTTCTATTTGAATGGTTTGTGATCTTCCTTTATTGGGATAACATGCTGGATTATACTGGTATCATAGACTTTCATCTCATCATAAATCCAAGCAAAAACATGAGGGAATTCTTTCATTAATTTGACATACCTTTCCTTGATTTCAGGGTTGAGATTTCTGGACAACTTAACGATCTTTGGATCTTCCGGAGTCCCAATATTGCAATCTTCCACACCCCCTTCATTTACTGTAATCTTTGTACTTCTGGCCACATCATTATTATTAAAGAGTTTCTCCAATGGGACCAGACCCTTGGGAATGATGTTGCTCTTTAGCTGAACATTATCTCTGCCTGCAATCTGATTGTCAAAATACCCTTCCTTTGTGAAAGTAGCTGCATCTACATCATCATCAATGTTCAAATTCTCAAATTCATTCTCCATCTCGAGGAATCTTTCTATTTGTTTGTCGTCTTCAAAAACTTGCCAGTGCTTCATGTTATTTGGTACTGCTGGCCTGAAATTGACCTCAACCTTGTAACTTTTGTCAGGGAAAATTGGAACTTTGAAAACCACTGCTGAAGTAGCCAAGGCATCAACAACTTGATTCTGTTCTCTTGGAATTGCTGAAAGATTATATTCTGGAAATTTCTTAAGGAGGTCTAGTACCAGATTCCTATAAGCCCTCAATCTGGGTTGTTTTTCTTGGTATATACCATTGATTTGATTTATAATTAGGTTAGAGTCCCCATGTACAACAATCCCTTTGGCACCCAATTCTTTCAAAACCTTTAACCCCAATATTAATGCTTCATATTCTGCCATGTTATTTGTGCATTCAAAAACAAGTTTATAAGAACATAATTTTGAATCTCCTTTGGGGTGATTGATCCAAACGCCAACACTTGATCCCTCTCTGCAGGAAGTCCCATCAAAACTCATCTTCCATATCTGATCTTTTGCTTCATCCTGCTGCTCTAAATATTCTTCAATCTGTTGATCATATCTCTTTTTGTTATCTATGTCAATTTCTGGTTCTTTCTCTTTGCAACACAGGTCATTGAAGAAGATAGAAGATCCCAACTCAGTTTCCACAGAGTAGATGGGGTGATTAGTTGGTTGTGAATTATTGTTGACCATGTATTTTAGCAAAACTTCTCTATACAACCTTCTGTCTGGACCAAAAAGAGGGATGGTTGCGTATGACATGTCCATCTGGAGGGTTCCCTTTAATTTTGCAGCCCAAGACCGTGATAACAACATGCCGAACTTGGGAGGGATGTCAGCAACTACTACATCCATAACCATATTCTTTGTTGGGATTTGTGCCAAGGATACCACCAAATCTTTAATAAGACCCAGGCACTTCACCTTCCTAGAATCAAAAGAAAACATGTCTTTGTAAGACCTTGAAATGTCCAGACCTAGTTGGTCCATGACTACCTTGGGCATTAGGTTATGAGATGCTCCCGAATCCAACATGGCATTATGAAGAGTCATGCCATGAATTTTCAAGTTGACATAAAAAGGGGGAACTTCTTCATTATAATTACATTCTTCTACTTTTGGCCCAAATAAGATGGCTGGGTGATCATCTTGTATGTTCAGGGTATCAGAGGTTTGTCCTATCTTAAGCATCTTGATGATCTAATTTATGTACTCGCTATTCTTGATCAATTCATTAAATGGTACATAAATTTTGATCTTGGCCATCTCACTTTCAAAATTAAAGGAGGATGATGTCTTTTCTATCTCTTTGGTGACCATTTCTGTCCTTGCTTCTAATGTTTTCTTCTGAGGCTCTTCTTTCTTCTTTCCTTTGTCTACACTACCCTTTGCAACAGAGTCTTTAGTAGCTGAATCTTTTGCAACAGAATCTTTTTTGGGCTGACTTGAATAAGGTATGTTACTCTGAGCTTCTTTGGTGAGGTTTGTTGGCAAATTCAATGGACAGAATGCAGTGAATGCTTGTCATTGATGACAACAGTGAGGATGGCAGAATAAGAGATTTGAAGAGGATGGCAGAATAAGAAATTTGAATGTAAAGCTCAGGAGGAACAGCATGGAAGAAGATGCCCACAAAAGCTCGAGGTACAGAAGTTTGCTAAGAAGAAGGAAGATGGTGACTGTCAGATCCCATCCAAATTTCCCGAAAGGCCAATAGCCATCAGATCTGCAGAAGTTGCGAGGGAGATAAGCCATCGAAGATTCGGGGATCGGGATTTCAATATGCAAAGTTCACTCGACAACGAAAACCTCGAAATCATGATTTGATCGCAGCCGTTAAATCAAGCAGGGATCTGGATCGTTCATTCGTATGGACGCGTGGCAGCCAGGAGGCCTTATCGGAGTTTCGGGGATCGGGATTTCATAATGCAAAGAACACAATGCATCGAAAACCCCGATTTTGCGATATGCGAAATCCCGACTGAATCTGAACCGTCAGATCAACATGTGATCTAGACCGTCGATCTAATTCACGACAGTAGTCCACGTCATCTAGGGACACGTGGCACAACCAGGTAATGACAGGTGTCATGCAGATCTAACACTTCAGGCACATACAATTCATGAATCAGAGTGACACGTGGCAGGATCTAACACGTGCCAAATCACGTGTGATGTCAACAGAGGCATCGACAATTGGGACTTTGATATGTCAAGAACACACTGCAACAGAAACTCTGAAATCGCGATATGTGATTTTGCGATGTAATCACAGCCGTTGGATTAAGAATGAAATCTGGACTGTTGATCTCCGTCATCGGGAAATCAGGGATCGGGAATCCTGGAGGCATGTGTATAGTGACATCGAAAACGCCGAAACCCCGATGAGAGGTTTGACCGAGGTCATGTGTTGACGGTCTTATGGGGCCAAGGCCTATAGCCAGCAGGGCTAACGCGTGGAAAGGGGCACATCGGTAATTGGGGATTGGAGAGGTGAGAAACTCTCGACATCAGGAAGTGCGAAACCCCGAAACCCCGACGAGAGGTATGGTGAAAGTCACATGATAGACGGTCACATGGACTATTGTGTAGGCGGAAGGGGCTAAAGCTCGGGAAAGGAGCATATCGGGAATCGGAGAATCGGGGATTCCGAGTACATGTGCATATCGATAATGAGAATGTCGAATTCGCGATGAATGAAATCCCGATGGGATCTGAACCGTTGGATCAAGCATTGATCGGAGGGTTGCTGATTGTTCCTCACACATTAACGCTTCAGTTATGAATCCGTTAAGTGAAACGGATTTATGATGACGAATTGGTTAGCATTTCAGTTGCCAAGACAGATGTCCTCGGATTTCCCATTGGAAGGGGAAGTGGAATCGTGAAGGAATCGTGTATAAAAGAAAATGTGTGAGACTGAACAGTGTTGGTTGTTCTGAATGAAAAAGAACAAAACAGTTAGAAAGGAGAAAGGAGAAGATACTGAGCATGAAATTTAATGACAGACAGAGGAGAAGAAGAACAGAATGACAAAAGAATGTGATGCAGAAGCAGACTTGTGAAGGAAGAGAAGAATTGCAGAATGATAGAGCCGAAGCAGAGCAGACTGATAGAGAAAGCAGCAGAAGACAAGATTTACAGAACAAAGTAAGATGGGTATGAACTGATTTATCTGTAAAGTTGAATGTTTATTTAATCATTGATATTCTAGGGAGGTTGGGAGGTGCTCGGGAGGACTGTTGTCCTCAGAAGTTCAAGTGGGTGCTTGAACACAGGAAGTTGTAGCTTCCATCTGGTTGCAGCCAGAGAAA